>CM054128.1:63182740-63605240 GCA_028751855.1 Ambrosia trifida | reverse complement strand
CGTTAAAAGACATAAACATAACCAATACGATTTTTAAGAACGTAAACAGTGTTTAAATATTTTTACAAATTTCACATATCTAACCTAAATCTTGTACTTCAGGACTTTGATTGGTGTCCTGTTTCGGGAAAACTAATTCTTTGTACATATTGATTTGATCTTCAAACATTGTTTCCCATTCCGCACCACCCTCATTTCTAAAAGCAGTCCAAACTCTATTCGGGGGAGGCATTGGATATGATCCTTCAAGCTTTATGTTGATGTAATGTCGATCCACGAAGCAAACTGCTACCGTCTGAATAGGCGGCATAGAACAACTTGGGCCTAAAAATAGTGGGAAAACTGTATCAGAACCTCTAATGTCGAGTGTATGAAAAACAACTCCATATCTCTGTGCAATGAGAAACCCCGCTTCCGGCGTCGTCATCCAATTCTCTTCTAGGGCATCTCCCACCCCTCTAAAAGAAATGCTATCGCAGAGACTCTGATAATGCCCTTCGTTATTCGGATCAAACATTGACCTCCACAAGCCTTCGTTATTGCGCAACTCGAGTAGCATTTGGGATCGGACAACCAGATGTTCATTTTTACCTATCCCTAACCCCACAGCTACCGCTCGAAAACCGCAATGACCATCAGGTCTCACATCCGTTATTTTATATATATATATGGGTGAAACACAGATGGAATTCTATCCCCATATTTCCTTACTAAGTTCTCTGACTTTTTTGTCCGCGGAAGCTTTGGGAAATTGAATTTATCCCAAATGCTGCCCCCTGGGACGATGACGGTATGTAAGAGCTGTGACGGTGAAGCTCGTAAGGAGGGCATGGCTGGGACTGGGAAGGTCGTAAGAGGTCCTCCCGTGATGGTACGAATGAGCTGTGCCGGGGAAATTCAAACTCCTCGTCGGACCCACTTTCTTCAACCGGCATATGCAAGCTCTTTCTTGCAGATTGTTCTCTCTTGTGTTCTTGCTGCTTCTTGGTTGGACGACCACGTGTTTTCTTTTGCACAACAGGCGGTTTATTGGGGGAGTAGTTGCCTGTGACGATTTGTGCAAATTTGTCCAGGTAGTTTAATTGGGCAAAATCTGGTTTTGTATCAATCGTTTACTTTAATTTTGCCCACACCTTATCTACATTTATATCTTCGCAACCAGTCTTCACAGGTTTGAAGTCAAGCTTCCTCCAGAACACGTCTATCGAGAACAAATGGATTTCCTGACCTGAAAAAATAACATATGTTATAAAGTTAAATCATGTAATAAATTATGTAGTAAAATCATATGGACACTAGTGCTAATTACCATTAAGTTGTAACTGCTCGAGACGATAGGCACATGGCAAAGCACAACTATTATAAAGCTGGCATCCACAAGTGTTATTGTAACGGCGCATGGACGTTTGAAGACGGTCGATCTCTTCGTATATCAACTGAAGAGCATGTTTGCTAACCTTCCGAAGTAACTTTTCAAGCAATGGCTGCTTCTTGTGGTGGTTCATTGTTTTTCTTAGGCTTTCTTCAAAACCTTTTTTAATGTCTCTATATTGCTTATCAACCATTTGATCAACAGACTTCACAATTGTCGACAACGAGTTGCGATTGCTTGGAAGGTAACTTTTAATTTTGGCATGCATGCCCTCAACTCTGTTGGTAGTGGTCTGGCGGAAGTTCAGCGTTTGGTTAGTCCACGCAGACATAAACTTTTGACGGAACCGGTCCATCCAGTTATTCTTCGTGTAGCAAAAAACGTCTGAAAAATATAACCAAAACTTGTCAGGCGTGTGTATGTAAACAAGTACGTATGTAATTATGTAAAACTACTTACCTAGCCGATCCATCTTTTCCAGATATGACTGAAATTTCCCCAAATTGTATTCGTATAGGGTTTCCGTCGCAGAGTCACACAGCCACCAAAACATTCGAACAAATTCCTTCCACTCCTTATCCGTGAACTCCTTCTTGCTGTTCCTGTTGATATTCTGCGAGATATGAAACCGGCATAGATACTTGTACGCCTTTGGGAAAACCACATCACACGCGTTCATCAGCGCAAGGTCCCTGTCTGTCACAATCACTCGCGGCTCCATACATTTGTCCAACATAGACTTTATCCTCTCCAACAGCCAAATGTAGTTATCAATCCTCTCAGAAGAAATAAACGCATGGGCAATCGAAAACGACTGGTTTGTCGACGCCATACCCACTACCTGAACAAACGCCATATTGTACATGTTTGTATTGTAGGTGGTGTCAATCATAAGCACATGCGGGAATGCGCACCACATAGTATGTGAATGTTTGTGAACGAAGAAAATATCCGTGAGAGCCTTCGTGGTTTCATCCGCACGCGTGTAGTAGGTGAATCCTCTCTCCGTCAGAAAGTATTCGAGGTGCTCCATTGCAGCTTTTGGAATGACTCCCTTTCCAGCATTCGTCATCTGAGCCGCATTGTGTATATCTTTCAGGGTAGTCTTTCTCTCCGGGTTCTTTGAAAGGATCATTCTCCAGATGCTACGCTTAGGAACATCATTCTCTGTCATCTCCCCGACCAGTTGTCTGTCATCCACAGAAAGCCTTCTGGCATACGGGTGACCCTCTAAGTGTTCAAAGGGAGTGTGGTTGTGCGTCGGGTTTTTCACCTTTAACCTCCAAACCCGTGTCCGAGTTTCAAACACCCCTGTCAACTTAAACGGGCAGCCAATTTTTTTGCTACCCGTCTTCCTCACCAAAGCCACACTCTTATGCTCCCCCCCCCCCCCCCAAGAGTGCATTGAAATACAACCTTAACAAAAATAAGTTTATTAGAAAATAAGTTTTTTTTTATAATTTTTTTAAATAAATAATTATAAGAAAGTTTATTAATTAAAAATTAACAATACTCTTAGCAAAGGAGAAACGTAATCCTAAGGGTGTGTGACCCGAAAACCACTGGTGCACCCGTAGGGAATTAACCTTGACCAACGATAAAACACGTGTTTTTAGTAACTAATTTATAAGTTAAGTTTATTGTTGCTTTTTAAATAACAATTTATAAAATACGCATTTGTTAATATCTTAAAAACAATAGTGACTGAAATATATACCTTCACGAACTGTTCTCCTCTTTTCTTCGATCTTTTTATAACTATGACGTCACCATTTGCCATTCCCGTATCATGTACCCAATCGACCAACTCAACGCGTGTCGAAAATGTCCGGTTAGTCTCGAACCAAAGGTTGATCGGGTTAGGTCCTTCCTCCTGATCTTCTACCCGCTTCTCATCGACAGCGCTGTCTTCATAGTGCGTACAGTCTTGTTCTTCAAATGTGTCATCACCACCGTTAGCGTCGTAAGTATAACCGTAGGCAGGTTGACTAGGCTCGTCTTCAAATTCATACGGGTCCTTCCACTGTGTATTCAAGTCCAGTTGTACCGCATTGTCACGGTAACGAATGCCAGACTGACCCTCCTCGACATTACTAGACCGACCCTGCCCGACATAATATGACGGACCCTGCTCGACATTATATGACAACCCCTCCTCGACATTATTATTATTAGAGTCGTAAGAATCACCGAAAATAAAGTCGTAATACGACATGTTATATATGTTGTGGACAAAGAATTGAAATCGAACGAGTTTATAATGAAATCGAATGAATTTATAGCCAAAATCTGATGGGACCAGGCGCCTCGCTTAGGCCAAAGCGAGGCGCCTGGGTAATTATTTCGAGAGAATATCAGGCTTTACGTTTAATCAAGGTTAATCAAACTCTCAGGCGCCTCGCTTAGGCCTAAGCGAGGCGCCTGGAATATCGTTTTCAGAGGAATCTTAAGCTTTATGTCTAATCAGGCAGTCAGGCGCCTGGGTTAAGGGGTTGATTTAGAAGTTGGGGGGTTTAATTAGAACGACCCTTTTTCTTCTCTAGGCCATGCGGGCAAGGTTCATCCAGCCCGCTAATTAATTTTTTTTAACGAAAAATTTTTATTACACCTTTATTCTACCATACCTTGCATTTGTAAGGATTTGAACCTACAACCTTACATTTGTAAGGGGAGACACCATACCACTAGACCAAGAGATCATGGGTAGCCCACTAATTAATTATTCTTGTGAAAAGTCTTAAGTGAATTTTATGACCAATTAACCCCATCTAATTCCAATCAGGTTAGAAATTCAATTCCAATTAGAATTGGAAGTTCAATTTTAATGGTGTGTAAAAAAATGTAAAAGGGCGTAAAAGGGGTAAAGAAATGGATACAAGAAATTAACCGTTCAAAAAAAAAATTGCAATCATGTTTATCATATATCTATACTATATACTATATTATAATGCATGAAGGATGAGTAGATACCCAAAAATCAAAAACTTTATTTTTGGAAAAATTACAGAAATTGTCCTTTATGTTTACCTGTTTTTTCATTAGGTGTCCTTAAACTTCAAAAGTGATGAGAATCGTCCTATATGTATTAAAATCTTTCAAAACTAGTCCTTTAGCACTAACGTGGTTAGATTTTCCTGTTAAGTTAAGTCACGTGAATGGCACATGAGGGTATTACTGACATTTCATGTTAGGACAAAGAGGATTGGTGAAACCACTTTTGGAAATCTTAGTCTAATTCACTTCTGTCATTTTGGCTAAGTATAGAAGTACTGAAGAGAAGACAAGAAAATGCTGAAGAGAAGATATGAGAAGTGCTGAAGAAGAAACTTCATCAGAAGTTCTGAAGTCCAAACCAGACAAGTTCACTTCAGAAGTACTGAAGACAAACTACTCATCAGTAGTTTGTCATTCATCAGCACTTAGCATCAGATATTTTCCACCGCCTTTTGTATCAGTAGTTTATTGTTTATTATTACTTTTAGCTGTATTTGTTAGTTTCAATGTTGCAACTTGTGCAACTTGTTTCTGATGTTTCTGTACTTGCTTTATTGGCAAGATACATGTATGTAAACGTCTATAAATAGGAGGCTTCAACCTTCTATTTTAGACATCGATTTTAATAGAAAAATCCTTCAAACACTTTCACTGTTCTATTCCATTTCAGTATTTATTGTGAATCTGTCTAAGTATCTAATTCTCATTTACTGCTTAGATTCATAATAAATACTTGTCATTATTAGTTTCAATCATCAAGGGGGAGTAATAACTCCTCTTAAGTATAAAAAGTGTTGCTTTAACTTATACATTCCGCTATGCTTATAATCTGATATACAAGAGCTTGCTAAACACTTAAGTGTCAAAGATAGCAAGTTCTTACTTAAACAAAAGAGCATACTGATCCAACAATTGGTATCAGAGCTTTGGTTTATCTGATCACATATCAATCTAACAAATTGAGAATCAGACACAAAGCTCTTATTGATACTCAATAAAAGATCAAAAGTTCACTTTTTATCAAACATCCATCACTTAAAAGAGTCATCTGACAAATCAATACTCTTTAAAATGGATCCACATAATACTGGTTCTGCTACTAAACCTGCCATGCTTGTAAGAAATGAATACAACATATGGCAAAAGAGAATGGCACATACCTTGTCACAGACCAACACAGGTTGTTGGAGATCTGTGATATATGGTCCTCACAAACCAGTAAACATAAATCTTGAAACTAAAGTTGAGGTTCCTAAAGAACCAAAAGACTATACAGGTGATGATTTCCTAAAACTTGAGCTAGATGCAAAAGCATTCTCTATGTTGGCAATGGCTCTCCCAAATGAGATATACTCTGGCCTTTTACATTGTGAAAGTGCCAAAGAACTCTGGGATTGTCTTAAAGAACAGTTTGGAGGAACTGAAGAGGTGATTGCCAACACCAGAGAGATCTTAGCTCAACAATATGAGACATTTACTCACATTAATGGGGAAACTTTAACTCAACAATTTGAAAGATTCTCCTCATTAATATCTGAGCTAAAGTTAAATGGTCAGACCTATACAACAGTATCTATGCTACATAGATTTTTAAGGTCTTTACCAGACAAATGGGAAACATACTCCATTGTTTTAAGATCCTCACCAGATTTCAGCTCCCTCACTCTTACAAAACTCCATGGGAGATTACTTACTTTTGAGAGAGAAATTGATCAAAAGAAGAAATTACAATCATCTGGTAAAACTGCTGATGACTACCTACCAGGTAGTACAGCACTTTTGGGACAAGACTCACCAACTTGTTCCTATGGATCTTATGACAACATTGACATAACAACTAGGATCTCTTCAGAAAGATCTTTCCCAGGTTATGACAATGATGACCAAAGTCAAACTGCTGATAATCTATGTTTTATCATGGATGATTTGAAAAACTTTAGCAGTGATGACTTAGAAGAAATGGACATTTTACACCACCTGGCCATGCTAAGCATTAAAACTAACAAGTTTTATAAAAGGTCAGGAAGGAAATTTCCAGGATTGACCAGTAATACAAAAATTGGTTTTGACAAATCTAAACTGAGATGTCACAAGTGTCAGAAGTTGGGACACTTTGCTAGAGAGTGTAGAAACTCTAGCTTTAACCAATCACAATCTGGAAATAACTTTAACCCCAATTATAATAGGAATAATGGAACTCAAGGGAGTGCTCATTTTGTACAGGCACAAGCTCCTCAACAGCAATACATGCCACAAGTACAATATGTTCAAATGCCTGCTCAACAGATGCAGAGCCAACAATCAATCCCTCCCTTTCCAGCTGCTCAACAACCTCCACAGCTTCAACAACCCTCTCAACAAAGTCTTTTCACCTCAGGGTATGTTGACTGGAGCAGTCTCCCTTTTGACACCACAGAGTGCAATCCTGATGCAGACAACAAGGTGTTTGACATCAACTGGGGAGAACCAGACAATGGCAGAAAGAACTTTGCCTTAATGGCATTTGAAGGCTGTACTTCAAAATCTGCATTGTCACAGGTATCAAAAGAATCTTTGACAAAACTTTGCTCAAATTCTTGCAAAGAAACTTTTGCTCTCATAAGAGAGACAAATGTGCACTTACAAGGAAAAGCCAATGATTTAGAAAGAAAATACACTCAGATGAAGTGTGATTTAGAGAGAAAACTTATTGCTAAAACCCAAGCTATTGAAAAGAGCTTGCTGACACCAAGATCAGTTGTGAAAAATGGGTGGATTCTTGTAAGGGGTACCAGCTATTGCTAAACAAACAGAGTGCTTCAAATGTTAAGTTTGGCATAGGGTACCATCATGTTGAAACACCAACAGATTTCTCTCCCAAAACTACTGAAGATGGGAGAAAAATTGTTTCAAATGAAACTTCTGAAGGGAAAGACTGCACATCTTTCCATGAAAACTTTCTAAACAGAAATCCTGGTATTTTCAAAGAAAGTACTTCAGAAGTATTAACAAAATCTGACAACAAGCCATCAGTAGTTTCATCTACATCAGGAGTTGAGACCCTGAAAACTACTGATGAGCAAAATCTTTTCACTAATGTCAGAAGTTTGCCTTTAGATCAAAAACTAAAGGCAAAAGAGTGTGAAATTTGTGGTCTGTTCAACCACAAAACAGAGTTTTGTAGATACAGAAAAGGAATTCAGTTCAATCATAAAATTAAACAACAGGTTGTGGGAAATCAAATCAGAAATGATTATGAAAGAACCTTTAAACCCAAGAAACAACAACCTGAAAACACCTTTTCTCAGAAAAAGATAAAATCTCAACTAAAATCTTTTTCTCAAAACTCTTTGTCAGTAGTTAGACCTGAATCTTCAGCAGTTTCACAAACTGCTGAGATTCAAAAACTAATGAACTTGGTACAACTACAGATGACCAAGGTTGATGGTGGTCCTGAAAAGGATACCACCATGGTTCTTAATGAAAGATCCATAGCCAAAAAGACATGGATTTCTCAATCTGGTCAAGAACAACCTGTAACTGTTCTCAAGAGCAAACCCAAAGCCAAATAGGCTTGGGTTCCTAAATCTAACTAATTTGCAATTGTGTGCAGAGAGTTTCCAGGGACTTAAACAGCATATGGTATGTTGATAGTGGAGGCTCTATGCACATGACTGGATGCAGATACCTGATAAACAATTTTATCAGCCAAAGAGAAGGATCTGTATCCTTTGGGAACAATGCTAAGGGATATGTGCTAGGACATGGCAATGTCTCCTCTGGCAAAATACAGTTTGACAAGGTCAATCTGGTTGAAAACCTTGAATACAACTTGCTGAGTGTGTCACAAATGTGTGATAAAGGATATTCTTCCTTTTTCACAAAGACAGCATGCAAGATCATCTCACCAGAAGGCCAGAAGTTGATAGAGAAGATCATTGAAGATCATACTTTGCTGATTGCCAAAACATGTGGCAATGTCTATGCAGTGGACATTGAGAAAGACAAAGTATTGAACAACACTGCTTGTTTCTTCTCAAGGGCATCAACTTCAGAAACTGATCTCTGGCACAGGAGACTTGGCCATGTGAACTTTAAAACCATAAATAAAGTCACAAAAATGGGCTTGGTCAGAGGTCTACCTTTGAAAGTATACCAGTGTCAAGAACACTGTGTATCCTGTTTAAAGGGAAAACAGCATAAGTCCTCCTATAAGTCTATTGAAGAATCAAAAACAACTGCATGTCTTCAACTACTCCATATGGACTTATTTGGACCTGTCAAGATTATGAGCCTTGGTAAGAAGAAGTACTGCTTAGTCATCATTGATGACTACTCAAGATTCACATGGGTATTCTTCTTATTCTCCAAGGATGAGGCTGCTGAAATCATCAAGTTCTTCATTCTATAAGTGGAGAAACAATATTCTCTACCTGTCAAAACCATTAGAAGTGATAATGGGACAGAGTTCAGGAACAAAACTCTGGATGAATTCTGCTTGTCTAAAGGGATTATTAGACAATACAGTGTTCCCAGAACTCCTGAACAAAATGGTGTAGTAGAAAGGAAGAACAGAACCTTAATAGAGGGAGCAAGAACAATGTTAGCTGATTCTGGACTGCCCTTGTACTTTTGGGCAGAAGCAGTTAACACATCATGTTATGTTCAGAATAGAGTTCTTGTGGTCAAGAGACATTCCAAGACTGCCTATGAAGTGCTTCATGGCATGAAGCCCCTTATCTCCTTTTTCAGGGCTTTTGGGTGTCAATGTTTCATCTTGAACATCAAGGAATCTATTTCAAAGTTTGCTGCCAAAGTTGACTCAGGTTACTTTCTTGGTTACTCTTCAACTAGAAAAGCCTACAAGGTTTTTAATTCTCACACCAGGATAGTAGAAGAAACATTGAATGTCAAGTTCAATGAGTCAAAACACACTCTTATTCCAGCACATCCTGCTGAACTTTTTGACCTTGACAACTTCCATTTTGGACCTGAGAAGGCTGTTACTTCATCAAAACCTACTTATTATGGTGACAAAAGGTTTGATGATGAGGATCCCACACCATGGACTCCTCAAACAGTTATCAAGTCAACTTCAAAATCATCAGAAGTTCCCTAAACTTCTGATCAAACAAGTACTGAGGAACAAACTCAAACTTCTGGTTCAGTAGATCCAACTACTGAAGATCAAGAAACATCTGAACCAGATATTATAGACCTCAGTAGTTTGTTTGAAGAACATGAGCCACCTACACCTGTCAGTGGTTTACAACAACTGATTGAACACAGAGATCATCCACTTGATCAAATCATGGGTGATATAGCTTCAGGTGTTCTTACCAGAAACCAGCTCTCCAACTTTTGCCTATTTTCAGCCTTTATCTCACAGTTGGAACCAAAGAAGTACCAGGAAGCCCTCAAAGACAATAATTGGGTGCAAGCTATGCAAGATGAACTGCTTCAGTTCAACAAGCAACAGGTCTGGGAAATCTGTCCCTTACCTCCAAACAAGCAACCAATTGGCACAAGATGGGTTTTCAGGAACAAACAAGATGAAGCTGGTATGATAATCAAGAACAAGGCAAGACCGGTAGTTCAAGGGTACTCTCAAGAAGAGGGAATTGACTATGATGAAACCTTTGCTCCAGTTGCAAGGCTTGAGGCCATCAGGTTATTTCTGGCCTATGCCATTTCCAACAAAATTAAAGTTTATCAAATGGATGTAAAGAGTGCATTTTTGTATGGAAAGATAAAAGAGGAGGTGTATGTCTGTCAGCCACCTGGGTTTGAGGATCCTTCTCATCCTGAGTGGGTGTACAGACTGGACAAAGCTCTTTATGGGCTCAAACAGGCTCCAAGAGCCTGGTATGATACACTCTCCACCTTTTTACTCAAAAATAACTTTACAAGAGGTGCCATTGATAAAACTCTTTTCATTAAACATGTTGGAAATCATGTCTTACTTGTTCAAATTTATGTTGATGATATCATTTTTGGTTCAACAAACACAAAACTGTGTGATGATTTTAAGAAACTCATGCAATCAAAATTTGAGATGAGTACCATGGGAGAACTGCGGTACTTTCTGGGACTGCAGATCAAGCAACAAACAAATGGAACTTTTATACATCAATCAAAATATGTTAAAGAATTATTAAACAAATTTTCTTTAAAAGACTGTAAATCATGTTCCACTCCCATGACACCAATCACACAAGTTGAACCTGATGATCAAGGAAAACAGGTTGATCAAACCATGTACAGATGCATGATAGGTTCCCTTTTATATCTAACTGCTTCTAGACCAGATATTATGTTTTCAACATGTGTCTGTGCTAGATATCAATCAGCACCAAAGGAATCACACCTTATAGCAGTCAAAAGAATTTTCAGATATCTGAAAGGAACTCCAACACTTGGAATTTGGTATCATGCTTCAAGCAATACCAAGTTATCAGCATTTTCAGATAGTGACTATGCAGGGTGTAAGATGACAAGAAAGTCAACATCTGGTGGTTGTCAATTCTTGGGTAACTGTCTAGTGTCATGGCAATCAAAGAAGCAAACATCTGTTGCAACTTCAACTGCTGAAGCTGAATACATTGCAGCTGCAAGTTGTACATCACAGATACAATGGCTCCAATATCAACTTCTTGATTATGGAATCAAAGAAACCAAGACACCTTTGTTAGTAGACAGCAAATCTGCCATTAGCATCATTCAAAATCCGGTACAGTTCTCAAAAACCAAACATATTGAGATCAGGTACCATTTCATAAGAGATTGCTATGAAAAAGGCAAGATTGAGGTGAAGCATGTAGCAACAGCTAATCAAATAGCTGACATCTTCACAAAACCCCTTGACACATCAACATTTCAGAAGTTAGTATCCATGCTTGGGATGCTAAATTTGTAAGTGTTTATTTTATTATTCTGCACATATTTTTCATTTTTCACTTACAAAAGGACAAAAAGTCTGAAACAAAACTTCTGAAAAGAGAGAAACTACTGATGAACAAAACATCAGTATGGGGATAATTAGCAGTGTATGTATTAGAAGCAGTATGTGTAGCACATGGATAGGGTAGCCATCTTAATGAAGCAGTATAGAAGCAGTGTATGATGCTGCTTGTTTTGTAAGAACTTGTTTTGTAAGAACTTGTTTTGTAAGAACCTGTTTTGTAAGAATCTATTGTGGTAATGAAAGTGCACATTTTGGTATTAATATGTAGATAATGAGTAAAATGCAGATAATAGGTCAAATGTACATGAGATTGTAATGGGTCAAATGGTCATTTTTTATAATGGGTCAAATGTACATGAGATTGTAATGGGTTAGATTTTCCTCAATTCTTGGGTAACTGTCTAGTGTCATGGTTTTGATAATGGGTCAAATGGTTTTGTATAATGGCTTAATGGACAGTTTTGACAATGAGTCAAATGGTTTTGCATAATGGCTTTGATATTTGGACAGTTTTCACAGACCACAACCATAATGGGTCAAATGGACAAACCATACTAAACATCCAAATGCAGATTATCCATAATTCATTACATAAACATCCAAAACATCCATAGTTCATACATAAACATCCAAAAACCATAGATTTAGTACATACCATAACTATTATCCAAAAACACATAAAAGGTCATAAGACCATACATAATGTCTGAAAACATCCTAAACACATTAAATACCAAAACTAAATATTAACCCTGCCCCTTGTCACTGTTACCCTGCACTCCCACATCAGCCTTCTTTTTTCTTCCCCTTTTCTCATCCTTCTTACCCTGAACCTTTTGCACTTTCTTAGTCTGGCCCTTACAAGTCCTATGGTTATGACCTGGGTTTCCACACTTGCCACAAGTTGTCTTGGTGTTCTTCTTTGATAGTTTTCCTCCTCTTGCAACATCTTCCATTTCAAATGCTGACCTCTTCCTTACTTTCTTTGGTCTACCCACCTGGGTGTGATGATTAGGTGTCAATAACGTTGTTGGAACTTCACACTTAGGCCACAGAAACCTGCCATTAATGGGGTTGATCTTGAAGGAGTAGACTTGTCTCTACCTCTTCATTGTGTACACTGGATTAACCCAGCTTTCCAATGCACCAACTCTGCTACCATTAGTATATTTGAACCATAAAGCAGCCACTACATGTCTACATGGCATCCCTGTGCATACATACACAATCAGAATTATGGACATTATAAAACATTAGTAAACAGAATTATAACAACTTCTTACCTGTTATTTCCCAACCTCTACATGCACAAGTTTTCTGTTCCAAATCAACAGCTCTTGTGTGACCTGGTTTACCACTAACCCCATATTTATCCCCCCCCCCCATTCCACTGAACACTGTAAAAGGTAGCATCTTTCTTAATTGTATCAAACACTTTTGTGGCCCTAGGTGTCAAAAGTCCTTCACTAGTTTCTATATCTTTCAACACAGCAACAATTCTCCTCATACAATACTCCCTAATGTACTCTATGGCGTGGATAATTGGCTTGTCTCTACCTTCCACAATCTTTTCATTGAATGATTCACACATATTGTTAAATAACATGTCAGTTTGTCCCCTACCTGTGGTTTCAATGTATATTATTCTAATGGACTTATCAAGAAAAACAAATACTTAATATAGCTTGTAAAGTTCATACCAGTAAAATGAGACCTACTCCAGTGCAGAGGTGGGATTTTGGACAACCACAAATGTGCTGCCTTGTTCACAGACTTTAACTCATTCATGGCAGTAGTAAACTCTGTTATAGTTGTTGCACTAGCACATTTCCACAGTAAATCTTTATAAAGCTTGCCTCTGAATGTTGGCTTCATATTCTCATGAATGTGTCTAAGACAGTACCTGTGCTCAGCACAATGATACAACCTTGAAAGTGCAGGAAGTAGGCCCTAGTAAACATGTAAACAAGTGTTATGTCATTAATAAGTATGTAAATAATAATCATTAACTATGTACTATGTAAACAAGGGTTACCTTTTGCCTATCACTGATGAAAGTGAAGTTTGAGTTTCCACCCAAGCCTAAGTCATCACCCAACAGATCCAAAAACCATAACCAAGCATTGTAATTTTCTGCTTCTACAATTGCATAACAAACTGGATATATACCATTGTTAGGGTCAACACCCACTGCACTTTAGATCTGGCCAGGATAAGGCCCTTTCAAGAAAGCACCATCTAGACCAAGAAAATCCCTACCTATTGCCTTAAAACCCTCTTTCAAAGCACCCAAACAGATATATATCCTTTTGAACTTTCTTGTGTTTTCAGTTGTATTAGTATCTCTTTCAACTTCTATTTTAACAGTACCTGGGTTTTTATCTTTCAACTCCAACACATAATCCCTCAACATAGCATACTGAGATGTGTAATCCCCTTCCACCATCTTCTTTGCTTGTGACTTAGCCCTATATGCTTTCATCCTAGAGATCCCAAGTTCGTATTTCCTTTGAAACTGTTCTTGAACAGCTTTAACAGGAATATCTGGATTTTCCTCAATCTGATCTAAGAGTTGTTGAGATAGAAATGTAGATGTGCAAGCTGTAATCTTTCTGGTCTGAACACATTTATGTTCCTCAACTAAAGTGTTGACCACCCACGATTCATCCTTATTAACTTTAGATACTAAAAGCTGCCAGGGGCATTGAAACTCTGATAGATTTGTTTTATTCCCCCTCCCACCAACATTTTTATCATAAGACCCTTTAACTTTACCCTTGTTAACAGGAGGACCCTTGTGAAACCCTTTTTAATAGCATCCCCCTTAACTTTGTTTTTGTTCACAGCAGCCCCCTTAACACCATCCCCCTTTGGTTTTTAGCACTTTTCCCTTTGTCTGGTGCTTGACTAGCAACATGAACTCCAAAGTCATCAACCTCAAATTCTGATAAACATCCATGGCACTCTGCCCTAACCCTTTGTTTATCATTTTTAATAACCACAATTTGCCTTCTACTCTCAACAGCATATTTTTTTTATCAATTTCTTAACTTCATCTTTAGTTCCAAAGACTTGTGACACAAAAAAAAAAACAACTCTATTCTCACTTGCTTTTGCCTTTCTAAGTCTGTTTAGCTGTTTTCTCCTAACACTTGTTTCATTGTCAGCAGATTCTGACCCACTTGGGAAGAAATCATTTTGTAACCCTTCATCATCAATATCCCAATCATCATGTTGATTACCTACATTATCATCCACATCATAGTCAATATGCATTCTGTAATCACTCATATCTACTTCATGATCAGGCATCAAATTGTTTTCATCAACTATGTAGTCTGAGTCACTGTCTTCATTATCATGTGCTTGTTCCTTATCACTCCCATCACTCCAATCACTCCCATCACCTACTATAACTTCTTCATCAACTAAAGGTCCAGTATCATATACAAACATATCCTGATCAACCTCCAATTCAGTTACACTACACCTACCAACCTTAGCAGAATCTCCAGCATCAGCATTTTGAGTAACACCACTAAACTGCCCACTATCAACCTTAGAAGATTGGCCTACATTAAGGTTTCTTACAACCTTTAACTTTGCAGGGACTATTGCATAAGGGTTAGTTTCATCTATTTCTTCAATGGTAACAATCCTAGGTTTACTAGGTGACAACAAAAAGTCTTTAATGTTTTCTAAACCATGAATACTATAGACATTGATTATCTTATGCATTTCCACATGTTTGGCTAAGTTCAAAACATCTTGATCAGAACTTAGATCCTCTAATCCATCGTCTAAAGTCTTCTGAGGATTTTGGAAATAGTAGAATATTGCATCAACAGTAGAATAACCTAACAGATTTACCATGTCTAAAATTTCGTGCATTGATAGAAGATCGATGTCAATGTAGTCCACATAATCGATCCTACCCCTTTCATAAGTACGTCCTGGACTCTTGGTTAACTTTCCACCATGATGAAGTCGTATGGTGAAGAGATTAGGCATATCATCTGCAAACAACAAAAAAATTCAAATTTTTTAAAAATTTGATCTTTTCAGGTAACAGAGTATAGTAGGGTCAGAGACTTACAATAGGGTTCGTAATCATCATCATCTTGATCACGAATATACCATCCTACTATTCTCTCTTGATCATTCGCCATAGATTCAGTGTTTATCGAGTGGAATTCAGGGATGAAAGTTTAGGGTTTATTTTGTTTAGAGGGTATTTGATCGAGGTTTCAGTTGATATCAGTATAAGGGAAGGGTTATAAATTGGGGGAAATCAAAAGAGGAGGTGAAATGTCAGTAATACCCTCATGTGCCATTCACGCGACTTAACTTAACAGGAAAATCTAACCACGTTAGTGCTAAAGGACTAGTTTTGAAAGATTTTAAAACATATAGGACGATTCTCATCACTTTTGAAGTTTAAAGAAACCTACTGAAAAAACAGGTAAACATAAAGGACGAAATCTGTAATTTTTCCTTTATTTTTATTTACAACCCTAAAATGGGGGTAAAATAGTCATTCAAACACTTTTACACTTCAGTACTTCATTTTACTTACAATTTAATTCCTTCATTTTTAGTTAGTAGTTACACTTTTCTCCCATCCCCTTACAAAGTATGAATTCTTTTATTTAATCGTATCATAACTTTTTAACTATTATGTTTTAAAAAACATTCAAAAATACGGTGACGACCTGATCATTTTTGTCTACGTTTCGATATTTTTCTTGTTCAATATTGACATGTGGATTGAAATGTACAAGAAATAAATGCCTTATGTATAAATGGTCATTATGTTGCTTAATCACAAAATAAAAGTATAATGTTTTACACAATATGCAAATCTTGATATCCTTACTACCAAATCTGCTAGAACTATGACGATAATCACTAGAAGACGAATAATTTAATGTCATATAGTTGTTTTTATTATTATAATTATGAGTGTATTGATACTAACAACACTATGATAATTATTATTAAACATTTTTTTTTATCATAAGCACGACAAAGAAAAAAACTTGTGGAAATTCTCAACAAAGCTTCCTATTTTTGGGATTTTTTTTTTAGATTTTTAACAATAAAAAAGATAAAAGCATGTCAAATATTTTTTAAATAATTGATTTAACATTTTCTTATCAACAAACCTACCTAATTTAAAGGGGTGAAAAATCTTATAGTAAATCAAGCAGGAAACAATATTTAAATTAAAACTCTAAAATGCACAAGTAAAGTTTATCTTATAAATAGATAATTATACACACATATTTCATTTGTTAAAACATTAGGCATGGATCTAAATCTAACTTCAAATGATGAAGCTTCTAAGGTTAGTTCTTTGTTAGTTTATGGTTTTCATATTTGATATTAAAGTTAATATTATATATAAATCTAATATATTACTATGTTTTTATATTAACATCAATGCATATATGATGTTCTTTTTAACAATTTTGGTGTTGTAGATTAATTTCAATGAGAAACATAATGATTTGAATAAACCAATAGTCGTACGAGCGTCTAATATTGTTTTTTATAAAGTTTGACTTTTTTGTATATCTTTTTTAGAGCATTCACAGTAGTTGCTTTATCTTCATCTCTATAATTACACTAAAAATCATTACCTTTCTCTATCCTTTGTTATTTAATAATACTCATTCTATACTTTTATCATTACATATTCTTTCTCATCTACTCACAACCACTTTTAAAAATATTAAAAAAAAAATTATGAAGGATGAACAGTGTCTCCTCCAAATTTACTGGTGAACAGTGTTTCCTTCAAATATTTTCTCACTCCTCTACTCACAACCACTTATACTCACTCTATATAATATAGAGATCACACTTACACCGTTACGGATGAGCTGATGTGAATGCTCTTACTAATATATTTGTTATGTTATGCAGCATACTGTATAGGTAAGTAACTAATGTGTTTTATTTATATAAATTTTGATTAACTTGTTAAATTACGAGTCAAAATGGAACATTTTTTCAAAAAACCATAAGTGTGTAGGAGATCTTATTTAAATAATTCTTGACAATAGTTTGACATAAGTTGGTGCAGAAAATATAGAAGCCTTATTAGTCAATTTGAGTTAGTTGTTTATCACTTTCTGTTAATAATGTGTTTGTCGTTTAGTTAAATGAAATATTTTTTTAATTTTATGGTAGAGAATAGGGTTGCAAACGAACTGAACTTTCAGCGAACAGTTCATGAACCGTTCGGCGAGAAGTTCGTTTGTGTTCGTTCGTTTAATAAATGAACGAACACGAACAAAAAATTCCGTTCGTTTAGTTAAACGAATGAACATGAACAGAGGCCTCGTTCGTTTATGTTTGAACGTTCGGTAACGTGTTCGTTTGTGTTCGATAGTTTAATATAGTTTTTAATTTTTATATTTTTCTGTATTCTTTTATTTTTATTTCTTTTACCCAAATAAATACTTTATGTGAGGTAAATACATGGGTATATTTGAGATGAATAAACCCTGTTTTTAGTTTAATCATTAATGAATTGTTCAAGTTTAAATAAATAAATAATGAAGACTTCAAGTTAAAGATGCGAGCTTAGTTTATTTGAGACACTACTTAATTATGTTTACCAATATTATGTTAAGTACTAAGTATGTTTTTATAATTAGGTTATATTGGGTGGATCTAGTTAATTTCTTAATATATGTGAATTCGATCTTATTTGAAAGTTAATATGTGTCTTTTTGTGTTTGTTTCCGTTCATGAACACGTGTTTGCGTTCATTAATGTCCGTTTGTGTTCGTGTGCGTTCATGAACAAAACGAACACGAACACGAGTGTTTTCTTAACAAACGAACACGCACAAAAATTATCGTTTGGTAAGTGTTCATGAACTGTTCGTGAACACATAATTTTTTTAACAAACGAATACGAACAAGGCCTTGTTCGTGTTCGTTCGGTTCGTTTGCAGCCCTAGTAGAGAAGGTATACACAGAGTTTGTAACAGACTCAACCGAGACCGAGATTGCAATAGGGCATTGATGCGAGATAAATTGTGGTAACGGTTTTTTTTTTTTTGTTGCTCATGCTCTTGCTAATATTTCACTAATTAACATGCAATAATTTGTTCAAGTGGTACCCTCATATATGCAGGCTTTTAAGTATCTTTCTAAATGATTTCAAAAAGTATTAATAAAGTGATTACCTCACATAAAATGTTTAGCTTGAAGCTTTTAAACTAAATCCATGTATAACAAATATGAAAACGAATTTTTGCCAATTCACAGCCATAATATTTGGTACGCTTAAATAAACTCATGTTCAATTGCTAATTGTTAGCCATAATGTTCATTACTAAACTTCCTGTTTTTACTTCCACATTTATGATCTGCAGAAAGTCCAGCAACACCCACTACCCCTGTGAGAATTCAGGCAACCATCGCCAACCCGGTTCACTGCTGTAGTTGGACAATAAAATAATCTCCATAAGCCATCCTTTTGTGATTCATTAGAAAATCACTAGCAATAAAAGAAGAAAGGACAATCCTAACTCTTAAAGCTAGATGGCGTAGAGGGATAACGCCCCTCCATCTCTTCTATTTCATCTAAAACGGCGCCCCTCCCGATTTCCTAGGTGCGGGGGGGGGGGGGGAATATTTATCAATCATGATCACAATAACGAGCGTTAATGAATGATTTGGTAGGTCCCTCTTTACATCACCCAATTAAATATTCTTTCCTTTTTCTCTTTTTTTTTTAAATTAAAGGGAGACTATTCTATTTCCTGGTAGTTATTGAATTGAGCTCTTGTCTATGCGGTGCATATGTGACGCTGATGTGGCGCAATGGAGCGCCTAGGAGCTTCAAACCACATTATCCAACCTAATATTGAAGAACCACTTTATGATTAAAAAAAAACTTTTTACTCAAAGGATGCATCTAAAGAACAATGATACCAGGATCACTTTTATAAACCGACGTATTGAAACATCAATGATCAATGAATCATACATAAAGTATTGAGTATATGTAACAAATTGTGTATATACTCCCACATATGTATACATATTCATTTAATCTACCGATTAAACAACCAGAGAAATCGAGTAACTCCCGTCACAAAGTGCGGGTTACATACTACGTGCAAGCTTGTAAACTATCCACCCCGCTGCATCGCGCAGACTCTCAACTAGTATTATATTAATAAAAGAAAGCAATAAAGATGACATGACACTTAAACAAGTCACCCTCCCCCTTTAGATTGGGTGTAGTGGGGCTCTAAATTGGGCGATAATTCAAATTTAAGGTCCCCAACACCATTATAGGGGGCCTTAAATTCACAAAGTGGGTTGCGGCTTTAAATATTTGGTGCCTGATAACGCATCCTCCCACCTAATCAGCAGCTGTCACCTTATCCTCTCTTTACTTTTATTATTATTTTATTATTTTTTTAATTTAAAAGATAAAATAAAATATTTAAGGGGCCTTAAATCCCCCCCCCCCCAGTACCCACTACACCTCATTTTGAATTAAAGTCCTATGATAACTCAGCTGCCACGTGGACCAATTAATGAGGGAGGCCTTAAATCCCCCTCACCACTACACATGGTCTTACGTGTGCAACGTGACATCCTTCCTTTCATTTCCCTTAAAAAGTTTTTCTCTCTCTCATGTTTCCCTCACAATTTTTAAACGTTAATAACTTTTATAAACGAGATTTTTTAAAGAAAAAAATTACACCAAATTATCGAGCGTTTTATTATCTTTCCAATGAGTACCATAGTGCGATACAAAAAACGAAAAAAAAACAACCTTTTTTTGTGGATTTTTGTTAATGTAGAAAAAACACAATGTGTTCAAGTAATTCATTAATCATGTCTAGACAAACCACTAATCGTGTCCAAACCAGTAAATAGGAATTCTATTTTTATCCATAACAGAATAGGTTAAAACTACTCTTTAAAAAAAGCCACACCTTCAAGACCACCGCCCAATGACGCCCCGCAATGGTTGCTTCTGGCTCTACTCCTCATCCAAACGTACATCTTCTTTTTAATATACATTTTCATTCTTATTCGCATAATCAAAATTGTTGTTTTCTCATATTGTAGTACATTAATTTATATGTTACATCATGACACATATTTTAACATTTCATAATAAATTTGTCTATCTCAAAAAACTTCCGAGATATAATCTAGTAGTAATAATATTTGCCTAGTCGAACATTAACATATCTTTAACTCCTACTAGGGGCAAACCCGTATGAAAACATGGAAGGTCTATATTATTTTTTAAGACAATTAGTCCCCAATTATAGAGAACATAACTCCTATATGGCTATCATTTTAGTTTGTTGTCACTAAAAACATAGAATATCGAACAAGATGAAGTAAATATTATACAACAATAGTAATGTAGTTCTGAAATAAACACTATAAAATTGAGTGTTTAACAATAATAATGAGATTATCAATCAAGGTTAAACTTTGATTAATTAACTTGATGACCGTATGGCAATCGGGTTTAAGAACTGTACTAATTGAGTGTTTAATAATAATGAGGTTATCAATCAGGGTGAACTTTGATTAATTAACTTGATGATCGTATGGCTTTCGGGTTTAAGAACTCTTTTTAGTTGAAACCCATCATGAATAGACCAACACATAGTTATAGCCATAGTCAATATTACAACATCATGGTAGGACTACAAGGTTTGACAAGTAGATATAAAGACGTGTTTCTTGATAGGAACTCAGATGAGGACATATGTATATGACACAATCAAACAATTTTGTAAAACTAATTTATATGTTTTGAGGGGGCATGTATCCTAAGAGAACTCACCCTTATTTGAGAACTGAGAGAACCATTTTGGACAACACATTTCTTATAAAGGCAAAAATTTTTTTTGCTTAATCGCATGTTTTTATGCAAGAATTTTTTTTTTCATTTATACATGTGTATATTGCAATTATACAAATGTGTATATTGAAAAAAAAAAAAACCTACTTTATTTGGTTTCTAGTTCGTTCTTCGCTAGTAGAAGTTGTTGGACATATGGTATGTCCGATGTAATTAAAAGTCGAGGTCAACGTAACCCGACCCGGTAGGATCCGAAGAGTTACACGTTGGTACACGAATCAGATAAGTTCACGCGTTGGTGGATTATTATTTATGAAATAATAATTGTTTTAATCTTGAGGGACTTAATATTAATAAGATTAATATTAAGGAGTATTAAGATATTTAGCAAGGGGGTTTATTGCAAGTTGTTGTCTTATAAAAGGAGGGTTAAGAAGCAAACCCTAATCACACCTTTTATCAAAACAACCTACCCTTGCCTCCTCTCTAAAAAACCTGCGGCCGCCAACCTTAAAGAAAGGGTCGCCGCCTTCTTTCTTTTGGTCCGGCGATCAACCACCATTAACCACCACCTTCTTCTTGCAAGCGTTGCTTCCCGGTTGGTTTGTGCACGGTGTGAACTTCCTACTAGCGAGGATTCATTGTAACCCGCGTGTTACAATTCCGGTGTAGTCGTCAAAGGTTGATTACTAAACCCCCTATGGTTGTTTTATTATTTATTTGTTTATACGCGTTTAACTGAGATCCTGATTGGGAATATTTTATTAATCTGATTAATAAAATTAAATATATATTTATACAAATAAATCGGCTAATATTATATAATGTATATAATCGATTTTTCTAATAAATATAAACCGCTTCCGCTGTGTATACGATACCAAGATTCCCAACAGTGGTATCAGAGCCACGGTTACGCGCGTATAGATGGTAAAGTTATAATTTTGATCTTTGTTTTATTTGTCAAAAATTGTTTATTTTGACAAAAGATCAAAAGATTTTAGTTGTTCATGGATTGTGATGTGAATCGAGCCCTAGGTATTTGACCCTTGTGATGGTTGTGTTTGTGATGGTTTTATTTCTTTATTGATTTGTATTTTTTATTACGGATATTGGATCCGGTGTAATAGATAGGATTAGAATAGATTTGATTTTATTGTATTTTCAAATTTATTGTTGTAATCCTTCAAGTACAAGATCAAGACGAAGAAAAAAAAGGCGAACAGGTTCCATGAAGATAGAGATCTCGGGTCAAGTGGGAGCTATATCAAAATTGTTTTGAAACCCTTTTGACTAGTTCATTTCGTTTCTGGCTAAAACGAAACGGGCGACCTATTAGGGGCTCGATTCGTTTAATTTTATTATTATGTTTTGTGGTTGTGGTTTATTTATTGTAAATAATTTAGATAACCCAAAATAAATAAAATTTTCACAATCATGGCAACGGTTTTATTAAAACAAGTTTATAAAAACCGAAAAGCATATTTAATAAAAAGAGTTTTATTAATATTAAAACAAGTCCATTCGCGATAATACGACCAACGTATTTTAAATAGGGTATTTAAAACTATACCGTGTCGAGCGTTGAAAGGAGTTTCAATTATCACGAATAATATAAAATTGGATTTTATAAACTGTTGTGTGACTCACATCATGCTAACGAGTCATTCAATATATTTATGGTAAATATTAAAATTAAATCCCAATTTTAAATTGATGTTTCATGTCACCCTTAACGAGTTAACACTCCATTCTATATCGAACCCAAATGTTAGTGCTGACCCTGCATCTGGGCGTTGATCATGATTGAAGGTAATCATCGCGGTTCCTGTGTAACATAGGCCGGTGTTACAGTTAACAGTAAAGGACCAAACATCGCTTGTTTGACAAGTGGGCATAGTTGGGGTTAAACATACATCGCTTTTAGCGATAACCCCAAAAGGAGAGTTGTGTAGTGGACACAATTAACAATCGTCGTTTACCTACCTAATCGTGCCAGTGGACAGTGCTAAGCCAGTTCATTGTGTATTGATGAATCGGGATCTCATCCTAATTAATTTTGCTTTTGGGTCATAAGATAAATTAGGATATTTAAAACATAAAATACTAATAAATTAGATTTTGAACTTTGTAGATGTCAACTGAAAACAATTCCGCCTCCCAATTCTCTCTCAAGTCCATCTTAGAGAAGGACAAACTTAACTACTCCAACTTTATGGACTGGCACCGCAACTTGAAAACTGTTCTCAAGGCGGAGAACAAGTTGTATGTTCTAGAAACGCCAGTTAGCACTCGTGTGCTAAAAATGAAGGCATATCTTGATCACTTGGCTCGTCTGGAATAACCCTTGAGCGATGAGTTAGCTGGGGATATTATCCTAAACTCATTGCCCAAGTCATATGACCAGTTCCTTATGAAGTACAATATGAACGGGATGGAAAAGACACTTGCAGAACTGCATCAGATGCTCAAAACTGCTGAGGTGAACATACCTAGCAAGACTGCACCAGTGCTAGTGATCAAGGAGGGACAAGTTAAGAAACCTAACACCAAGAAAATGGGCAATCAGGGCAAAGGGAAGGGCAAAGGCAAATCTGTTGCCAATAAGAAACCTCGAAAAGATGCCAAGTGTTTTCATTGTGATGAAACTGGGCACTGGAAGAGAAACTGTGCTAAGTATTTAGCTGAGCTGAAGCAAGCTAAGGCTTCAAGAGGAGAGTCTTCAAGTATATATGTTATTGAAATCTTTGCTTTTCCAAGCAAAACATGGGTGTTTGACACAGGATGTGGTTTCCACATTTGTAATGTTTTGCAAGGACTAAGAAAGATTAGAAAGCTGAAACAATGGGACTTGGAGGTCCATGTTGGCAATGGACAAAGAGTTGTTGTGAAGGCTATAGGAGAATGTGTTCTCTTACTTCCTTCTGGTTTAGAACTTGTTTTGAACAATGTTTATTACATTCCTAGTGTGACTAGAAATATTGTTTCATTTTCGGCTTTGCGAGGACAAGGTTTTAATTATCGTTTCAATGGGGAATTTATTTCTGATTATTTTAACGATGTATTTTACTTTGATGCAAAACCCAACAATGGGATCTATGAGATAGAAATCCAAAACGATAACATATTATGCAATATCTCCCATAAACGTAATAAGTTGGACTTTAATGATACGTATATGTGGCATTGTAGACTTGGTCACATAAGTGAGAATCGTGTTAAACAACTCAAAACCGCAGGATTCCTGGATTCCAAGGGTTCAGAGTCGTTTGGAAAATGCGAATCATGCTTAAGTGGAAAGTTAACGAAAGCACCTTTTTCAAATGTTGGAGAAAGAGCTAATGATCTATTAGGACTTGTACATACAGATGTTTGTGGTCCGTTCAGAACAATGTCAAGACATGGAGAAAGATACTTTGTTACATTTACTGATGATTTCAGTAGATATGGTTATGTTTATCTTATGAAGCATAAACATGAAACTCTTGAAAAGTTCAAGGAGTACCAAAACGAAGTAGAAAATTAGCTAAATAGAACTATTAAAATGCTTTGATCAGATCGAGGCAGTGAATATCTTAGTCGGGAATTCATCGACCATCTAAAGGATTGTGGAATAGTTTCACAACTCACTCCACCTGGAACACCGCAGCATAATGGTGTGTCTGAGCGGAGAAATCGAACTCTATTAGATATGATTCGATCAATGATGTGTCGAACAAACCTTCCAAAATCCTTTTGGAGTTATGCTTTGGAAACTGCCGCAAGACTTATGAATATAGCTCCAACGAAGAAGGTTGATAAAACGCCTTATGAGATATGGCATGGAAAGAAACCTCATGTATCCTACCTTAAAGTCTGGGGATGTAATGCTTATGTCACTCTAGAATCTTTGGATAAACTAGATCCCAGAGGCGAAAAAGTGGTTTTCGTTGGATACGGTAAGAAGATCGGTTACCTATTCTACCACCCCACTGAAAATAAGATTTTCACTAAACGCAGAGGCACTTTCTTAGAGGAAGAGCTTCTGGCGCGAGGGATTGGAGATAATCATGTTACCTAAACTATATTCACAAACTTTGGTATATTATTTTTAATATAAAACTTCCATAATAATTCGATTTATCATAAAAACTCTAATTCCCCAAATCGACTTAGCAAACCCTAATACCTTAGACCCTAGTTACCTTAGACTTTTTAGACACTTCCTTATTAGTATTCTTACACATTATAGGATGAATTCCTCGGAATTCCCATTACTTAGCTCACGACCGCTTAAGTGGATTTTGATCGCTTTCGCAAACTGTGAGTATATCTTTCCCCTTTTTCATGTTCTACTCTTTTGGGGCTATTCATGTACACTGTTACTAATTGTTATTCTTTCACTAAATGCAATTCTCATGTGTGTTTGCGTTATGTTAATTTGTGTGTCTATGACTTGTCAAAATCATTAACCTTTGAGGGCATGGCATTTCAATGAATAGTACTATGGTATATACCCTTGTGACTCTGTTGAGAGTCCTTGTCATTGCTATGTATTTCATTACTACTAGCGCATACTATATATATTTCCTTTCTTTACATAGGGTTGATTTTGAACGGATATTACTTATTACATAATTGCAAATGGTACCGCACATGAATTGCTAAACACTTTTTCTACTATATTTATTCAAACAGGGTATGCTCACCGATACATTTTGTATTGACCAAATCCATTTCGTACATGTTTCAGGTTATTATGAGATTACTTCCAAGCGTTTGGAACTTAGACTTAGATTGAGATTACCGTATCTTAGTTTAGATTGCTAGTCGTAATTGTTGTATTTCTTTCAATGTAATAAATTATTAAATTCAATGTATTCAAATTTACATTTCTAGTCCATGAGCTATTGAACAATCGTCACTACGTGACACCTCGATGTTTCCGCCATCGGTTGGGGTGTTACATAATGATGGTTGGTTATTGTGGTGGTGGTTAAGGGTGATGATGATGGTTAGGATGATGGTAGTGTGGGAGTTGTTATGGTGAAGATTGTGGTAGTCAGAGGTGGTTGAGGACTGAAGGCTGTAGATATGTTGGTCTGGGCAGTGGTCATTTGGGATAGGTTGGTCTCGGTGGTGGTGGTCCGAGCAGATTAGGGTCGTGGGGAGTGGTGTTGAAGGTCGGCGGTAACAGGGATGGTGGTCGTGATTCGTGAAGGCTGGCGGAGACGAGGGTTTTGGTGGTTTGCTTACGAATCGATTGTGGTGGTGGTTATAACGTCGGATAGTGGTGGTTTTCGTGGTGGGTCGGGGCTAGGTAGTTGTGGTGGTTGGTGGTGTTGATTCAGGGAGCTTTTTAAGTATCGGGTCAGATCATGGGTATGATTTCGGTATGGTCTTGGTTGTGGGTTTTGGGGTAAGGCAAAAAGATAGAAATACCCCCAAAGTTAACGATAATATTTAATTGAGGTTAGTGTTAGGGACAAATTTGACAACAAAAAGTAAACCTGAAGGATCCGGACGTAAAAAAACAAAAAACAAAAAACTATTTTAGATTGATGTGGTAAAACTGGCCAAACCCCAGGTACGATTTTGGCCATTAACTCTTAGTTTTGGGGCCAAGATTAAATCTCAACCCTTTATTTATTTTATTTTTTTTATCCAAGGGCTCTTAGCTTTTTTCTAGTTACATACATACATACATACAAGGTCAAGTTATCCTGCACAATGTAACAAAGATGAAAAGGATACAAAAACACAATAGATTACAACATATGATACAATGAGCCATAAAATATAACACAATGCCGGAAAATATAACATAATGCAAAAAAGACACAATGAATCAGAAAAAATGATTCAATGATGAAAATAAGAAGATAAAAAAAATGACACAATGATATAACATAAATTCTAAAAACTACAAGCTAAAAATAATAAAAAAGGAAAAACCTAAAAACTAAAATCGTAGGGATTGATGAGACGGCCCCAATGTCGCTTGAATGAGTTCAATCGAAGTCCATTTGATACTCTTCCCACGACTTCCTATTTTTCTTTCACTATGTATATGATCCTAACCCCATACATACATACATACACACATACACATACACATACACATACACATGTGAGGCTTAAATAATTACTCATAAACTTCGTAAGAATCATGAGAACCAAATAAAAAACAAATCATGATAAAATTAGTTATACTAACATTATTATTAAAATAAAGATGTTTTTAATTTAATGGCATCTATAAAGATGCTTAGCGTATTAGTATATTAACAAAAATCATACTATATTCTTTTCAACATCAATATCAATAGTATATACATATACATTTGTATATAAAATCATAGAAGAAATTCCTTATTTTATTTAAAAATAAAATAAAACAAATTATACAATAGATGTCAAACAATAACCTACTCTCCAATTTTCCTAATTTATACCAACTACTAGGTGAAATCCTGTGCGATGCACGGGACTGTTTACTAAAGACCGAATCAAGAAGTCAAGCATCTGTTGCAAGAAAAGTCTATTAACTAAGGTATGTTCCAGAGCAGTGGGTCTGTTAAGGAGATTTGTCTGAAACAGATGTTGCTTAAACAGTTTGCTTCAAAAAGCTGTTGCAAGCAAACTGTTGAAGCATCATCTGTTTGAAGCAACAACTGTTTTAGACAAATCTCCTTAACATATTCACTGCTTTGGAACAGACCTTAGTAAACAGACTTTGCTTGCAACATATGCTTTACTTCTTGATTTGGAAAGATAATAAAACGCTCTTTTTTTTCGTTTTTTGTATAGCACTATTCTACTTGTTGGAAAGATAATAAAACGCTCGTTAATTTGGTGTATTTTTTTTTTTTCAAAAAAAAAGTCATTTAAAAATGTTATTAACGTTTAAAATCATGGGGATAGTGCATGTGCTATGCACATGAGAGAGAAAAAAATAATTTAATAGTAGATGCAGTATCCATGACTCTTTTAATTGAGCCGGTAAAATGAGCAGAAAAAACTTAATTAGATGATCTGAAAATATGCCATGTGTTTCACATTCCTTTCATTTATATATTATAGAAAATGATAAAGTGGTTCCATATTATATTAATTTTATCAACTAATATTTATTTTTTAATGTGACAAAAACAAATATGTTGGGCATCGTGGTGTCACCATTGATGGTTGTAATGCCGTCTGAAAGCGAAAATGCTGCTATGGCCCATAACTTAGGGTCTCCACGATTTGCATGGTGGTGGAAGTTTCCACATCATTTCTTTTTTGCAATTACTATATTAAACAACCGCTACATATGAATCTATTTTAGCCCCTAATCTGTCTAAAAGCTATAGTCTTCTAGCTCAATAGTTTTGAGTCACGCCACTACATAATTTTTTTTTCTTTTTAATTGACAACTAGTGGTATTACACCCGCTCGCGTTGCGGCGCGGTTATCTCCTAATGCTAATTGGCACCAAAACTTTTCACTTGATCGGTAGCGGTTTGATATGTTACATTACCGAGCTCACTATTGCCACTGGAAGAGAAAAAAAAAAACACACATCCAGCTATATAATAAACGTAACATAGCTAGCAAACCAATTAATCAATTTACAAAATTAAATGCAAACGAATCATAAAGAAGTTAAACCAATCCGTTTTTTGGACAACAAAAATGCTACAATTCTATGATAAATTAGACTTCAAAAGCTTACAATCATGTCTTAGCTAACCAACATCACTACCTCAATCAACAACTGATTATAACAATAACAAAAAACATAAATCTAAACCTAAATAACCAATGAAAACACCTATCAGATCAAGAGCACAGGCAAACCCTCCATGGATCTGAGCAAACTTATCCTGTCCATATGGCGGATCACCATTCAGAGCCAAACACCCAAACATTTTGAATGCTATCCGTCTGAATACTCTCCGATGCATGATCGATCTTCTCCACGTGCATATTTGTACACGTCAAATGCATCTAGTTTCTACCCACACCAAATTCTGCATCCTCCTTGCTATCTCCAGCACCAACTCCTCATTTAAACATTTTCATGCTTACCTTCCATCTAAAAGTTTTCAATTTAGGATGGTGCACCACATGAAGCATGCACCTGTGTCAACCAGATGTAATGTTGAGTTATTAATTAGATTATTTAAGGACTCACATCAATTATTATAGTAGTTCTCACAATATTTATGGTATTGATATGAGTTTTCATGTAAATACATACTTTAAACTATGAGCGATTCTCACAAAATAGCAAGAAGTATAAATACAAATATACAATTGTGTAGTCAAAATTGAAGAGGTTTGTTTAATCATATTTACATATACACACACGCACATAATATAATTGCTCATTCATTTTCGAGAGAATAGATAAGCATACCGGATGTTGTAGTCGCCTATTCTGATTGTTTTGCCAAAGGCGTCATAGGTGGAAGCACTACTTTTCTAGACTTATACATCATCGCTGAAGATATTGTTGCTTCGAACACTCTGTTGACAGGTATAAAGCCATCCGCTTTCAACTGCAAGTGTATCACCTTTCATGCTTATTCAATCATCATATTTCCCATTCATAGGCAATAAAAAAATGTTGATTATTAAATATGGTGATCCTTCCCTTATCTTGATAGTCAACGTGTTCAACTTTGATGCCGTAAAACTGCAATCTATAGATAAATAAATATACATTAGTAGATGAGAAGAAGTGTAGTAAATCACGCGTAGGTAAGATTGATAAGTATTGCGTACATCATCGTATTGCTAGTTTTTGCTTCGGCGGAAGATATATTTTCTAACATAGGACACAAATTTCATCAATAAAAACGGGACAACAAAAATGTTGAACATAATATCATGAGGCGCGTAAATATCTTGACCTGCCATAGTCAATTTTGGTCTGACTATTATTGATATTGATCTTAACCCAGCGAACACATATTAATAGAAAGATGATTATTGATGTCCTTTTTCTATGATCGGTAATCTTCGTTTCAAGATAAATATTTATTGTCGTTCTAGTGGGTTTTAAACCTGACAACATGCAGAACCACCATTTGGTTGACAAAACCACCATTTGCCACATGTGATCCATCTTCTATGCGTCCCTTCACCATTTGCTATAACCCTTTGGCACCTAGGAAAAAAATAATCTTTTTGACAATGTATTTCATCAGTTTCCTGCTTTCTAAGTGATTAAATATGGTATTTAGGTCAAATAGTGGGAAATCTATAGTTTTATTCATCAATTTTGTCACTTGGAAGATGGAACGCATCAGTTTGTTTTTCTATATCTATGCCTAATTACAGAAATATGTAAAAAGCAATCCAGATGTATCTAGGTTGATATGGTCATCACATTTCTTTGTCCATATATATATTACACAATTAAGTGATTACTAATAGAAGCGTAATTGTCTTAACGAAAACCATTTCTAATCGTGACTTGCGAAGACAATAAACTGAACGTAATTACCTGAAAAGGCAGTTACAAATTGCAACTCAGTTTTGTATAAACAATTTGCATTTTAAGCTGGTATGCAGAAACAATTTCAGATGGTTATTTTGTAACAACCGGCAAAAATAAGGTAATTCCGTACAGATTAATTAATATATGATTAACGTAATTAAACGCAATTATGTGTGATTTAATTATTAAGGCCTTAGGGGATAGCAATTTCCAAATAGTGCATAGGAATGCATACGTTTAATGGTAAAGCATGATTGGATCATGTGCGAATAAGCTATCCGGTATGGACGTTGGCGATTACCCGGTAATAATTAAATAAACGAAAAGGATTCCGGACACCCAGGATGTAAAATAAGGGGTATTTTCATAAGATATAATGAGTTTTGGAACTCCAAAACCATAAATGAAAACGTCTTGTACAAATCTCCCGGTAACGAATAAAATGCGCGTACCGCACCCGATACGCGTATAACTCACAATTTCACCCGGCAAAGGCCTAAATAACCAATCAACGCTTAAATTAGACTATATTTAAGGGTTATTAAAAGTATTTTTAATGTCCGGATAACGCGTGATTAAAACCCGAAAAAATACCCGAACGACACCCGAACGACGGGGGATTAAACATAACAAACAATGGGTAAATATTTGAAGTTGTGGACCCCACCTAGACCCATCAAAGGGCCGGCCTTATGGCCACAAAACACCTATGCATTGTATTAGTAATAATAATAATCTATACTTAGCTAAAGGCATGCTTATGCATAAGACAAAGGTGTAAGAAAAACACAAGTACAAAAGCATGCAAATCCTTGTCCCCCCTTTACCAATTTTCGGCCAAGTGCCATATGAATCCAAGACACAATCTAAACCATCATTACACTAGGGTGCACATGCATAAGAAGGGTCTTGTATAAAGATTATGAAAGATCATAAGGCTTAGTAAGATTTGCAAGCAAAACTCCTAATCATACCCACCTACATCCACGGCCACCACTATTTTCATATCCATCCAAGATTATTTTTGTACTCCATAAATCTCTTGAATCTTTGGTAATAATCACAAAATCCATGGGAGATTACATGTGATAAGGTTATAAATAACATGTGTTAGAGATTGGATATCAAAGCAAAACAACTCCTCTTCTCCTTGTCCTTTTGGCCGTGAGTTTCCCACCTCCCCCATACATCATTCTTTCAAGTTTTTACATCTCCAAATCACTTAAAACAATCCATCATCCAAACCCCTATTGTGTGTTTCAAGATTGGAGCTTAACCATTAAGGAAGAACACACTAAACCCCTCTCAAAATCAAAGGTTTTGTCTTCCCTAGCCTTGTGCTAGTAGTAAGCTTCTTAACCTTGTTTTTGATTATTATTATTCATGTATGTGTTCTTAGAAGCAAGTTGTACATGAAGGGTTTAAAAGGAGGTTTGAACATAATCTTTAATAGGTTTTACATGTGTAAAATGGATGATTAAAGATATGAAAATAAATCATGGATTTGATGATGATAATGTAATAATCTTGAAAATATATAAAGTTTACATTTAAAACTAAGTAGGATGATGTTTTGGTTAAGATTGTGGAATGAACTTGAATATGTTAAAAGTAACTTTAAATCATCTTATTATGATCATCTAAGGCATAATGTATGGTGGAACATATTAGAAGTTCATAAATAAGAAGATGAAAAATTAAAGTTAGCTTACTTAGAAGAATAATATTTTGTTAAAATAAGCAAATACATAAAACACACATATAAGTAGTCTTACATATGGAATATAAGACTAACAAAAGTGTTTTGATGCAAAAATAACTTACCAATAAAAAGTTGAATCTTCAAAGTCTACTATTTTGAGTGAAAAATGTTAACTTTGGAAGTTAGAGTGGAAAAATGCAACTTTTGAAAGTTGAGGGACTAATATTGTAACTTTGAAAGTTAGAGGACTAAAATGGATATTTTAGAAACTATTAGTCCAAAAATGCAAGTATGGAAAGTTTGGTGTCAAAAGTGTAAGTAATAAACTTCTAAGGATGATTTTGGTAAATACTAGTAGATATACTTGGGTATTTTGTATAAAAGTGTATTTTTGAAAGTTATAAAAATATGGATTATATTAACATAAGGATTTTTATAAAATAAAGATTTTATAAAAATATTAAACAAACTTGAGAAACTTATACAAAAATGAATACTTTTATATAAATGGGAATATAAAAGTGTTGGAAACATTTTTGTAGATAAGTTAACAAGTTGGGTTAAAAATACATAAGTATTTTAAACCATCCAAGTAACATGTAAAGAGAGGAAGAAATATGGATAATATTTCTATAAAACACATGTTGGGAAAAACTTGGAAAAATTAACTAATCGAGTTAAGGTATCGAACTAAGACGCGTTAACGAACCGTACACGGACAAATCATGAGAAAAATGCCATTGCGGCAAGATAAGAAAAATATATATTTTAAGAAGTAAAATATATATATACATTGGGTGAAAACTAATAAACACTTTCCTAAGTGTTAAAGGAATTATTCGTGGGAGAAACACATGACATAAACAAATAAGACGTTAAACAAACGTATATACTTAACAAGAAAGATTACACATTTATATATATGTACGCTCGTCTCGGCAAAATTCTAGTATATCTACTTAATGGGAAAGTAGATATGTGGGAAGGAAAGCCGCGACGAGAAGACAAAGATATATATATGTGTATGCCGTACCAACGAGATCCTAGTATATTTATTTGAATGGGAAAATAAATATACGGTATGGTGAGTTGAATCGGACGTTAAGAATATGCAATCGAACGACAAGATCTTAGTATATTTGTTTAAATGGGAAAACAAATGTGCGGCAAAGTGAGTCGGGTCGAGGGTTGAAATATATATTATATCGAGCGATGCGATCTTAAGTATAATTATTTAAATGGGAAAATAATTATATGTTAAGTGACATCGAGTCGATGATAATAAGATACAAGTTAAGGAAATATTAACAAGAGTAATATATAACTTGTAACACAAAGGGTAATGCAACGCCAACGAAACCTAGGATACACGCTTAATTAAACGGGATTTGGAATAACTTGTGGTCGGGAGTTGGGTGTACAACTTGCCAAGGCACATGCACTATAGGAATAGTGACTTATACGTCTAGGACGTTTGTAGGTGCGAGACCATCTTTGCTATCCGCCTAGTAAGCCAGACAGAGTTTCAGGTGAGTTTCACGGCCCCATTTTAAACTATTTTTACGTTTTCCGGGGGAAAGATATGTTAGGGAAAATGTTTGACGGATTTATTACTTGAGGTGTGACCGCCACTCGGGGTTGAGTCCTCGCCTCTATAATCATTTATTCAGGGAAATGAAACCGGAGGAATATTGAATAGTACTATTGGTGCCTGACAAGGCCCACCCCTAATCGATAGCGTCGATTATGCATTAGGTTATGCCTGGGGTGCATATATTCTGAACTTAAGTCGTGGGAAACCGAGTAACGACTTGGAGCGGGGCATATTTGTTTATACGTCTTGGTTTGATTATAGTCTCAAGTAGAGTTATAGGAATTTGCAACTCCTATATATTGTCATAACATGGTATTTCCCAAGTATTCAAGTTTTGGAAACTAAAAACCTGTGAACTCACCAATATATTTATATTGACGAAACTTTTAAACATATCTTTCAGGTAACTAGATGAAGGAGAACCGGGCAAGCTGGGTCGAGAAATCCTCTAATGCGGCGTCAAACTTTTGCGGGGTTTCACTTTTATTTCCCAAGGCATTTGGGATATATATGAGAAACCTCTATGATTATCTTAAAAACAATTTACTTTTGTGTAATATTTGAACAAGATTTGACGTCATAATAAATGACCCATTTTCTTAAATTACTTGTGTTTGGCAATAACCTTGACTTTATGCTTTGAACCGTCGCGCCACGTGTTTCCGCCATTGTCGTGGTGTGACAGAAGGTGGTATCAGAGCCAAGGTTATAGCGAACTAGAGTATTTTCTTTAAAAACTAGACTATAACCGGATTTGGTTCAAAAAGATAAAGTTTTCAAAAGGAAAATATTTATAGTTGCTAAAATGCAATAAAGTAAATTTTTTTTTCAAGAAGCATTGGGCATGAGGAGATTCCGACCAAGCTAGCCAGGGGTATCGTTATGCTTTAACGTAGTATTAGAGGTTAGGAAGGATACTGATAATGTACGCCTTAAACTATCTAATTAATTCATATATATACATGTACGGTTCTTTTGCCAGGATGTCGGACGCTGTAGCATAGCGCCCAGTTACGATAGCAGCTTGCAGATCATTCCCGCACCACCGCCTGAGCCTGTCGAGCTGGTCGTACTTGATGCAGAAGATGACGACGTGGAGATGAACGTCGCCGGAGGTTCAGATGACGACTCGGACGAGACGGATCCTAGCGAGGATCCTGACTGGGCACCCGCCGTGGTCGACGCGCCGCTACCCATTGTACCGGCCGCACCGTTAGCCCCACGCCCCATCCGAGCTATCAGGGACTTCCCTGAGGGTTGTGCCGGACCGTCCCGGCCGATCCCAGCCCAGTCGGAGACAGTAGAGTCTCCATTCGACCGACAGGCTCACGTTGAGCATGAGCCAGCACCGTTACCCCACATCCACATTCCTCCAGGCATGAGACTCATGCCGATCTCCCGTGGGAGGAACGGGTGGATATCTGATGACTCTGACGACGAGTCCGTAGCTTCGGTAGAGCACATGCTGGTACCCGAGATTCCAGCTGTTCAGGAGGAGCCAGTGGCTCCAATGGTAGAGGACGCACCTGCTGACCCCATAGCCCCACCAACACCACTTGAGCCCGCACCTCAGGAGGGGCCAGCCGTAGCAGCACATGTACTCGAGGGTAGCCCCGCCGATAGCTCTGAACTACGCAGGGCAGGCATGGCGGCCTTTGCCACCGCGAGCCCTCCTACCCCCACTGTCGTGGTATCCACTCCAGAGTGGGCCACTGTTTCGGAGCCTCTAGTAGCCGCACTAGCCGAGCCTATGCCACCACCCCCAGTAGCCATGACCTTGCCGATTCCCACCCTTCCCAGCATGACACCTGCACCGTATCCTCTAGGTGCAGGGGACCCTTACATGATGCCACCCCACCTTACCCTCAGACCACCAGGTTTTACCCCATTACTACCACACATACCGATACCAGCCCCCTTTGGGCCATTCCCATCAGCACACCCAGATATACCCGGACCATCCCAGCCACCTAGGATGACACCCTTGTCTGGACCAGCATGGTCCACTGCCATCACCTTAGAGCGGGACTTTCAGACTCTCGCTGACACGGTGCAGCGCACCGTAGCACAGGTAGAGCAGCAGACACGTCTGATGTGGACGAGGATTATAGACACACGGGATGCTTTGGCGCATTACGCGGAGGAGTTACTGAGCCTGGACGCTCAGTGTGGTATTACAGGGGATGCGCATTTTGCGCATCGACATTTCTTGTATGAGCGTATCATGACGATCAGCATGACGATCAGTACGCATGCACCGCAGTACCAGTATCCGCCACCACCGCCACAGTAGGATGTATCGGGGATGCACGGAAGAACCACCAGCTTACGTACATAGTAGCAGCAGTATGGTAGTACAGCACGGGTTATGACACTCGTCTGCATTTTGCCTAGCCGTACGGGTATTACGGCACATGATATGATGTTTGATTTATTTCAAAAACAATGTATTGTATGAGAAATGTATTCTCCATTTTGTTATTATGAGCAAGCATTGTACTAGTACGATTGAAATTAATGAAAAATCTTATTATTATGGTGAAATATGTTGTTGTCTATGATTATTATTGCTTACTCCATATGTTGTGGTTTGTGTATTGTGTGGTGATGTTGTGTTGATTACTATTTATTTTTGTATGATGTGTTGGTATGTTGTGTGATGACATGGTGTTGATTATTGTGTTCATATTCTGGTTTGTTATTTATGCTTTATATTGTATAAATGTTTGCCAAATTAACCTTTGATAATTATTATTGAAGAAAATGGCACCAGCCACTAGAAGCAATAGCGGAGCAGACGGACTGCCCGCAACGCCAGCCGAACTTGAAACCATGATTTCTGAACGCATAGCCCGCGCGATCGCGGAGCACGAAGCTGCTCGCTCCGAAAGATCTCGTGATTTGACTGGGAGTGACCGACAGGAAACATCCCCCACTGGTAAGAAGTTGAAAGTAATTAATAAAGCGATGGGAGAATATCCTAAAACTCCTATCCCATAATAACATACAACTTTATTAATGCAGAAACGGCCTCGCGAGAGCGTGGCTGCACCTTCAAAGCCTTCCTAGACTGCAAGCCGCTCAATTTCAACGGCACGGAAGGATCAGTTGGCCTGGTCAAGTGGTTTGAGAAGACCGAGGCAGTTATTCGTATCAGTGGGTGTACCCCACGTCAGTCGGTTATGTACTCCACCAATTTGTTCTTGGACCAAGCACTGACGTGGTGGAATGGTCAAGTGCAGTCTTTGGGTGATGACACTGCTTACTCCCTGTCGTGGACAGAACTGAAGGAACTTATGATTGCTGAGTACCACCCGGCGAGCGAGGTACAGAAATTGGAAACTGAGTTCTGGAACCTCACTATGATGGGAGCGGACGTTACTGGGTACACGTCTCGATTCCATGACCTTGCCAGATTGGTGCCGCGGTTGGTCACCCCTGAGAACAACAAAATTGAGCGTTATTTGTTCGGCCTAGCACCGCAAATACGCAGCATGGTCACTGCTTCTAAACCTACGACCATGCGCGCAGCCATTGATCTTGCGCTTAGCCTCACCGAAGATGCTATACGCATGGGTACACTGATCCGACAAGTTTCGGGATTAAAAATTTCTGAGGTAAGCAGTGTTGAAGCCAAGAATCAGGGATCAAACTCAGCTGTTGTGTCGAACGACCAGGGTAACAAGCCAAGGTTTGGGAAAAGAAAGCGGGATGAGGGAAAAAGGGACCGAGCGTCGGGTAGCTCAAACAAGAAGGGAAAGGGATATGTTGCCACGGGACGTGGTAATGGTAACAAACAGGGAAATCAGGGAAGAAACAATGGGTTGGCTTGTGGAAAGTGCCACCGCACGGGGCACAAGACTGAAGAGTGCCGTTCTGGAGCACCGAAGAATGGAGGGGCTAGACCATGCTTTGCATGCGGGTCGTTAGATCATTGGAAGAAGGATTGCCCCAAGATCAACAATCAGGCCCGCGGCCGGGCATTTGTGATTGGAGCCGGTGATGCACGACAAGACCCCAACGTGGTCACTGGTACGTTTCCTCTTAATGGTCATTATGCCTCTTTATTATTTGATACCGGTGCTGACTTTAGCTTCGTATCCATTGCGTTTAAAAGACTACTTGGTTTAAAAACTAGCAAACTAGATACACCCTACTCTATAGAACTGGCTAATGGTAAAACTATTGAAACGAGAGAAGTAGCAAAAGATTGTAAGTTAGAACTCTGTGGGCACGAGTTTGGGATTGATCTATTGCCGGTCGTATTGGGAAGTTTTGACATCGTTGTCGGCATGGACTGGCTGTCCGCGCACCGTGCCATTGTGGTTTGCAACGATAAAGTTATTCAAGTCCCCCTCGCAAGCGGTGAAACTCTCTCAATTCAAGGGGAAAGACACGGGACGCCACTAAGGATTATTTCGAGCATGAAGGCTCGTAAGTGTCTAAGGAAAGGGCTTGTCGCATTCTTGGCACACGTAGTGGACAAGAAAGCCGACGAGCGAAAATTGGAAGACATTCCAGTCGCCAGGGATTTTCCGGATGTATTTCCAGAAGATTTGCCGGGGTTGCCGCCACCTCGACAAGTCGAGTTCCGCATCGACCTCGTTCCTGGAGCTGCCCCTGTGGCACGATCGCCATACCGCCTAGCTCCATCAGAGATGCAGGAACTGTCCAGCCAGCTACAAGAATTGTTGGACAAAGGTTTTATAAGACCGAGTTTCTCACCTTGGGGAGCTCCCGTCTTATTTGTGAAGAAGAAGGATGGCACATTTCGCATGTGCATCGACTATCGAGAGCTGAACAAGCTAACCATCAAGAATCGCTATCCTCTCCCCAGGATCGACGATTTATTTGATCAGCTCCAAGGTTCCAGCTATTACTCCAAGATCGATTTGAGGTCAGGCTATCACCAGTTGCGTATACAAGAAGAAGATGTACCAAAAACGGCCTTCAGAACCCGGTATGGACACTACGAATTTTTGGTAATGCCGTTCGGCTTAACCAACGCACCAGCGGTTTTCATGGACCTAATGAACCGCGTATGTAAACCATACCTGGATAAATTCGTCATTGTCTTCATTGACGATATTTTGATCTATTCACGCACGAAAGAAGACCACGAGAATCACCTTCGGTTAATTCTTGAAGTATTACGCAAAGAGAAGCTCTATGCTAAATTCTCGAAATGTGACTTTTGGATTCGGGAAGTTCACTTTTTAGGCCACGTGGTAAACGAGAAGGGCATACACGTGGATCCCGCCAAGATCGAGGCAATTAAAAATTGGGAAGCCCCTCGAACTCCTACCGAAGTACGACAATTTCTAGGCCTTGCGGGTTATTACAGAAGGTTCATCGAGAACTTTTCAAAGATAGCACAGGCTTTAACCATGCTAACCCAAAAGGATAAGAAATTCGAGTGGACGGAAAAGCAAGAGGCAGCATTCCAATTATTAAAAGACAAGTTATGTGGCGCTCCGATACTATCACTCCCCGATGGTACGGAAGATTTTGTAGTTTACTGTGATGCCTCGCATCAAGGTTTGGGATGTGTATTGATGCAGCGAGAAAAAGTAATAGCATATGCTTCCAGGCAACTGAAAATCCATGAGAAGAACTACACTACACACGATTTGGAATTAGGTGCAGTGGTGTTCGCTCTCAAGATATGGAGGCACTATTTGTACGGAACCAAGTGCACGATTTTCACTGATCACAAGAGTCTGCAACACATCTTTGATCAGAAGGATTTAAACATGCGACAACGGCGATGGGTTGAATTATTAAACGATTACGATTGTGAGATAAAGTACCATCCCGGTAAGGCGAACGTCGTAGCCGACGCCTTGAGTCGCAAGGAACGGGTTAAACCATTGCGTGTTCGAGCTTTGGGTCTGACTATCCACACGAATCTAACTGAACGAATTCGTGAAGCTCAAGTTAACGCCCTTAAACCCGAGAATGTCAAAGGTGAAAGGTTACGAAAGATGGTTGATTCACTGGAACCAAAAGCGGACCAGACACTGTATTTCATGAATAGAATTTGGGTCCCAGTATATGGTGGATTGCGTGAGCTAGTATTGGCCGAAGCTCACAGTTCTAGATATTCGGTTCACCTTGGTGCAGACAAGATGTTCCACGATTTGAAGGAACTTTATTGGTGGCCGAATTTCAAGAGGGATATAGCAGCCTATGTTGCGCGATGTTTGACTTGCGCAAAGGTCAAGGCTGAGCACCAGAAACCTTCCGGTCTGCTCCAGCAACCGGAAATACCGGAATGGAAATGGGAACGAATCACCATGGATTTCATCACCAAGTTACCCAAGACGACAAGCGGCCATGACACGATCTGGGTAATTGTTGATCGATTGACAAAATCTGCACACTTCCTTCCGATTCGCGAAACGGACAAGTTGGAGAAACTGACCCGTTTGTACATAAAGGAAGTGGTATCTAAACACGGCGTACCTGTTTCTATCATCTCCGATCGGGATAGTCGCTTCACTTCTAGATTTTGGGAAAGTTTAAATGAAGCCCTCGGTACTCGCCTCGACATGAGCACCGCATATCACCCCCAAACGGATGGGCAAAGTGAACGAACCATCCAGACCTTGGAAGATATGTTACGGGCATGCGCGATTGATTTCGGAGGTAATTGGGATACGCACTTGCCATTGGTAGAATTTTCCTATAACAACAGTTATCATACGAGCATTCAAGCCGCACCGTTTGAGGCTCTATATGGACGCAAGTGCCGATCGCCACTATGTTGGGCGGAAGTTGGAGAAAAACAACTCACCGGGCCCGAAATTGTTCAAGAGACCACGGATAAGGTCTTTTTGATAAAGGAACGCCTCAAAGCGGCCCGGGACCGCCAGAAAAGCTATGCTGATATGAGGCGAAAGCCTTTAGAGTTTCAAGTCGGAGACAGGGTCCTACTGAAAGTGTCACCTTGGAAAGGTGTCGCGCGCTTTGGAAAGCGCGGAAAGCTGAACCCACGATATATTGGACCGTTCGAAGTCTTGTCCAGGGTAGGCACAGTGGCATACAAGCTCAAGTTGCCTCAAGAGCTAAGTGGAATACACGACACGTTTCATGTGTCAAATTTGAAAAAGTGCCTATCCGACGAAACTCTCATCATTCCAGCAGACGAAATCCAGATTGACGACAAGTTACATTTTGTTGAAGAACCAATCGAGGTAACTGATTGGAAGGTCCAAAAACTAAGGCGCAGCAAGATCAGATTGGTCAAAGTGCGCTGGAATGCCAAGCGTGGACCGGAGTTCACGTGGGAAAGGCTGGACCGGATGAAGCAAAAATACCCCGCCCTATTCGAGAAGACACCTGTACCGGAGAACTCGAAGTGAATTCCGGGACGGAATTCTCTTAACGGGGGGAGAATGTAACAACCGGCAAAAATAAGGTAATTCCGTACAGATTAATTAATATATGATTAACGTAATTAAACGCAATTATGTGTGATTTAATTATTAAGGCCTTAGGGGATAGCAATTTCCAAATAGTGCATAGGAATGCATACGTTTAATGGTAAAGCATGATTGGATCATGTGCGAATAAGCTATCCGGTATGGACGTTGGCGATTACCCGGTAATAATTAAATAAACGAAAAGGATCCCGGACACCCAGGATATAAAATAAGGGGTATTTTCATAAGATATAATGAGTTTTGGAACTCCAAAACCATAAATGAAAACGTCTTGTACAAATCTCCCGGTAACGAATAAAATGCGCGTACCGCACCCGATACGCGTATAACTCACAATTTCACCCGGCAAAGGCCTAAATAACCAATCAACGCTTAAATTAGACTATATTTAAGGGTTATTAAAAGTATTTTTAATGTCCGGATAACGCGTGATTAAAACCCGAAAAAATACCCGAACGACACCCGAACGACGGGGGATTAAACATAACAAACAATGGGTAAATATTTGAAGTTGTGGACCCCACCTAGACCCATCAAAGGGTCGGCCTTATGGCCACAAAACACCTATGCATTGTATTAGTAATAATAATAATCTATACTTAGCTAAAGGCATGCTTATGCATAAGACAAAGGTGTAAGAAAAACACAAGTACAAAAGCATGCAAATCCTTGTCCCCCCTTTACCAATTTTCGGCCAAGTGCCATATGAATCCAAGACACAATCTAAACCATCATTACACTAGGGTGCACATGCATAAGAAGGGTCTTGTATAAAGATTATGAAAGATCATAAGGCTTAGTAAGATTTGCAAGCAAAACTCCTAATCATACCCACCTACATCCACGGCCACCACTATTTTCATATCCATCCAAGATTATTTTTGTACTCCATAAATCTCTTGAATCTTTGGTAATAATCACAAAATCCATGGGAGATTACATGTGATAAGGTTATAAATAACATGTGTTAGAGATTGGATATCAAAGCAAAACAACTCCTCTTCTCCTTGTCCTTTTGGCCGTGAGTTTCCCACCTCCCCCATACATCATTCTTTCAAGTTTTTACATCTCCAAATCACTTAAAACAATCCATCATCCAAACCCCTATTGTGTGTTTCAAGATTGGAGCTTAACCATTAAGGAAGAACACACTAAACCCCTCTCAAAATCAAAGGTTTTGTCTTCCCTAGCCTTGTGCTAGTAGTAAGCTTCTTAACCTTGTTTTTGATTATTATTATTCATGTATGTGTTCTTAGAAGCAAGTTGTACATGAAGGGTTTAAAAGGAGGTTTGAACATAATCTTTAATAGGTTTTACATGTGTAAAATGGATGATTAAAGATATGAAAATAAATCATGGATTTGATGATGATAATGTAATAATCTTGAAAATATATAAAGTTTACATTTAAAACTAAGTAGGATGATGTTTTGGTTAAGATTGTGGAATGAACTTGAATATGTTAAAAGTAACTTTAAATCATCTTATTATGATCATCTAAGGCATAATGTATGGTGGAACATATTAGAAGTTCATAAATAAGAAGATGAAAAATTAAAGTTAACTTACTTAGAAGAATAATATTTTGTTAAAATAAGCAAATACATAAAACACACATATAAGTAGTCTTACATATGGAATATAAGACTAACAAAAGTGTTTTGATGCAAAAATAACTTACCAATAAAAAGTTGAATCTTCAAAGTCTACTATTTTGAGTGAAAAATGTTAACTTTGGAAGTTAGAGTGGAAAAATGCAACTTTTGAAAGTTGAGGGACTAATATTGTAACTTTGAAAGTTAGAGGACTAAAATGGATATTTTAGAAACTATTAGTCCAAAAATGCAAGTATGGAAAGTTTGGTGTCAAAAGTGTAAGTAATAAACTTCTAAGGATGATTTTGGTAAATACTAGTAGATATACTTGGGTATTTTGTATAAAAGTGTATTTTTGAAAGTTATAAAAATATGGATTATATTAACATAAGGATTTTTATAAAATAAAGATTTTATAAAAATATTAAACAAACTTGAGAAACTTATACAAAAATGAATACTTTTATATAAATGGGAATATAAAAGTGTTGGAAACATTTTTGTAGATAAGTTAACAAGTTGGGTTAAAAATACATAAGTATTTTAAACCATCCAAGTAACATGTAAAGAGAGGAAGAAATATGGATAATATTTCTATAAAACACATGTTGGGAAAAACTTGGAAAAATTAACTAATCGAGTTAAGGTATCGAACTAAGACGCGTTAACGAACCGTACACGGACAAATCATGAGAAAAATGCCATTGCGGCAAGATAAGAAAAATATATATTTTAAGAAGTAAAATATATATATACATTGGGTGAAAACTAATAAACACTTTCCTAAGTGTTAAAGGAATTATTCGTGGGAGAAACACATGACATAAACAAATAAGACGTTAAACAAACGTATATACTTAACAAGAAAGATTACACATTTATATATATGTACGCTCGTCTCGGCAAAATTCTAGTATATCTACTTAATGGGAAAGTAGATATGTGGGAAGGAAAGCCGCGACGAGAAGACAAAGATATATATATGTGTATGCCGTACCAACGAGATCCTAGTATATTTATTTGAATGGGAAAATAAATATACGGTATGGTGAGTTGAATCGGACGTTAAGAATATGCAATCGAACGACAAGATCTTAGTATATTTGTTTAAATGGGAAAACAAATGTGCGGCAAAGTGAGTCGGGTCGAGGGTTGAAATATATATTATATCGAGCGATGCGATCTTAAGTATAATTATTTAAATGGGAAAATAATTATATGTTAAGTGACATCGAGTCGATGATAATAAGATACAAGTTAAGGAAATATTAACAAGAGTAATATATAACTTGTAACACAAAGGGTAATGCAACGCCAACGAAACCTAGGATACACGCTTAATTAAACGGGATTTGGAATAACTTGTGGTCGGGAGTTGGGTGTACAACTTGCCAAGGCACATGCACTATAGGAATAGTGACTTATACGTCTAGGACGTTTGTAGGTGCGAGACCATCTTTGCTATCCGCCTAGTAAGCCAGACAGAGTTTCAGGTGAGTTTCACGGCCCCATTTTAAACTATTTTTACGTTTTCCGGGGGAAAGATATGTTAGGGAAAATGTTTGACGGATTTATTACTTGAGGTGTGACCGCCACTCGGGGTTGAGTCCTCGCCTCTATAATCATTTATTCAGGGAAATGAAACCGGAGGAATATTGAATAGTACTATTGGTGCCTGACAAGGCCCACCCCTAATCGATAGCGTCGATTATGCATTAGGTTATGCCTGGGGTGCATATATTCTGAACTTAAGTCGTGGGAAACCGAGTAACGACTTGGAGCGGGGCATATTTGTTTATACGTCTTGGTTTGATTATAGTCTCAAGTAGAGTTATAGGAATTTGCAACTCCTATATATTGTCATAACATGGTATTTCCCAAGTATTCAAGTTTTGGAAACTAAAAACCTGTGAACTCACCAATATATTTATATTGACGAAACTTTTAAACATATCTTTCAGGTAACTAGATGAAGGAGAACCGGGCAAGCTGGGTCGAGAAATCCTCCAATGCGGCGTCAAACTTTTGCGGGGTTTCACTTTTATTTCCCAAGGCATTTGGGATATATATGAGAAACCTCTATGATTATCTTAAAAACAATTTACTTTTGTGTAATATTTGAACAAGATTTGACGTCATAATAAATGACCCATTTTCTTAAATTACTTGTGTTTGGCAATAACCTTGACTTTATGCTTTGAACCGTCGCGCCACGTGTTTCCGCCATTGTCGTGGTGTGACATATTTGACCAAAATATGTTCACATCATGGTTTAAAAAAAACGCTTGAGGCGTGCGCCTCGAGGCGCGCCTCAAGGCGATTTGGTCTGAAAACGCTTCTGAGGCGGCGCCTCAGATATTTGAACAGTGGTCTGCGCCTCACAGGACTGAGGCGTTATGAAAAGTTGCGCCTCAGGTGCGCCTCAGGGGGGTTTCAGGTATATTTTTTATGTTTTCGACTTTTTGTGACATTTTATGTCTTTTTTATGTGTGTTTTTGATGTTTTTGATGAATTTGATGATGAAATTAGTTAGCATTTTATTTTTTGAAAGATATATAATTATTTATTTAATTTTTTAATTCCGTCTCGGGCTTACGCCTCGGTTCGCCTCGAGGCTTACACCTCATGAGGCGAAGGGAAAATGCCTCGAGGCGCGTTTCCGTTCTTTTAAACTTTGGTTCACATATCCAGATTAAGCAACAAGAAGCAGTAAAAGGTATCCTTTCGTCACTTATAATCAATTAGTGCATTAATAACCCAAAGATCACATAAAAAGGGGCTAAAAAGAAATTAATACAAGGTCTTATACCCATGAATTGAATGGAATTCAATGGAATTGGAATTTGAATTCCAACTCTTGAGGTGTTTGGTTCATTGAATTTGTTGGAATTTGAATTTCAATTCAAATCTTGTGTGTTTGGTTGACAAATGAATTGGAATTGAAATTTGGTATGAATTCCTTCAAATTCCTTTAAGTAAAGGAATTCAAAATCCTTCCAATATTAGAAGGAATTCAAATCAATTTATTGGAATCTTCGAACGGTTGACCTCATTTTGATCCGAACCGATTCAAACCGTACCGGTTTCAACCGCTACCGTTTCGGATTGTACCAGTTTCGACCGGTACCGTTTTGGACCGAACCGTTTCGACCGGTACCGTTTCGGACCGTACCAGTTTCGACCGGTACCGTTTTGGACTGTACCAGTTTCGACCGGTACCGTTTGTACCGTACCAGTTTCGACAGGTACCGTTTTGGACCGTACCAGTTTCGGCCGGTACCGTTTCGGACCGTACCAGTTTCAACCGGTACCATTGGGACCGTATCAGTTTCAGTTTCGACCAGTACCGTTTTCGGACCGTACCAGTTTCGACCGGTACCATTTCGGACCGTACTAGTTTCGACCGGTACCGTTTCGGACCGTACCAGTTTCGACCGGTACCGTTTTGGACCGAACCGTTTCGGACCGTACCAGTTTTGACCGGTACCGTTTCGGATCGTACCAGTTTCGATCGGTACATGTCGAAATGGTGCACATCGAAACGGTACATGTCGAAACGATAGAGGTATAAACAGTTCGGGTCGAAACGATACCGGTCGAAACGATACGGGTCACAACGATGCGGGTCGTGGGGGCAAGTAGATTCCAGTTTATTAACCAACCGAACACAATAATAAAGGATTTGAGATTCCAATTCCAACAATTTCCACTTCCTTTTGGAAGGTTTAAATTCCAAATCCAATTCTTTTTTGTGACACCCGACAACTTCCGATCTACACTGACGTGATTTTTATGATTTAAAAATAAATATTTAGTTCAAGTATTGCTAATTATTAAGTTTCGGAAGTTTACTGACCGTTTTTACAATCCAAACTGCGACCAATCTAATTAACGCGATTTAAACGCGTGTTCTGAAAACACGCGTTGGACATCGAAAATAATTATATTTATGCTCGGTTTCGTATTTCGAACAAAACCGACTACTTTTTATAATTAATTATCGGGCCTAAAATAGAAACCGAGACGTTTACGTTTAAAACGGGTTCAATACGCGGTATACAACCCACCTACCCAAACCCTAGCTATTTAAGCTTGCTACCTCCTCTCTCCTCTTCATTTGGCAGCCGCTACCTCCGCCTCTCTCTCTCTAAAACTCTCTCTCTCTCTCTCTCTCTCTCTCTAAAACTCTCTCTCCCTCTCTCTCTCACGGGTCTCTCTCCCTAGTCCCTCTCTCATCTGATCTCCCTCTCCCCTCTCCCGTTTAGTGGTTTCCAGGTTGTTTGGAGTTGGGTTTGGTGGAGAACGGGGGTGGTACGAGGCAGATGAGGGTGGTGGTTCGGGTGGTGGTCCGGTTATGGTTGTGGGTTGAAGGCGGCAGCAGTACAAGGGGGTCCGATGGGTTGGGTTTTGATGGTTTGGCTCGGGTCCGGGTCTGTTTAGGGCTCGGGTTCGGGTCAGGTTTGAAGATGGTGGAGATGCTTGGTCGGGTCCGGTTGGTGGTGGTTCAAGAGGACAGCGGCGACGTGTTGTTTTTCCGGCAGAAGACGGGTTGTGCAGGTGACGGCAGCGGTGGTTCTTGGTAGCAGGTCTGAGGTGGTTGTTGTGGTCCGGATTGAGGCCGATCTGGTCGTTTTTTGTGTGGGTTCATGGGTTGCTACTGTGAACGACGGAGATGGTGACGATGTGAAGTGATGGTGGCTCGATTTGTGGGTTCCGGTGGTAGGTGCGGCCTGTGGTGGTGTCACGAGGTGGGGTTCGTGGTGGTCCAGTGGTGGGTTCAGGTTGGGTCTGGCCCGAGTTAGGTGGATTGTTGGTGGTTCGGGTCACTCGGGTCAAGTCAAGTTCGTGTTCGTTTTGGTCTCGGGTCAGTGGGTTAGGCTCGGGTAAAGGAAGGGGTCAGTTTTGGTGTTGGGTTCGAGTCACGCGACAGCTGGCCTCGAGTTTGCATTCGGGTTAGATCTGAGTTCGGGTCAAAGTTTGGTCGTTTTGGTGTTCGGGTCAGATTCGGTACGAGATCGGGTTCGGTACGGGTCTTGTTCGGGTCAGATCTGGATGGTCAAGTTTCGGTCAACACGCGGTCAACACGCGGTCAAAGCTGGTCAAACTTTGGTTCCGGTCTACACGTAGTTCGAGGTGGCTTCGGGTTACGCGCGTACGAATCGGTATACTTTAATTCGTATTTGTATTATTGTTGTGGATATTATATATATAAATAAATACATTGATATTCATAAAATAGTTTTGACTCGCGAACGAACCGAATAATAATAATAATAATAATAAACGGTAACTATATATTAAATCGGACGATTGGTAATAGTGGCTAGAAGGTGTGACTTATAAAATCAATATCGGACTAAATTGGTTGGACTATAATATATATATATATATATATATTGTTTCGTGTATTTATATAAATATAAATAAGTAGTTTATATGAAAAGTCGTCGGAACGTATAAAGTCTTGTATTGGATATTGATTTTTGGGAAAATTGTAGGCGACTTGTGTCGCCTTGTTTGTACAAAAACAGAGGAAACTCTGCCCAAATTTTTATAAAATCCACGGCGCAACGAAAATAGAATTGTCGCATATTTTTATAAATGAAGTTCCCCAAGTGTCATGATAAGTGTAGTTATGCAAAATAGTGATGTTTTGACAAAAGATATGTTTAACAATAATAGGTAAATCCCGGACAATATTTTCAAAACATATATATATATAGTTTCGTCGAACGTCAAGTATGACGAGTTTTCGAAAGGTTTTCGGTGTCTAAATAATGTTTATTGTTTGGATTTAAAAATATGTATACATTTTACTTGGGAACTGTTTTTACAAAAAGCAAAGTTTTGAATATAATAAATGTTCGGATTTGAAAAGGAAGCGACACTTGTTATGGATCAGTTTAAATAACTATACTTGTATTTTTATTAAAGAGTATTTTCCTAAAATATAATTATAAGATAGATACATTTATACGAATTACAAAATGAACTACGACTCAAGATAAGTTATATGTTTCGTAGTAATAGTCCAACGTGGTGTACACACGAATAATGACAAGTGCGCAACTTGGGTACTATGTCGTGTGTTAACGCATAAGTAAGATAAGTCATGATCGGTTCGTCGAGTTAAAGCATATTAGTACTCGAGTTAATACCTGCGAGTCTAGGTAGTTGGATAAACTATCTTTTAGCCGGATAATAGGCTAGGTTTATATGTGATAGACTTTTAAGGTGTCCTTTGTTGTATTAGGGCACAAGGAAGTCGGTCGAGATTTCAGGCTTTGTTTGCTAGCTAAGCGAGGAAATTAAGGTGAGTTCATGACCCCACTTTTTGCTGTTTTATAAATGTTTTAGGGGTGGAAGACATGCTTCTTTTATGAAAACCCGAGGAATTCCAACCGAACAAGTTTTTGAAAAATGAAATGGGTGCGTGAGTGTCACGGCCCTACTTTTACTGGTTTTGCTTTCGGGGAAGAAACATGCTACATACTTACTTACTAAAGGTCATGTTATACTATGGTTACTTTACAAATACTATACGGCTTTTATGGAAAGTCCCAGGGGGAAACCATGAATGTGCGGGTTGCACAACGGGGGAAATGTGGATAGATCTATTGTGCCTCACAAACCCCACTCGACGGCGGGGCCGGGCGGGTGCATATTGTCTCTTTTTACTGGCTCGCCGAGGCATCGGTTATAGCCAAATCGTATGGGCATGATTCAACTACTTACACACGTATAGTAATGGGTTCCCAACCGTAGTAGTAAAAACACTAAACGTCTAGCTAACGTTCTTATAACCTAGTAGTAACGGATATGATCTTTTCAAACTTATAACAACTTTTTTTATAAAACTTGTGAACTCACCAGCATTATATGTTGACTTTTTAAGTATGTCTTTCAGGTTTAAACTTTGGTAACGGCACGGTTGGAGTGGTCGACGTATTGGGATCGGGGATCCTAGGGGGTTAGCAATGGCGTTCAGGAAATAAGAGTCTTAGATGCAACTTTCCGCTGTGCGGCGAAGCTACCGAACGTCACAACCGACGAGGGAAAAAGTCGGGGTGTGACATTTTTAATTCCAATTCCTACACAAATTCCAATTCCAATTCCAAACCATTTCACAAACCAAACACACCCTAAGTAAAAACACCTTAGAATACGTTTCAAATTCAATGCATTACTTTCCGACCATTCCCCTAAAAATTCTACATCATCCGCATATAATAAATGTGACAACACCAAATTCCCATTACCACACGCCAAGCCTTTATATAAACCCACCTCAGTTGCCCGTTTCATAACCCCCGTCAAAGCCTCCATTACAAGTATGAATAAAAACGGCGACAAAGGATCACCTTGACGTAATCCACGGCTGCACACAAATTCGTTCGTTGGAGACCCGTTTACAAGCACCGAGGCTCGAGCCGAAGACACAATGGCCATAATCCACCGGATCCATAACTGCGGGAAGTTCATTTGGGTCAGAATCGATTCAAGGAAACCCCAATGAACCGAGTCGTACGCCTTATCTATGTCAACTTTAAAAATCATACCCACCCTGTTCATCCTCTACAACCAACTTATTATCTCATTAAGCATAAGAGTAGGGCTGGCAAATCGTGTCCCTAACAGGTTAACAGGTCTCTGACGCGCCCGAACAAATAAGTTCTAAACATGAACACGACTCGTTTAACTCATTTATATCTCATGTTTATAACACAGTTTTATGTTTTATGTAACAAAAAAGGGAAATGAAAGATTTTTGCCTCTTAATTCTAAGTATTAAAAAAAGTCAAAAAATCAAATGGTGTACTTTTCAGTCAAACAGGTCTTATCGTGTCTTAACAGGTTACCCATTGCCAGCCCTACATAAGAGGCCCGTATGTGATGCGTAACTAGCTACTAGTCCATTGTATTGACTAGTTTAAAAGCCGAATACCGTTGTAAATAATTTTTGTGTACATGAGGCATGTATGATAGTAGTTAATACCCTATTCGGTTGCCCCGAAACATACAAACTCATATACACGAACCATACCTGCAAACATTTTGTTTTTATCTTTATTTCTACTTTTGTTGTCCTTGGATAATAGGATAATCTACAATTCAATAGTTCTTCGCTTTTGCATTACAATTCCCTTGGCTAATACAAGTGTCTAAAAATAAGATATTGAGAAATGTATTTGGAAAACTAAACATGTAATTCTTAACAAAGTTATACAAAGTAGTATAGAAATGAGATTATCAATATTTTGCCATCTGTAATTATTGGATCTTTTATGTTGACATTTTGCGATCCGGTTATGAAAATAAATTAGAAGGTTAAAAGACTTATATTTAAATAATTTATGATTGAAATGTAAACGAAATCCATTTCAAAACAACTGGATTATCTTTAGCCCTTTTTTTGATTGAAAACATCAAATTTTATAATAAGAAAAAAAATAATGACAATCAAACCTATTTTGCAATTCAATAGAAGCCCAAAGGGTCGGAACACAGAAATGAAAACCTTTGTGGTCGAATTGAGAAAAGCTAAACTTACAAATGGCCTTTTGTTATTAAGAGGTTGTTTGGTAACTTTTGAATACTAAGAAGCTACATCTGAATGATTCATAGTCTTTTAATTGTTAAGATGTAATTTTAAATATGAATGATTAAAATGTAACATTTTAATAGTTGCCTCTTAATCATTCAGATGTTATGGATTTTTAAGAGGTAGCATCCGATTTGTCACAAAGAGGCCACCATGCCCCTGAGTTTTAGTTTTTACATAAAAAGGGACTTAGTTGGTAAGTCAATGATTTAACCCCACCGTAAATACCGCAAATCATATCTTGCCACATATGCAATAGAGACTATAACTTTATGGGGCCGTGGTCTACATGGCTAGAAGCCTATTGTGAACAAGTGAAAAATTGACCACCTCAAAATAAGCATTGTTTTGAAAACCGGACCGGACCGGCCGGTCAGACCGGTCGGACCGGGCTCCGGGGCCTGGACCGGTTCGGTTCGGGTAGTCGGACCGTTTTTGCAGCGAACCGGGGTTGAACCGGTGAACCGGCCGGACGGACCGGAGAACCGGCCGGTTGGACCGGAAACCGGACCGGTCGGACCGGATTTTTTAATTTTTTTTAATTTTTTTTTGTTTTTTGGGCCGGTTCGTCGAAACGGTCGAACCGGTCGAACCGGTCGGACCGGTCGAACCGGTGAACCGGCCGGGGGTCCGGTTCGACGTCCGGTTCGGTTCTGAAAACCTTGAAAATAAGAGTCAAATGGAGATCACTTTCTTTTTCATTAAAAAAAAATTATAAAGTAATGGATTTTGAGCAAATGAAGGAAAGCGGTTGGAGAAATATTGAGGAAATATTTGGTGTTATTTATGGTCTAGGTTTGAATCTCACTTTCGTCATTATTTTCTGTGGTATCCGGGTAAAGAGTGAATATAGGTGGCATCGGTTCGATTCAGATTAGAGGCAAGGTTTTACCGATTATTCTACTGTCGTGCTTTCGGGCAGGTGGAGGGCGGGTTTCCGGGCATCTGGGAGAGCTAAAGGGCTGGCGGCGGTCGAGTAATCAACCTTTGCCACAGCGCTCAGTGTCATGGTGGTTGGCACGTCGTTCCTTGTCGTTAAAAATGGATTTTGATTTTATGTTTAAATAAAGGGAAATTGGATTTTAATAATTCAAACTTCGCCTCGTTAGCCAATAATAACTTATACTTAAAAAATTATCCCTAACAGTCCCAACTTTCAAACTATTTTCCTTCAATAATCTTTTGTTAACCGAGCACTAATCTATTTTCAAAATTGAAAGAGTTTGAAAGTTAAAAAGATCGTTGGACGTAAATTGTTTGAAAGTTGAGGCTGCTATGGGAATTTTTAAGTGCAGAATATTGCCGGCCAACGAGACAAAATTTGGATTATTTTCACTAAAAATAAAAACAAAGGACAAATTATAAAAAGATAGCAGGTAGACGAGCAACAAGCTACATCGCCACCTATTTCTGAATAGAAAACAAAGAACAAATTTCATAAGGATTTTTAAAATCCATTTCTCTTAAAACAAACTAAGAGTTATGATAAAATGATTAGACCCTTTAGTTATACATATATGTTAGTTATATCGATTATTAAAGAGATAATAGTAAAAGTGTTGTAAAACAACGACCTACTAGCTTACAAATTTAAGAACTATGAACAAAGATTAGAGGTAGATTTAGAGAGGGATAGAAGAGAGAAGTCTTATTCATTGAGTTTTTATGAAACAATATACATAAGCCACTATTTATAGGCTATACAATTAATACCAACATAATGAATAGACGTATGTTATGTATGTGGAGAGTCACCATATTATTGGTGCATTCATAATACTCCCCATTGACTATCCACATAATGTAATAAAACAATACACAATTCTTATAATACGCTTGGTGATGTTGCCTCATTAAAAACCTTGTTAGGAAAACCCAGTGAGAAAAAAACAATAGCTAAGGGAAAAAGAGTGCAGCACGTATTAACTCCCACCGATACTTTTGGATCAGGTGTGTTGCCTCGTTAAAAACCTTACTAAGAAAACCCGATGGGACAAAACTTAGTTAAGGGAAAAAGAGTACAACGTGTCGAATACTCCCCCTCATTTTAATATGTATCATTTGAATGATGGTTTCGATCGTCTAAGAAAGTTGCTCAAAGTTTTGTAGTTAATGATTTGCGTTCTTGATCATTGACGTGAAAATCTTTAAGTTGAATCATTGATGTATGATCTTCATTCCAGAATTTTAGTCCCTGCTCTCGTAAGTGCAATTCTTTAAGTTGAACTAATGTTGCCTCCTCTCATAAATAAATGTCACAAGATCAACAAATGTGATGTGTTATATTCCCTGCATTTACAAGACTAACCAAACTTGTTTGCATGGGTTAGTGAAATATAATCAAATATCGCTTATACCTGAAGTATTTGTTTTAACTCATTCTGGTGTCTCCTCGCTTGACATAGACTATATTACGATAATAAGTTCATGTGGAAGATATAATAATCATGCATAACTAGCAAGACATATACTAATGTACATATATAATTAACTATGGTACTTCTAGAGTGAAAATCTCTACTTTAGTAGGAGATGAAATGAATAATTTTCCATATCAAGTAATTGGACAACCTTTAATACACTTTAAATATGAGTTATGTCCATTGTAAAATGTCCCACCACCTTTTCAAGATAACTTTGCTGGATTGGTAAACATATCATTACATATATACTCGAATTGTAGGTCAAGCAAAAAGTGCACTATGTCAAGGAATTTCAAAAATCCCCCTTTTAAAAGTTCTACAGAGTCTCTCGATAATTCTCAGACATTATCACTGTAAACTGCGAGTGAAATTTTAAAAGAAAACTTTTGATACAAGCTGGATAATACAATCAAACTTATGTTGCTCTTTATCGGGATATCTCATGAGTTTTAAAACACTCAACCCCCTTATTTTAGTCCATACATATTATATTACCTTTTGTTGATGCACTATTATGTGTGGCCGTCGCTGTCGAATAGACTAGGGTTGAGTCGTGTATTGTATTACATGAGATTGTGGTGATCCATAAGGGTATTTTATGGATCTGACATATTTGTTTAAGGTAGACCTGGTTGGTTCGAACCAACTTGAGGTCAAACCAGGAATAGGAGGGTCGAACCAACGTTATGTGTTGGTTTGAGCTTTACAATAGGTCGAACCTGTTCCTTCGACCCTTAAGAGAGGTCGAAGGAGCTGGCTTATATATAGCAATCTCATGTGTTGGTTTACATTTAAGATTTTGAGTTTGTGCTTTGAATGCTCTCAAGGGGGAGGTCATGCCCATCCTCCCCCAGCCCCGAGATAGATGTTTATCCTACTGATGACAGTGTCTGTAACCGTTTCTGATGTAATGCGAATCTGTGATGACATTGTTTTCATATGTTTCTGTCTCGTCTCATTTCTTCCGTCTGAAACTGAGCTGTATTCGTTTATTCGATCCATGGATTCAGTTCTTATCGGATTCTCACCTTTACATAATACTTCTTAAGGTATTGATATCAATGCTGCAGGCATCATCAATCCATCAAGGACTTTTCCATCTTGACCAATTACGCAAGTGCATTAACTCTTCAATTGGAAGAACAATAATATCTATTTCTCCAATATATATTGTACCATTCTTATACATCAAAGTATCATAATCACCAGGTTCAGTTTATCACCTGTGGTGTATTGGTGCACAATAATTACATCCTACGATGTTTCATATTACCTTTTAAGCACTCAGTTGCTTTAGGATACTCATGAGGAGTTCCACTTATATTCAATTCAATCATATAACAAACATAACGTATTCATAATTGAATCTATTTATTCCGATCATAACGTTCTCGAGAACTTACGTTACAAGATTTTGACACATTAAATCCTTCATCAGGTATTTTCATGTAAACTTTGAATGTCAAGTAAATCATGATATTTATTAGATGCATTTCAATTCTCTCTTTGCATTACCAGACTAATAACATAATGAAAAATCACTGTATCCACCACTGGAGAATGCGTCTCCTCATAATCAATTATGGGTCTTTGCGAAATTCTCGTGCCACCAATTTTACCTTATATCATTTTCTTTTCAAATATTGATTCGCACAAAAGACCTTTTCGTATCTATATGTTTTACAACTTTTGTTGTATGACTACTGGTCCAAAAATTTTCTTTTCAATAGAGAATTCAACTCTACCGTATTTGCGTCTTTCGATTTTGGCCAATCATTTCTTTGTATTCATTCATAGGCAGATCTTAAATCTTGATCCTCATTTTAAGCGCTACATTACATAAAATTTATAATGACGTCGATTTTATTTCGATTCCATACATTTCGTAGACATGATACTATATAACGAGATCTCATTATTTCCAGGAACCTGAGGTTCTTCTGGAACCATCATGTCTAATGTCTCTTCAGGAGACCTTTTTACTATAACCTCGACTTGACCATCTTTCTTACTTGCTTCAATTTCTCGAGGATTTTTATACTTTGGAATCGACTAGTCTACCACGCTTTAGGCGTGCAGTAGGCTTATTGCCAATATACGATTGTCCTTTATGGACACTTATCTTAAATGGAGCATTAGCAGTTGGTATATGTGACTTGATTAGCTATTCATCATATTTAGGTCACTTAATGCGTCTAGTAATTAATTCGCTAATCTCTGTGAATGAATTATCCTTTGAACTTTTGGTTCACATTGTTTAGTACGAGGATCAATGATATTTCATTCTAACTCATTTCTATTTCCAACTGCCTTTTATCTCCCCTTGATATCAGGAATGTTAATCTATTGAGATGGATATCAATTAACTGAGATGTAAATAAATCTCTTGTTGAAGGCTCTATAAATCATCATATATTCCCAATCACCTTTTAAGGTCCCATCTCCGTGCGTCGTGGTGGATCAATTTCAATATATGTCGCTCAACAAAAATCTTAGATGGGCAATATTTGGTTCGTGACCAAAAAACAACTATAATGGGGGGAAACTATTACCATGTATTGGCTTGATGTGAATAAATGTTACTGCATGTAAAATCAAATGTAAACATGAACTTTTGCTTTCATGATCATTGACATTGCAATTAATAGTAGACGTTTTAGTGATCATCTCATTGAAAGCAATGATCACGACAATTTCAATTATTGTTATATAATCTCATCCACTTCAAGAAATGGAGTAAAACCAACCAAGCTTTATTATTTTCTTGGACATAAAAATATAAAGTCATTTTAAACTTTTCATACCCTTTTAATGGTATTGCTACTTCAGGAGCGTATTTGAGGTATGATAAGTAAAATTTGTTCTATCCAATTTTTCCATATAAAATTGAGAAGTAATTATATTTCCTCAATTACCATGATCATGGACTTTACACTGATCATTATATCATCACATTCAGTTCAGGGAATGGATTATAACCACAAAACTTTCATGGTGGAATCACTACAACTTCCTTAGTTATGTACATGATCTTTAACCTTTATACCGGTCATTTTTCATCACATTCACTTCAGAGAATGAGATAGAATCCGAAAACATTCATGGATATTCATTCCTTTTTGGACGGATATAAAGTCACTTCAAACCTTTCACCTAATTTTAATGACATTGCTACTTCAAGAGCATATTTGAGGTTTGACAAACAAAAAAAAATTGTTTTATCCAATTTCCGTCATATATAAACTTTTCTTCACATAACATCCATGGAGAAGTAATTATATGTCCAAGTCATATAATATTATTGGCCCAACATCTTACGGCCTTTTATAACATGATAATGAGATTCAAGGTATATGACACTTTGGATGTCAAATGTAAATCTTTCATGAGAGTGAAATTTATTTGTTCTATTCAATGCTAAGTAAATGATAGCATATAAAATACAAGATAGTCAATTGTATACATAATCCAACATATGATGTTATAACATGTTACCAAATAAAACAAGTTATGGTACAATCTTTGTAAAATAAAGTGTTTCATCATTTAAAAGAAAAACATATAATTTATGTATTAGTTTATCACGATATAGCCTTTTCATCACAAACATTTCAAATATCAAAATATAAGCATGAATTTAACATTCACAAATATCCATAGAAACTATATACAATTTCAACATTTTAGATACCATAATATAAAACAGTTACATGCTACCCATCTATTATGTGATTGTCATAATCTTGAAATATGACAACTATAGTCGTTATTAATAGTCTTGATGTCTTGTATCACCAAAAGCTATTAATGTTTTAGCTTAAACCAAAGAACTTGAATAAACTTTATTAGCAACTAATGTCTCTTTAATTCCACATTGGTGTTTCATGTTTAAGAGATAAATAATATTATTATGATGACAATTAATAGCCTATAATGACTATAAAACACGCTTTATGATTGTTTGACATCAAATTAATACATTAGGCAAATTAGATATTCTGTATAAAAGATAAGTTAATACATGTGAAAGATTTATTTTATGAATGAAAAATTGAAGATACAAATTTAATATAATACTAAAAGGGATTAAATTAAATTTATAAAATAGGCTATCATTTCATTAATCACATCGTTTTCGTTTCTTTCTTTATCGTGTCACAAAGATGTAGAGACTTAATTATGTAACAGGTTTAGGTTCCTGTACAAAGTGGATTTTTTGTGAGAAGTGTAAGAAGCAATAGAAAGTTGACACGTGGCAATCTTATTTATTTTGAAGTAAGGGCAGCTTAGTCAATTTACCATTAATCATAATTAATCAATTTAATTATTTGAGGAAAGTATCATGCATTTAGTTACATTTCCATTTCCATTTTTTAGTGGTAGAGTATATGTTTTCTGCACTTTTCTTATTCAACGTAACATCACAACATCAGCAAAACACAACACAACAATGTTGTTTCTATTATTCAATCTGTAGTGTTTTATTACATAGTAACGTTGTAGGGTGTTTTTTTTCAATCCGTGGTGTTATGTGTATGAATCATGTTCAATATTCATAGAACACCAAGAAATCTAAACACACCATCATACAAACTATGAGTATAAAACACAGCAAGATGATCATGATAAAACACAACATCCCAACCAATAAAAAATCAAAGACCTTTTAATCAATCCCAATATTTGTAGTGTTTTATTACGTAGTAACGTTGTAGGGTGTTTTTTTTCAATCCGTGGGGTTATGTGTATGAATCATGTTCAATATTCATAGAACACCATGAAATCTAAACACACCCTCATACAAACTATGAGTATAAAACACAGCAAGATGATCATGATAAAACACAACATCCCAACCAATAAAAAATCAAAGAACTTTTAACCAATCCCAACTGTATTTATTTTGTATGCTGTTTTATAACAATCAGCTGTTTTTTATTCAATACGTAGTGTTTTATTACACAATAACGATGTAACACGCCTTCATACAAACTATGAGCATAAAACACAACAAGATGATCATAAACACAGCAAAACACAAAAACACTTCCTTGTGAAAATAAAGTACCTGCTCTTATCGTGAACAAGAATAATAAATAATTATAAACATGAACAAGAATACCAAATGCAAAACGCGGCCTTGATCTTCGTATATTATTTGGCTTTTTGACTTTTTGGTTGAATAGGAATCGAAATACGTTTTATCCATATTTCGATTTTATCCGAAATGTGAGAATAAAGTGATTCTTCATATTTGACTTTTTGGCCTTGAACTTCATCTTGTAGATTGATTTTGAGGAAAGAAAATACATGGTGCAGAGAGAATAAAGTGAGAGGTTATTCTTGGAGTGGGGATAGAGAGAGAGAGAGAGAGAGAGAGAGAGAGAGAGAGAGGGGGGGGGGGGGAACGAGAGTCAAGGGGTTGTTTCCATTTTTTAAGATCTACCAATTAAATGTGGTTGACAATTTTACCTTAATACCCCCCAGCCATCTAATTTATTATTAATAATGTAACACTAATTACCAAAATGCCACTCAATTAATCCACACCATTGATTAAGATGATCTAATGGCCAAAATACCATCTCACAAAAAAAAACACTTTGTACAGGATATTGACCCTTATGTAACATGCCATGATATATAATACAAATTAATAATATACCAATTTTACTTAAAAGAGCATAAGTATTTTTCAGTTTTATTAATACGCTTTTCAATGTGTTAGAAAATCTCTTTTTTTTTAGAATTCTTATTTTGATAGTAAAGATTTGTCAAACAAGTGAACAACATATCTGCATAATTTTTTATCTAAACTTATAGGAATTGCAATAGAACTAATGTTCGGAAAATGAAAAAAAAAAATCTCTAACATAACCCAATATTGTATGAATTACGATATGGATTTTGTTTGAAACAAACTCGAGTTACCTTATCATAATATGACCCACTCCAAAAGCAATTCGTGCTGATAACGTGTTGTAAAACAACAGCCTACTAGAACACAAATTTAAGAACTACCAAAACACCTTCTCACAAAAAAAACATTTTGTACAGGATCTTGACCCTTATGTAACATGCCATGATATATAATACAAATTAATAATATACCAATTTTACTTAAAAGAGCATAAGTATTTTTCAGTTTTATTAATACGCTTTTCAATGTGTTAGAAAATCTCTTTTTTTAGAATTCTTATTTTGATAGTAAAGATTTGTCAAACAAGTGAACAACACATCCGCATAATTTTTTTATCTAAACTTATAGGAATTGCAATAGAACTAATGTTCGGAAAATGAAAAAAAAAAATCTCTAACATAACCCAATATTGTATAAATTACGATATGGATTTTGTTTGAAACAAACTCGAGTTACCTTATCATAATATGATCCACTCCAAAAGCAATTCGTGCTGATAACGTGTTGTAAAACAACAGCCTACTAGAACACAAATTTAAGAACTATGAACATAGATTAGAGGAAGATTTAGAGAGGGATAGAAAAGAGAAGTCTTGTTCATTGAGTGTGTATGATACAATATACATGAGCCACTATTTATAAGCCATACAATTAATACCAACATAATGAATAGATGTAGGTTATGTATGTGGAGAGTCACCATATTATTGGTGCATTCATAACAAAAAGAAATTATTTGAAACAATGATCAATGATCATTCATGTTCATTACACATCATGGCTTGGTGGTATAGTGGTTTGTGGTGCATTTTCGCCCAAGGCGTTATAGCCTAGTGGCATCTTGGTGGTGAGATAAGACTTAGGGACCATAAGGTCCTGGGTTCGAATCTCACAAAGGGGGTTTTATCATAATTATGAGTTTCCTCCTGAATTGGTGACTTGGTGGTGGAATATGATCGCGTGGCAACATTGGTGGCACGATGATACTCCAGTGTTCCGTGAGTGATTCCAATTTGTTGGCCGTTAAAAAAAAACACATCATAAAAAAAATATACACAAATACACTATTTAAAACAATATGACACATACATACGGATTTGTAAAATCTGCATATATATATATATACATATACGTACATATAGGGTTGTGTTATTCTACAAAGGCTACAAAAAATGAGAAGTGTGAGAAGGATACAAAAAAAACACAATAGATCATGAAATATGACACAATGAGCCACAAAATATAACACAGTGCCAAAAAATATAACACAATGCTAAAGAAAAAAGACACAATGAATTGAAAAAATGACACAATGATGAAAATCAGAAAAAGACACAATGGTACATAAAAGACATAATGATATAACACATATTCTAAAAACTACAAGCTAAAACCCCAAAAAACGAAGACCTAAAACCTAACATCGTAGGGTTCGATAAGACGATTCCAATGCCGCTTGAATGAGTTCAATCGGAGTCCGTTTGATACCCTTCCTACGACTTCCTATTTTTCTTTCACTATGTATTTGATCCTGACCCTATATATATAGGGGAGGGATAATTTGAAAACCTCCCTAGTTAAGAAAACCCATGAAACCTATATCTTAACCATCCGTCTTAAATGATCTATGTTGTAGTTGTTTTTTATTATTTTAATAAAAAAAGGTTAATAACAATAAATAGAAAAGGGCAAGAATGTCAAAAAAATTACTTTCCTCTCTCCTCTCTCATCTCCTCTCTCTCCTCTCTCCTCTCTTTCATCTCTCCTCTATGTTATTTTATTTATGGTTCTAACAAATGTTTTTTTGTTTTTGTTTTTTTTATAACAGATGTAACAAACATATGTTTTTGTTCGTTGTAAAACTTGTTTTTTTTATAACAGTTGTAACAAACATATGTTTTGTTCGTTATAAAGCTTGTAACATATGATAAATTAAAAGTTAAACAACATAAATCATATAATAAGTTAAAATCCAAGCAACAAAAACATATATTTCACAAAACTTATCTATATAATAAATTATAACCCAACAAAAAACATATGTTTTTATAAACATGTCACTAAAAAAAATCAAATTATAAATCCAAACAAACAAAATACATATGTTTTTAGTTGAAAACACACTTTGTTATACAAAAAAAAAAAAAAAAAATTAACAAGGATACTAGATCAAAAGAATTGTTAATTGTATCAAAGCCCAATTAAAATAAAACAAAATAAAGATCAAAACAAACTATGTAAAACTGTTGCCCCATAACATTAAAGAAAACAATTGTACATTGCTTTTCTTGAGATGAAATATATTATCAAAACATATATGCTCTTCGACTTTTTCATGCTTTGGGTAGTTGTACCAAGTGTAGAAAAAATTGTACATTGCTTTTCTTGAGATGAAATCTATTTTCAAAACATATATGCTCTTGTTGGATCTGCTCTTGACCAGATCTTGTATTTATCAAAATGTAAATACACACAAAAAAAACCCACAAATAAAAACCCCATCTCGAGCTTGGTTGCCGGATCTTGTTCTTACCGCCCCATCCGATGAACCTGCAAGTTTTGAAGGGAGTTATCAGTGTAAACCGAGATCTGGAACCCCATCTCGAGCTGCTTTGGTCACCATCTTGTTGCCGGATCTGGAACCCCATCTCGAGATATTAGTTTTGAAGGGAGTTATCTTGTTGCTGAATCTTGTTCCCCTATGCGTGAAGAGGGAGAGAGATAGATGAGGGTGAGACACTAGAGAAAGGATGAGGCAGCTCTTGCTTTGTGTGTGTAGAGAGAGAGAGAGAGAGATGGGGGTGAGACACTAGAGAAAGATGAGGTAGGAGAGTAGTTTGAGAGAGATAGAGAGATGGGATCTTTAAGAGGGTTGGTTAGTAAAGTTTGTTAGGAATATGTAAAGATGCAAATGACTATATTGTCCTTATAGACATAATCAACTTTGTAGATGTGGAAGCATAGATGGCCACACAATGAGGTTTAATTGGTTTCCTAAACTCAAGGTGGTTTTCTATTTAGAATTACCACACACACACACACACACACACACACACACACATATATATATATATAGGAAGTATTTAGATAAAACCCTTCAAATTGAGGAAACTTTAGCAAATTTAATACTTGGCCTTGATTGAGTCACATCACCAACAAACATTATCTCCATATTATATTAAGAATATTATTTAGGTAATTTTAGCAAAGATTTTATTATCATTGATTTGACTTTGGAAAGAGATTAATCCTAATACCCATATAAGTCTTCTCCCCCCCCCCCCTCTCGTATTTTTAAAATCAGATTCATCTAACCTCTCTTTTTAGCAAAGATATTATTATCATTGATTTGACATGGTTTGACACCTAGAAACATTCTAGGAACCCCATAGCATGTCTAATAACCTGGTAACACGTGTTCGGACTCGTTTATGCTATATATGACCCGTATGATAGATGTAGTGAACATGGATGCGTGTTAAGTGCATAGTTGCATGTGATTGCTTAATTTCTCGTTCTTGGTTAACACGTGGGATGTCAGGTCACCAATGGGATGTCAGGTCTTGTCTTGTGCGGTCGGTTTAATGGTCAAAGGTGTTTTCAAACATACATGGTTATGGTTTGGACATTTAGGGACTAGTTAACCTACGGGTTATTAGTCTGGGTACTTATATACGTCTCATGATAGGTCGCCACTATTTGGGGCTATCATAGCTTGTTGATTTAACTGTTTTCAAAGTAACGCAATCTAAGGTGAGTGTCACATCCCCGCTTTTATTGTTTTGCTTTCGGGGGAGAAACATGCTACATACTTACATTTCTTAAAGGTCATGTTATACTATGATTATTGTTGTTTACTATACGGGCGTTTCATCAGGAAGTCCCAAGGGGAAACCATGAGTATGTGGGTATACATAATGGGGAAATGTGGATAGATCTATTGGGCTTGACTAACCCCACTCGATGGCTTGGAGCCGGGCGGGTGCATATTGTCTCTAGCTTTCGGAGTCACCGTTGATGACGGTGATTCATACATTCTGGGCATACTTATCGGGGTTACATGTCAGTAATGGTTTCCAACTCGTAGTAGTAAAAATACTTAACGTCTAGCTAACGTTCTTATAACCTAATATTAACGGGAATGATCTTTTCAAACTTATAGAAACTCTTTTGTAAAACCTGTGAACTCACCAGCATTATATGTTGACATTTTGGCATGTTTTCTCAGGTCGCTAAGGTAGCAATCAATGTATTAGGCGCACGGGGTCTTGCACGGCGTCTAGGGTTCTAGTGCATGTTTAAATAATGTTTTCAGACTACGTTATGTCTTTTGGTTGTAAACAAGATTACGCTTCCACTGATGGTTTATGGTTTAAAACTTAATGTTTTGGTTTTCATATATTACATTTAGTGTTTGTTTATTGTGACCGTTGACTTGGATCCTGGTGTCATGCGCCTCGCGGTAAAACCCCGCAAGTGGAATTTGAGGGTGTGACATCGATCCCGGTGGTAGTGATGGTGGATCTTGAGTAGCGGTGGTCATGGTGAAGTCTGAAGGTGGATTGTGGTTCTAGGTTGCAGACGTGGCTATGGTTTCTGAAGACACAAAAGAGTGTCTTCAAGATCTGAAGAAAAAGGTAAGAAAATTAAATAAAGTTTCAATTTTTTAATCTTTTTATAACCCAGATAATATTGAATCACATACACTACTATGTGTTAAAGTTGTACAAGTAAGTCACTAATTTATAAATATTTAAAAATACATATATATATATATATATATGTATGTATGTATGTATAAAGCTTTGGGTTTTTCCTAGTGATCCAAAATAGTCCTAGAGAGAGGGGGGGGGGAGAGAGAGAGAGAGAGAGAGAGAGAGAGAGAGAGAGAGAGAGAGAGAAAGATAAGCATTGAATGAATATTTTTGTTATGAGATCTTTGTTATGTGTTTGAATGCATGAGTGTGTATACTTTGTAGGTGTTAGATGAATGATGATGAACTTGTGTTTTCCTGATAGCATATATTCCATCAAGATTTTGACCAGAAAAAAAGTCAAACCCAAAACAATTAACCTTTGATTTAGAAGGATTTATCAGAGAAGATTTAAAAGTGTTATGGGCTTTGTTTGACTTAAATTAAGGGTTTTTTATATGGGTATTTGATATTCATGTTCTTAATTAGTTTATGAAGAAGATGTAATTGAAAGATAGGATTATTTGAAATATTTTTGTTATGAAATATTTGTTATGAATTGGGGTTGTTATGAAATATTTGGAATATTTTTGTTATAAAATATTTTTGAATCTAGATAAATAACATATGCTAATTTTGTAATGATTTTGTTTTTTTTATGCTATGAAAAAACTAGTTTTATAAAGCGTTTTTTTTTTTTTTTTTGCCATGTGGTGTGAGTTCTTTTAGTTCTGAATTAGGAACTGAATCTATCCCAATTAACATGTGTTAGGGTTCAATTTGTGATACCCCGCAAATTCAGGTTCTCACTTTAACTAAACTCTAGTTACGTTCCTTGCATTATACTTAACTAGGGTTAGCTAGATAGGACACACGTTGCATTGTTGTGAGTTAATAACTATATACATGATTAGTGAACCTCGGACGTTGGTGAATAATGAAGTTTAATAATTGTGAGTTAACTGATTTGGATTGATTACGATTACGTGCTTCTGTGATACTCGGTGAAACTATGTGCAAACCATATGTGATTATGTGAACTTAAACCGAATACGTTAATAAGAATCGTTAAAGGTGGACCATTAGGATGATTGGGGTCTTAACACATGGGGTTACACTTATTACGGTCCGAAATAGCGAAAACGTCGAAGGAAAACACGTCGGGTGACGAAACGGGCCACCCACGCGGGCCAAGGCCCTATGAGCGGCCGCTCGCCGGTACCTGACGTCTCTAAACCGCCTTAAACACCTATTTAAGCAACCTTAAGCCTCTTGTATCACCTAAACTCAAACCCTAATCGTCCCTACTGCCCCACTTATGAAATATTAACCCCAAACAACCTGCTAAGGCACAAGAACATCGATTGGGAAGCTCCAAAGGCGTTCGGTTGATTGTATCGAAGAGCTTGGGGTATAATCCTTAATCCTTTACGCTTTAATCTTATTTTTATGTTATAAAAATCATATAACAAGGTTTGTCCAGGTCTGAAAGCTTTTGATAATTATTAAAACTTGAGGTTTTTGAAGATTAAACGGGTTAAACATGATGATAGGCGATTAGTGATATAATAGGTTACTTGTTGCGCAAGTTGTTGAAGTTTTGATCATTAGGGTTATAATTTTTGCATGTATTATGATAGATGATTTTTGATCATTAGGATTATAATTTTTGCAAGTTAGGAATGTTTTGTAATGATTATTGATGATTGTTGATCGATTATACGCAAACGGGAGTCGTTTAAATAAAGGTTTGTGCGTAATTAAAATCTGGACAGAATGTTTAGGTGAACTTGTAGGGTCTGTACGTGACTTTAACATGATGATTTTGATGTTTTCTTTGCATGGTTAAATCACACCTGGTCTAAGTTTTTCATAATGGGTAAAATCGAGTGATTTGGACGTCGTTTGAGTCGTTTTTGGAATTTTCTTTAAAAATAGATCATATCAGAATTTCGGATTAACAAACTGAGTTGACTTTAAAACTTCATAACTAGAGTTTTATAAAGAATTAGGTTATGAAATTGTTACAGAAGATTAACATTGGAATAATTTGAGTTTTCCAAGTGGAATCATCCTGTTTAGATGAATACACAATTTTTGGGAATTTTTATACTAAACTGACCTGTTATGAAAGTTTTCTGAACATAGCTGTGTTGAACGAATTTTAATTATTTTTTTGTTTGGTTTTGAAACAAAACAAAAATATGGGTTGTTACAAGAATCCCAAAGAATATTCAGTAAAAATTTGGGAGATTAACTCACTGATTAAGTATTTTAAATAAATTAGTTTTTGTGACGCACAATCTGTCCTAAAAACACAGATTGTGTATTATGTGTTTATGTGACTAATTGAAATCCTAGGTGGTATGTATTTGATGTGTAACTAAATGGGCACTTGTATGAGACGCATATGGAATGTAAAACTAATTGTAACCAACGTATTCACCAACGGGTCCGTAGGATTTACTTATGCATGTAGAATCACTAGGTGTCACCTACACGCTTTTGAACATTTAAACGTCTTGGACAAACGGGTTATATGGTGTAATGGTATTACACATATACATACTTAGTGACACTTGTACTAGGGAGTCGGTAGTGCACCCTACTTGGAATTTGGATTTACTTGCTTGCATACTAAGGTGAGTTTCACTACTCTTTTTCTCAAAAGCATGCGTCTCAGGTATGAGACAACTTACTTAACATTTTTCTAGTCCGGTTTGGGACTACTTACATATCCCTGGTTGAGATGTTATGGATCCTTGTGTGGGTCGTTTACTTTGATGGATCCTTGTGTGGGTCGTTTACTTTGCTAGTTCGCAAACTGTGTCCTTGATGAACTAAACCAACTCTATCATCTGTAAGTCCTCACGTACCGAATGAGTTGCCGGGATTGACAAGCGGGTTATTAGTTGATAGCGCTATTAGGTCTTACAAACCTCACACCGGCTCGGGGAGCGCGGGCATGAACTATAACTTAACGAACTTTATCATTGTGGATAGACAATGATATCAGGCATGCGGCTCACATTTGTGGCTACACGTACATAGCAGTTCGGTATATTCGGTGTTAGTTATCATGAATGGGCTAGCTACCCTTGACATGCGACGAACTAGTGGTTACACGGTTCTTGGAACCAACTCAATTACTTGTTTACGTGGTTTTGGAAACCAGCGCAGTTACATACTCAGTTACTTTACTTAGTGAACTCACCAACATTGTTTGTTGACCCACGATTTACAAGCTTTTGCAGGTAGTTAGCTTCCGGTGCCAGGATTAGAAAGCACTGCACACTTCACTTCATTCGGGGTCTTGGGCATACACCTAAATTACATATTATGTTTTTACATTTTCTTTCATATGGTTTTAATTTGGGCGCGTTGTTTTGCGCATGGTTTTAAAAGGTTTAAATTTGGTTTACGCTTCCGCAGCTTAACTAAACTTGGTTTTTGAAAACGAACTAAATGGTTTGGGCATTTAGAGTTCGTTCATATGACTTATGGCTATGGGATCCTGGTATGTCATGCGCCTCGCAGTATAAACCCCGCAGTGGAAATTTGAGGGTGTGACACAATTAACATGTGTTAAATAGCAAATGTGTTTTTAGTTTCTTGGTAGATCTTTTGATTTTTCTCTAATAATATTTAACTTTTTATTTCTTGTATATATGTTATTCTGTGTGAAGGTTTGCTTTTTTGTATCGGTGCTTACTGATGTGTCAGGGTTCAATTAACATGTGTTAGTGATGATAACATATGTTTGTATTTGTGCCTACTAATGAATCTATCCCCATAAACATGTGTTAGAGTTCAATTAACATGTGCTAGTGATGCTAACCCATGGTAGTATAAGCCCAACCAACACCCAAATTGACCCAGTTAACATTTCGCTAGTTACAAATGTTTAATTATTAAAAATAATTAATGTAGGAGGTTCTATGAACAACCACTGGACTTCAAGCCGGCTACTCCGCACAAGGATCGGCTGGAGATGGAGTGCTAAGGAAATGTGGTGAAAGATAAGGAAAAGGTCGACACCAGAGGCTGTAATGGGTACTCTCTATTTTTATCATGGGATGGAATGAATGCTACATTTGTTTCATACGTTACTTCGGAAGCTATGGAAAGTTATATTAGATTTTTGTGTTAAAGATGGAGATGAGTATACAGAATGAAGCATATTTATTTATTTATTTTTGTTATGATAGTTTTTCTTAGGATTTTTGGATTGTAATGATTTTATCGTTTTTTTATATAACTATTAACTTGTAATGACCATTGTTTATCGTTTTTATATAATTAAATTTGTACGAATCACTTTTGTTGCGTTATATGCTGATTTGTAATGTTTTGGGACTTAGGGTCTGTTGCTGGGCATGCACACTACCACATGTTAGTGTGTGCCTGTAACACGTGTTAGTGATGTGTGTGAAAGGAGTTTGTTTGAAGAGACCAACTAACATGTGTTCAAGGGCTCATGTGACATACGTTATTAATATAATTATTTGAGTTTATTAACTCATTTACTAATTCAATATATAACATGTGTTAAGTTTACTTTATTTTCCAGATATTTGATAACTTTTTAAGTTTTTTACTTTTGAATAGATTCAAATTTGGAGATCCATGTACTTTGTTTTTGTTACCACATATATACGTTAGTATGTTTCTAAATGACATACATATGGAGATCCATGTAACTTAAATTTTTAGGCCGTGTATCGAAAAAAGACATATATACGTTAGTAGGTTTCTAAAAGACATACATATGGTTGTTAGGTAACTAAAACATGAGATCCTTATCAAACCAAACTTGTCCCACCTATCAAACCAAAGTTATCCCACATACATACGTTAGTAGGTTTCTAAAAGACATACATATGGTTGTTAGGTAACTAAAACATGAGATCCTTATCAAACAAAACTTGATGTTTTCTCGAGCTACCAACACATGTTAACAAAACATACATAGGTCACAATTCATATGTTAGCAAACACACAGGTCACAATGCATATGTTAGTAAAGGGGCAGGAAGGTGTAGTCTTAATGTTTCTTTTTAACATGTTAGTGATGTGTTAATATGTGTTTAAGGATTACAACTAACATGGTTTAAAGGGCTCATGTGGCATACGTTATTAATATGATGTTCACAAATTAACGTGATAATTATTTGAGTTTAACTCATTTACTAATTCAATATATAACATGTGTTAAGTTTACCTTATTTTCCAGTTGTTCGATAACTTTTTAAGTTTTTTACTTTTGAATAGATTCAAATTTGGAGGTCCATGTACTTTGTTTTTGTTACCACATATATACGTTAGTAGGTTTCTAAAAGACATACATATGGAGATCCATGTAACTTAAAGTTTTAGGTCGTGTATCCGACAAAAGACATATATACATTAGTAGGTTTCTAAAAGACATACACATGGTTGTTAGGTAACTAAAACATGAGATCCTTATCAAACCAAACTTGTCCCACCTAAAGGAAATGACGTTTTCCCAAGCTTCTAACACATGTTACCAAAACATACACAGGTCACAATGCATATGTTAGTAAAGGGACATGAGGGTGTAGTCTTATTGTTTCTTTTTATCACCATTTCCAAGTATGTCATATTTGTGATATCCAATACAAGTCACAATACATACATTAACATGCTAGGAAAACACATGCATATGGTAAAAAGACAAGGTCATATTTCTTAAAATCAACGTTCTTTTGATACACAGGCAGGGCGGCTCTCATGTTACTAGCGAACTTGCTCATCCTCTTCGTCTTGTTACAATCTTTATCGTAGAGCATCCATGGGAACTGGGTTGCCATTAAGAACATTTTTAGTAAACCACATGTGATATTTTGGAACCTACTTACAATTGGTAAATCGTTTCTACTTACCGTTGCTTTTGTCCTAACAAAGAGGCGCAAATACGCTTCATCTGATTTGAACGTCTCTTCATAGTTTACAACCTCATCCCAACAATCGATTACAAACATCCAACACGTGCATACGTGGCCTGAGAGACTTTAACAGACTACGAGTGGCCTCCACATTACCAATGCTTCTAAAAAAAAGCTCACTGCATTTGTGAGTAGACGTCATTAACATAAGTTAAGAATTTTGTTAGACGTCATTAACATTGTATAGCTTAAATGTTATAAAAAACAACCAAGATAACGACTTACTTAGTAATACAAGTAACAAACCTGTACACTCGCCTCCCCAGTCCATCTTTCTATAAAACAAGCCTGGAAATTAACATAGGTTAGAAAAATTATTAACACATGTTTATCAGTAAATGTTAAAACATGATAAATCATACACAATGTACAGTAAAATTATTAACACATGTAACCAACTTATTTCTGGCTCACCACTTACATACCAACAAAAGCAACAGTCCTCGGTAACCAAGACAGATAAATACAAATAATAATCTAATGTACAACACTATTACCATATCTTTCTTTTTTCTTCTGTATGTAACATCTTATCCAAAAGCAAATTCCCATATTAGATATGAAACAAAAACATAAAAAAGCAAAGTGCATACCATTGTACATTAATTCCCAATTCAGATCTCGATTAGTAACTCCATAATCCTCTCAGATATGGATCTGTAACACCATAATCCTACACCCAAACCTCCAAAACATACCTGCCATGAATAGCTTGATCCTCTTCTAGGGGTCGATTGTGCTTGATCAGTAACACCATAATCGTTGTTCAACAGAGATGATATGGATGAAGTGATGATTATGAAGCTTGTTCAACAGGGACGATAGAGATGATAGAGATGAAAGTGAGTTTTGATTTTGAATTCTGGTGGAGAGAGAACATATGTTTATTGAGGGATGATGATGATTATGAAGTTGTGTCATTTAGAAAGAACTTATCTTGTGTAATACCATCAACAACAAGGGATGAAACCCACAAATATGATTCGTCTTCTTCACCAACAACTGGTTTTTAGGGCTTTTGTGTTTGAGGTATTGATCTTTGAGAGAGATGGAGAAGAAAGTGATTCTGAAATTGAAAATAATACTAATATATATATATATATATATATAGATAGAGAGGGATGACATGATGGCTCTACATGGCAGAGACTTTGTAAACCCAATGCAATGCCAAATACCAAATGTACCCTTTTCCTATTATAATATCAATTAATGTGTATTATTATAATCAAAAGGTGGGACCATGATTCACAACCATTGATCATGGTTGCTCAATGGTTGTGGTAAGGTTTATAGAGTTTCCTCAAAATTTTGAGGTTTTCTCTAGAACCATACCCTATATATATATATATATATATATATATATATATATATATATATATATTAATCAACTGATTGGAGAATATATTGATTTACATTTGTAAATCTTTTCAATATTTTAACTTCTTCACCAAAGTATTTCTCTTTGTAAATAAGTGTATGCGCAGTGGGCGCTACAACCTCTCGTTATGGGGCGTTTTCAACCTCCATAACGCCGGAAACACCGCCCACGCCAGCGCTATGGAGGTGTTTTGGGGCAACAAGTTATGTACATAATGAGTGTTATGGCACAATGGACAACAATTTTGAACGTTGATGACCGTTGCTACAATGGTCGTTTAATTAAAAAAACCAACAAGACTTTATTATATATAAACACCAACATACATTCAAATATTGACACAATATTTCAAACACAAATACAAGCATACATTCAAATAATCACCACAATGTCGTCTCCTCCTTCCGAAGTCTCATTTACGAATATTTATCAAAGGTTTTTTCACGACGAGGGTGCGGAAGAGGAAAAGGAAGAAGTCGTTACGAGTGTGGTTACGCTAGCGGCGAATGCCGTGCATTATATAAATGATCCCCCCCACGGGGGAAATTCACTAGAGAACATGTACAGTGAGACCGTTTATCTGCCAGTGAGCGTTTAATGAATGATTATTTCAATCTTGATCCGGTTTACGGCCCTGACCTGTTTAGGCGAAGATTTCGGATGAGTAAAAGCTTATTTTTGCGCATTACCGAAGATTTAGAGTCAAAATATGACTACTTTAAGCAAAAACCCGACGGTAAAGAGTGTTTAGGATTCACCGCAATTCAAAATGTCACTTCCGCGTTACGTGTACTCGCCTATGGGAACACGTACGATATCATTGACGAGTATTTGAACATGGCGGAGAAAACCACACGCGATACCTTGGGATATTTCGCCTACGGTATATTTATGATTTTATATATAATTATAATTAGTAGTTACATTATATATATATTTAATTTTTTTAGGTATATGAGAATTATATGGAAAACGATACTTGAGAAACCCGACATGAAACGACCTTCAACAACTATGCGAAGTGCATTTACAAAAACATGGCATACCCGGCATGATTGGTAGTATAGATTGTCGTCAATGGCGGTGGTATAGTTGTCCATCCACATGGCGAGGTCAACATACACGCGGTGACCAAAAGGGACCAACGTTGGTTTTACAAGCCGTTGCCTCACAAGACCTTTGGGTTTGGTCGGCCTTCTTTGGTCTCTTCGGGTGTATGAACGACATAAATACTTTTCAGTTTTCGCCATTGCTAGAGTCTTATGATAGATGTCGTTGGGTCGGTAAAAAATAAGTAAAAATATAGTATAGTGAAGTGAGTCGTCTCCACAGGGAAATGGTGGAAAGTATAATTTTGTAGATTAACTAGTAAATTAAAAAATCTAATTGGTTTGTTGTTTGTTTCGGAATTCTAAGAAACACGAATTTAATAAGTTGTAATCAATAATATAAAAGAAGTAATCCCCCTCCAGGTTTCCGGTTAATGATCCACCCTACTCTTGTTTAAATGATTGGATACCACATAGACATAGTTTTGTTGGACGGTTCAAATCAAGTGATAACCGAACACAAATTTTTAATATATAACCTGTTACAATTCAATTAACAACCCACCAGTATTACTTACCCTCGCCAATTATCAAACTACTCACGATGCAAGAAAAACCGAATGTGAATGATAAAAAGATAAGCAATTGAAAACAAGTGAACCGCTTAAATGATAAAACCACAAATATTTTTCAACTAAATGAAAAACAATCCATAAACCAAATCAAACAAGAGTTCAAGTTTCACAAATAAACCATACACCCAGAGGTGATTACAAGATGTTTAGCCACTCATGGTAACAAGAAACAACTCAAAAGCATGAATTGTAATACGAACATGTTGATGCAAAACCGAAAGTATGGATGAATGATGATGAACAATGGTGTTTGTAGCTTCAAAAGTCTCCAAAAGATAGATTATTTTCGTCCAAATAGGCTTAGGATGCAGCTAGGGTTGATAAAAATCCTTTTATAATTGAAAAACAATCTTTCCTAATTTTGCTTTTCAAGCCAGCCTTAAGGTACTGATCAGGGACGAGCTTACAATCAGTCAATCAATCTACCGGCATTGCTTTCTTCAGCTGTACCTTACAGATCAGCCATGTACCTTACTCCTACCTCCCCGTGAAAATGCTCCATCTGCCTTGTAATTCATCAGTAAACTATAATGGAAGGTGTAGCTTACGCCTTGTTTCTTCACTTCTTTCCAAAGTCTTTTCGTTCAAATCCTTGCATCCAAACACCCTCCAATCTCGTTTTGCTTCATCCAAACACACTCTAATATTCACTTCTTCATCATAAACTTCAAACATTCTTCAAACATCCAATTCTCTTCCTCAAGCTCCCGAACACTCTCAATTCTTCAATTCTTCAACTTTGAACACCACGCTTCACACTTTTCGGCTATAATTCCACCTGCTTAGCCATTTATCCTGAAACGATCAAAGCTCGCGTAGTTATCCCATTCATCATATATTATCAACACAAACACAACAAAAACACACAAAATGGGCTTATTATTAAACATTCATTTACCTTCTCATCATCTTACATTGGCGGAACAATACCGAAAGCTGGGTTTTATGCAAATAATAATTACTACGAGCATGGATACTACTTGGCGGATGATAATATCCGGAGTATTCCATGCTCGTCAAAACGTTTTCTCAAACACTTAATAAAAAAAAGAAAATATTTTAAGACACTTTATGAGTCCGCAAGAAAGGACATCGATAGGTGTTTTGGCGTTCTTCAACAACGATGACATTTTGTTAGAAATCCTTGTCGTGTGTGGGAAAAAGAAAGAATTAGAATGGTGATGTGTGCTTGTATCATAATGCATAATATGATACTTGAAGACGAAGGAATAACAATATGCCAAAACTATTTTCCAAAAGATGTTGTTGAAGGCACGCAAGTGACAATGGAGCAGAGAATACAAAACAGTACCATGTTGCGTTCCAAGGATATACATAATGCGTTGAAGGCAGATTTGGCCGAGGAAGCATTGACGATTTGCCCGATTCAAAACAACGAAGACGGAGAAGAAGAAAATGAAGAAGAAGAAGACGACAAGTAGTAATTTTGTATTTTTTTAGTATTTGTAATTTTTATTTTAGTATTTGTAACATTTTTTTAGTATTTCTATTTTTTTAATATTTGTAATTTTTTTTAGTATTGGTATTTTTTTAATTAATGAAATATTATTTAGTATTTAAATTTGTTATTTAAATAAAAAAACAATAATTAAACAATGATTACTCAATCATTTATAAAGCCCCATGAAGCCCTTCCCACTACACCCCTATTTTCCCATAAAACCTTATGGAGCCCCTTCTATTACTTTATAATATTTTATTCCCATAAAGTCACATGGAGCTCCATGAAGTCCCTCACTACACATGCCCTAACATGTATGAATTTGGAATAACTTGTATACAGAAAAAAAATACTCGTCAAAGTATATAATTAAATTCTATTCACTGGAAGTTTCCTTTGGGAGGCTTGGGTTCGATCTCCACTAGCTATATTTGGAGGACCTAATGAGAAATGAGGGATGACTCCAGGCTTATGGCCAGGAGTTCGAGTTCTGATCTCGCCCGGGTTTTACTGGTTCTCCACAGCGGGTCTTCAGACGGGTGGGGGATCGGGTTTTTCCCCGGATCAGGAACCACCATCGGGCGGGGGCTCCCAGCAAGGGAATCCAATTTGCCCGAGCCCTCTTGTAGGAGTCTTGCGGTTGTTGTGTTGACCGTTCTAATTTTTTTTTTTTTTTGCCTTTATAAAAATAAAAATAACGTATCCTTTCCTTCTATTCTAAACAAACATAAATGATAAACTATGTAGTCTTTAAATTCATGTAATATTTAAGTCCCTTTTTCAAATAAATCAAGAACTCAATGAATTTTTTTGTTCGCCAACCAATCCAGCTTTTAAACATTAGTAGGATGTATACGCATACTATACAAAAATAGGTAGTTAGACTATAATGGTGTCCCCCCCCCCCCCCCCCCCCCCCCCCCCCCCCCCCCCCCAACTGCCACATCCAGCGCCATGTCATTTCCCTCATTTTCTTCCCAAACTTTGGAAATGGTTTCCCCCCAACTCCCCCCATTCCCCCTTCCTTTTTCTTATTCTTTTTCCTTTTTTTTAATTATATATTTTTATATTCATAATTATTTTTATAAAAAATGTATAAAAAACATATAATTTATTTTTTTTAAAACGACAATATTTTAAAAAAATAAAAAAAAAAACCGAAAAAAAAAACTAAAGATAAATTTCATTAAATTAAAAAAAATTACAACCTACAATGCATGGAAATTTTAAAAAATGACAAGAAAATTACATAAAAAAACCATCTAAAGCTTATCTTTTCCAAGCACTTGTCGCGATCATGTTTCTCTTCGCCGCCCACCCTGCTCTTTTCTTGCTCGGGAAGATCGTCGATATTTTTGTCCATCATCGCAAACATCCACCTTTTCTTGCTCGTACGCGAGCCGTGCCTTCTCCAACGCAAGCTTCTCCCGCTCTAGATCAAGTGCTTCTTCCTTCTCCTTCTTCTTTCATTCCACTTTCTTTTTGCTCCGACTTAAACTCGTTAAAGTTTGAAATCAACGAATCTATTTTGTCAACCACACTTATTTCGAAGCGAAGGCCTTTCCTTTTGAGCTCGATGCGGCTTTTTTCGCGCGGTCCCTTCCAATTGGCCGCTCCAATTCGGGCGCGGGAGCATCATCTTCAAACTCGGGGTCATCGTTTATATTTATAGTACAACGAGCATCGGACCCCCCCCGCACTATAACTTCCCGCAGGTGCTCGTCTTTGTTCGTTTTGCTTGTGCCACTTCGTTTGGCACCACCCTCCATTTATCACATGCCCTCAAAATCTCATACGGCCTCATGTACGCCCACCCCCCCGCCTTTTTTTTGCAAAATATTCCAAGCGCATTCTTCAATACGTTCTCGTCGCTTTCACCGGTCTTTCTATTGTTCCAACATCTTTGATAAACGCCCGCAAATTCTTGACATTTTGCGTTCATCTCCCTAAACTTAGTACTAACGGCATGACCGGTTCGATAAGGCGTACGTTGCATTAACTTGAAGAATTGTTCGCAAACCGAGTTCCAAAAGCTATCTTTGGTTCGATTCGTACCTACACGTGATAAATAATAAAAAAAAAAATTAAAATCATCCAAAAAACCCACGGCCAAAAAAAATAATAATAAAACTTACTTCGTATCGGGTCGGTAGAAACGTTCACCCACGCTCGTGCTAAGGCCTCCAGCTCGTCTTGAGTCCATGGAACGCTATCCGCCTTAGTAGTGGCACGTTTCTTCCCCTTTGTGTCTTTTTTAGATGTTGGTTGAGTTTCGGGGATAACGTCGTCATCGACGCCTAACGATTATAAGTCCGTGTTCGGGTTGAGTTTCGGGTCTAGCGGGGACGGTTGGCATTTGGTTCGGGGGTGGTATTTGCATATGAAAGTGTTGTTGGTGATGCATTTGCATTTGCCATGGATTTTGTGGTTGAGTAAAACCGTCAAATCCGAATGTGTTAGGGTCGAGCGGTGTAGCGGGGAAGGGAAAGTTTGGAGCTTGTGTCGAAGGAGTAGCGGGGTTGTTCGGGTAAAAGGGTTGTGGGGTTGAACGCCTTGGATCCATTGGTGGTTTTGGTTATAAAATTTGAAAGAGTAATTTTATAAAATGTGGTGGTTTTGGTTTATAAAAGTTGAGTGAGTTGTGTGAATTGTGGGGTAAGTTTAATATATAATATATATAGTAAATGTTTGAATTTTTTTTTTTTTTACAAACGGCTAACATATTCAAAAGTGGGCCCCCCCTTTTTAACGTTCAAAAGAAAATAGCCAATCAGCAAGCTCGGTTCAAACGGGAGGATTTCCCCGATTTCCCTCAAAAATTTCGGGGGGGGGGGGGGGGGTGGGGGGGGGGGGGTGTTCCCGATCGGGGAGGAGGCCACAATCATCACCCCGACCCACCCTCCCCTGCATGCACACCATTTTGTCTTAGGAACCATACACCTTTTGGATTAGGATTTGATTAGGAATGATACACTCTGGCCCACATCACACACCAATAGAAAGCTAACGTAATTAAAAAGTCGACTTTGCTACAAACTCCACATATCCCCTCCACACAATTATACCATTCCACACAAGTCTCATTTTCTAACAAAAATCCACAAACATGACCAAACTAGTAGTAGTCGTTTTCTTACTTTTTCACAACCGTTAAACTAACAAGAGTAAAACACTTGAAACATTCCAACTTTCATCCTCTTCAACAACAAACAACAAACAACAACATAAACTAAAGTACAAACTTAGCTTCCAAGAAACCAACCATTAAATTAATCAAATCCAACAATAATAATAATAATAACCACCCTTAAGCATAAACGCGCCTTTTGTTCATAACATTCACATATCCCTTTCCTCCTCTTCACTCAACAACCTTCAAATACAAACCGTAAATAATAATAACAATAATATTACTCTGTTCTCTCCACAAAAAGATATCGAACAAATAATCGAGAACAGAGCATCATCATTCACACAATCTACTCTTCTATATTTTTCATTAATTACAGGTAAATTCAACTTGCTTTAGTTATGATAGTTTTGTTGATTACTCATCATCATCATCATTATTATTATTATTATTATTATTATTATTATTATTATTATTATCATTTTTTTTATCAGTTTCTGGTAATTGTAACTTGCTTTAATCAGTTATTCAGTTATGAATAATACTTGTGTTTTTATAGTTTAACTAAGTGTCAATGTTGTGTTGACCGCTTTTTATTGATGATTACGTTTTTGAATTTGTTAACCGTTGTTTTATCGGTTGAATCTACTGTAGATCTGTATATATAAGAACAGAGCAATTATTATTCCGTTATATACGTATCTCAATTCCTTCCCATATTTTCGTTCATCTGCTAGAATTTTTATTACTTTCAGGTTATTTGAACTTGTTTTAGTTAATCATCGTGTTATACTTATGTTTTTTGTAGTTTAATTGATTGTTATAGTTGTGTTGAATGCTTGTTGTTAACCGTTGTTTTTTTTATCGGTTGAGTTTACTGTAGATCTGTAGATTATAGGAGAAATTTAACTCGTAGATTGAGAATAGAGCATTATTCACGCTATATACATGTTAACTTCTTCCAAGTTTTGGATCATCTGCTAGAGTATTTATCAGTTTCTAGGTAATTTCAACTTGTTTTCGTTAATTTCGTGTTTTTCATGTGTTTTTGTAGTTTTATTGATGTGAAAGTTGTGTTGAATGTTTGGTTGTTGATAGTTAGGTTTTTGAATTTGTTAACCGTTGTTTTTTTGGTTGATTTTACTGTGGATGTTGTTGATGAATAGGTTTTGAATTTGATGACCGTTGTTTTTACGTTAACTTAACTTGTTGATCATTCATGCTAACTGCATGTTAATTTTTTTTACAAGTTTTGTGTCATCTGCTTGAATTTATATCAATTACAGGTAATTTTAAATTGTTTTAGTTAATCAACGTGTTGTACTTGTGCAGTTGTGCTTAGTTTAAATGGTTGCAATTGTTGTGTTGAGAGTTAGGTCTCAGAAATTGTTAACCGTTGTTTTTCTGTTGATTTCACTGTAGATCTGTAGATTATTGGAGGTTTTTCATTGTATATCTCTTTTCTCTTCAGAGAGAAATCGAACTCGTAGATTGAGAAAAGAGCATCATTCATGCCGTTCATATGTCGCCTTCTTCCAAATTTTGGATCATGTGCTAGAATATTTATCAATTTTAGGTAATTTTAATTTGTTTTGGTCAGTGGAAGTAGCGTACTTTTGTTTTTATTGTTTAATTGATTGTGATTGCTGTGTTGAGTGCTTGTTGTTGATGATTAGGTTTTTGAACTAGTTATCCGTTGTTTTCGGTTTATTTTTTAGTTTGATGTAATTCTGTTGATTATTGGAGGTTTTGTGTAAGTTAGGGCTTAGTTAGCTGGATTTTGAAAAAGAGGTGTGATTGTTGTGATTTATAGTTGAGTTCATTTTACCATACGTTTGATAGTTTAGATCATGTAAAGTAAACCTACTTTCTGTTATCTGAATTTGTTTATTTGTTGGTAAATTTTATCTGCAGGGCGGTTGATCTGAGGATTTTTTATTGTCATCGGAGTCTGGTATATATTGAATTTCGTAGTGAGGATTAATGGGTAAAGGAGCACAAAGTTACGGTATGAAAGAGAGTACAGGCAAACCAGCTCTGGATCAAAACCAATATCCTGCTTGGGCAAAGGACATTCAGGAATGCGAAAGAAACTATCAGGTTGGATAGCAAATTTGGTCTTTCTGATGGTGAAGTTGAGAAGCGACTGCAGAAGTATGGAACGAATGAGCTGGAAAAACACGAAGGACAATCAATTTTCCGTTTAATTTTGGATCAGTTTAATGACACTTTAGTTAGGATTTTACTTGCTGCGGCTGTGATATCTTTTGTTCTAGCTTGGTATGATGGTGAAGAAGGTGGGGAGATGGAGATCCACTGCATTTGTTGAGCCATTGGTGATTTTTCTTATACTAATTGTTAATGCAATTGTCGGCGTCTGGCAAGAAAGTATGCTTGAAAAAGCTTTAGAAGCTCTTAAAGAAATACAATCAGAACAAGCAACTGTGATTCGTAATGGCAGGAAAGTTTCCAGCCTTCCTGCAAAGGAGCTTGTTCCTGGTGATATTGTGGAACTACGTGTAGGAGATAAGATCCCTGCTGATATGCGGGTCATTAATCTAATTAGTTCAACCCTTAGGGTCGAACAAGGTTCTTTGACTGGAGAAAGCGAAGCTGTTAGTAAAACTACTAAACCTGTTGCTGAAGAATCTGATATTCAGGGGAAGAAATGTATGGTTTTTGCGGGGACCACAGTTGTAAATGGGAACTGCATCTGTATGGTTACAGAAACCGGGATGAATACTGAGATAGGAAAAGTGCATTCTCAGATACAAGAAGCTGCACAGAATGAAGAAGACACACCGTTAAAGAAAAAACTAAATGAGTTTGGAGAAGTTTTAACTATGCTAATTGGGTTGATTTGCCTTCTCGTTTGGCTTATTAATGTGAAATACTTCCTCACATGGGAGCTTGTTGATGGTTGGCCAAGAAACTTCAAGTTTTCATTTGAGAAATGCACTTATTACTTTGAAATTGCCGTAGCATTAGCTGTTGCCGCTATCCCCAGAAGGTCTACCAGCTGTGATTACTACTTGTTTGGCTCTAGGCACACGTAAGATGGCCCAGAAGAATGCACTTGTTAGGAAATTACCTAGTGTTGAGACTCTTGGGTGTACCACTGTGATCTGTTCAGACAAAACTGGTACTTTAACCACAAACCAGATGGCCGTGGCTAAGCTTGTCGCTATGGGTCTTGGACCAAATGATGTCAGGTCATTCAACGTTGAAGGTACAACGTACAATCCGTTGGATGGGAAAATACAAGATTGGCCAGCTGGCAGAATGGATGTTAATCTTCAAACAATTGCGAAGATTGCTGCTTTGGCTAATGATGCAGGCATTGAAAAATCTGAAAAAGGTTATGTAGCCACTGGAATGCCAACTGAAGCAGCGTTAAAGGTATAGTAACCTTAAAAAGTCTTCCGTTTTACATATAGTTGAAAACTGTGCTTGTCTTACTGAGAATTACACATCAATTGTGTGTTTTTGTTTATAGGTTCTTGTTGAGAAAATGGGTCTTCCTACTGGATTGGGTTCTCGTTCATCTATAGGGAACAATGACCTTATGGGTAAGTTGCTGGTAGTTTTTCATGTCCTCTTTATATATGCATGCACTAAATTCTCCCCTGTGATCCTGTGATATGCAGCCTGTTCTCATGAGTGGAGTAAAACTGAAGCCAGAATTGCCACTCTCGAGTTTGACCGTGATAGGAAGTCCATGGGAGTCATTGTGTCATCAACATCTGGGAAGAATTCACTACTTGTAAAGGTAATTCATTATCTTTATATTTATAATCATAAGTGGTATGAGATTGCAGCAGACTGTTTGGGCTTCATGAAGTAGTTGTTGACTTGTACAGGGTGCGGTTGAAAATTTGCTGGAAAGGAGTTCTCACATTCAGTTGCTTGATGGGTCTGTTGTTGAACTTGACAACAGGGTAAAAACAGTTATCTTAAATAGCCTTAATGAGCTGTCGTCATCGGCATTACGTGTTTTGGGTTTTGCATACAAGGAGGACCCACCCGAATTCACGACATACAACGGTGATGAAGACCATCCTGCTCATAATCTTTTACTTGATCCAGCAAACTACTCAAAAATTGAAAGTAATTTAGTTTTTGCTGGCTTGGCTGGACTCAGGGTGAGTGCGTTTATGCTTGTTTGGTTTTCCATGTCTTCTTGTTTGTTTGTCACTTTGTTGTAATATCTTCATTCAAAACACTAAATTCTTGATTTGGTTTTATCTTTTAAGGATCCTCCTCGTAAAGAAGTTCGTCAGGCCATTGAAGATTGCAGGGCAGCTGGAATTCAAGTTATTGTAATAACCGGAGATAACAAGAACACAGCAGAAGCAATTTGTCGTGAAATAGGAGTGTTTGGACAGCATGAAGATATCAGTTCAAGAAGCTTAACTGGAAGAGAATTTATGGAACATCATGATCAAAAAGGTCACTTGGCGTACAAAGGTGGACTTCTATTTTCCAGGGCTGAACCACGTCACAAACAAGAAATAGTGAGGCTGCTTAAAGATTTAGGTGAAGTGGTTGCCATGACCGGAGATGGAGTGAATGATGCACCGGCTTTGAAATTGGCTGATATTGGAATTGCAATGGGCATCGCTGGCACCGAGGTAATTCTGTTTGATTGAAATCGGCCAATCGACTTAATAGTTGAAATTTGCCTCATTTTCTAAATTCTAATGAATTGGTCCATCCAAATTATGTTTAATTTATCTGGCCAGACGGCTGAAATTAGCTTTAAAGAAAGCATTTAAAATTGGCCGACCAGTTGAAAGTCAACTACTGTTGAGTTTTCATAAATAAAACCTCTTCATAATTTAGATTATTGCCGAAAATAGCATCATTTATTATTATACGTGACTAGTTATTTAGAAAAAAACCAAAAATTTTGGATGATAAGTGCTTTAGGTTAACCTTACCCATACTGAAGTTACACATCTTGTGGAACAGGGTATAAATTAACTTGAAGGGTCAAATTTTTCAAACATGTTATTAGTCAAGCTGAGGTTATTTTTATGAACACAACTTCCTAAATCTTTCTCAGTGTTATTGAAAACGGTATAATTTTATTGTCATATTTGACTAATTATTTTTAAAAAAATGTTGGACATATAGCTTGCCAGCTGGCACGAAAACTACCCATCATGACCTATTTGTTTTGTCACCTCTAGTATCCGTGCATCCGCTTATGGAAATTACATGCTTTATTGAGTAAGCTGTTGCAGGTTTAGAAACTGAAACAATAAATCCTTTTGTTATCCATTTATTGTTACCAGACATTTATCTCTTGAAAAGTAATATAAATATATATTTTGTTATTTCATGTACAGGTCGCGAAGGAAGCTTCTGACATGGTTTTAGCAGATGATAATTTTAGCACAATTGTCGCTGCTGTCGGAGAAGGCAGGTCTATATACAATAATATGAAGGCCTTTATTCGGTGGGTTTTTCTCTTCCGTCTCGACCAGAAACTTCATGCCAATCTAAGTATATATCAAGAAAAAATTATTATAAATTCAAAGCACAAAAAGTTGAGAAGTTTGTTCGCAAAATAGTTGAAGATTGATAAAAGAACTAATAGTTTTCAAAATGGTTGTATTTTATGGGGTTGGCAATTTCTATCTCACTACGGAAATAATCAGGTTTTTGGTTGTCATATCTTTACCTATTTAAAAAATGGGTCGGGTTTGGGTTGACCTATTTGACTTGTTTAATCATACATTTCGACCTGCTAACCCAATTATTTTTTGTACAACTTGAAACTGCCTGCCAATCTGTGTTTAGATAAATGGGTTGTGTTTGAGTTGCACGATTTTAAGTGTGTGCGGGTTAGGGTTGATGTTTTGACATGAATAAAAATGTTGGTCGTGTTTGGGTTGAACAATACAATATGCTAACATGACACAATTGACATCCTTAAATTATTTATTTATTTATTTTTGTTATTTTATATAATATATCACATAATGTAAATAAAGCTTGGTAGATATTTATAAATGAATTTATTTAAGCTATTTATTGCTTATTTTAAAGTACTATGTGGATTCTAGTCGGCAAATTTAGATAAATTTTACACTTTTAAAACTTTTTTAGAAGGTTAATAGCAATTTTGTTATATTCTATTCTTAATTTTATCGTTTACTTCTATCTTTTCAAAGATCTATGTTTTTTAACGATTTTCACCCCTTGATTTTCCAGGTATATGATTTCCTCAAATATCGGCGAGGTTGCCTCCATATTCTTAACTGCCGCTATCGGCATCCCAGAAGGCCTGATTCCCGTCCAGCTTCTATGGGTCAATCTGGTCACTGATGGTCCGCCAGCCACTGCCTTGGGGTTTAACCCACCTGACAAATACATCATGAAAAAAGCTCCTCGCAGAAGTGATGATTCATTAATCAGTGTCTGGATTTTATTCCGCTATCTGGTATGTTTCTCACTCCATACCTAAAATGAGCGGCTCATGTAATGGTTCAAAATGGGTTGGTCAACTCTCGACTTGCTTTACCCATTTCATAAATAGTCAAGTATGATAACAAAAAGTATATTATTTTAAAAATAATCTTATGTTTGAAAAATGGGCAACTTTCGACTTGCTTGGCCCATTGTTATTTTTTTACTTGCCAACACGGTTTGAGTCAGGTTAGACTGACCTGAAATACACTTGGTCTGCATATTATTCCAATAATAACCTACAGTTTGTGAGAAAGCGGTTTTTACTTTTTGGACTTCATCTCATTTGATAGGTCTCATGTTTAGCTAAAAATTGATATGAGCTGCTTACATAACGGGTCAAAATCGCTTGGTTTTGGTTAGGTTGACTTGAGACTTTTGTTCTATTTTTTTAAAAAAGAACAGTGGAGTATGGTAACAAATGTTTATTATTTTAACAATAATATTTAATTTTGAGAAATACTTTTAACTTGCTTGACCCCGGGCGAAACATGTCTAGTCAGGTTAGGTTGACTTGAAACGAACTTGGTCCATTTTCTTTGAAAAATAATCAAATACGATATGATAACAAAAGTATATTATCTTGATCGGTGACTTTTCATTGTTTTTGACTTTAGAATCTAATTTTACGTGCAGGTAATTGGACTCTACGTTGGAGTAGCAACTGTGGGCGTTTTCATAATTTGGTACACTCACAGCTCCTTTTTCGGCATTGACCTAAGTCAAGATGGTCACACCCTAGTAACCTACTCCCAGCTTGCAAATTGGGGTCAGTGCAAAACATGGGAAAATTTTACCGTTTCACCATTCAAAGCCGGAGACCGAATGTTCAACTTTGACTCGAACCCCTGTGACTACTTCCAAGGTGGAAAAGTCAAAGCCATGACACTCTCACTTTCCGTGTTGGTTGCCATCGAGATGTTTAATTCTTTAAACGCCCTTTCAGAAGACGAGAGCCTTGTGACCATGCCACCATGGGTCAACCCATGGCTGCTTGTTGCAATGTCGATCTCGTTTGGGCTACATTTCTTGATCCTATACGTTCCGTTCCTTGCTCAAGTTTTCAGTATTGTTCCATTAAGCTTCAACGAGTGGCTGTTGGTGCTGGCGGTTGCTTTGCCTGTTATATTGATTGATGAGATTCTTAAATTTGTTGGTCGGTTGGCTAATAGAAGTCAGTCAGACCCAAGGTTTTCCAAGCGAAAAACCGAGTAAAATTCTGAAAATACCCATGACCGATGCATGCAGTTTGTGGTCCGATCTTATAAGTTGCCCTTGGTCTGGTTGAAACTTGAAAGCTGCTAAGGGTAAGTCGGACCATGGACAAAACTCTAGTTATTATATATAGGTTTGATAGAAATTTACATCTGTTTTTTCTTTTATTTTTTCTCATGTATTCGGACATATGGCAATGAAATTATTCTTGGTTACATGTCGTACGAGTAGTTTTTATAAACTGAAACCATTCGTGAGACAAATCTGTATCAAGATCTCTGATTTTTGACATCTAAAAACCAAAACGATCTATAATATCGCATGGGTGTCTTGATAAATCTACACTTTGCAACTAGTTTCACCCTCTAGTATACATATGAAGAATTTAAAGAAGGTGACACATTAATGATTTAATGGTATGGCGTAAGTTGGCGTACATATGACATAAGTTGGCAGAAGTTCATACCAAACGAAGATGAAATCAAGTGGATATTTTTTTACCAGCCATGTCTAGCTGGATAATATTAAGTTTGAGAACGGCCCGTAAAGCTCGATTTGCTTTTAAATGTTCAAACTGTGAAGAAGAGCAGTTAAACGGGTAACAAATTGATATCAAGGTGATAAAACGGTTTGACCCAAACGTGCATTATACCCGAGACCGACCCCCTCTCTCTCCCTCTCTGGTTCTTGCGTTCCATATTTACACTTAATGATATATTATATATAGCTTTATTTTTGTTTTCTAGCACTAATTGATATCAAGGTGATAAAACGGTTTGACCCAAACGTGCATCAACTTTTTGTTTTAGACAAAATAATAAAAAAATTAAGGGAAAATGACGAAACTAGCCATTGACCAAGGCATTTTACCAAAATGGCCAGCTCAAGCGTCTTTGGAGAGACGGTTCCCGAATCCCGAGACGTCTCCAGATCTAGCCAATCACACTTTCCAAAATGGCCAGCTCCCTTCCCATTTCCCAACACTATCTCTCTCTCTCTTCCCTTTCCCTGCTCCGTCTTCTTCCCATAGCTATCCCACCACCCTCACCTTTCGACAACTTTATCCAGACGGTGCTTATCTCAGGCACAAATGGAACCATCCATCAAGCCAACCAACAAGCCCAAACCATTCGACGACGACAACTATGAGGACGAGCCAACAGACACATACCATCTCGCGTACATGATCCATTTCCTCCTAGGTGCCACCGGAAACGAAGGCGTCACCGGAGACATCTATGGTTGTTTGTTTTCAACAGGCGTCACCGGAAACGAAGGCGTCACCGGAAACGAAGGAGGAGAGAGAAAGAAGGAGAGACGTCTGTTTTCAACAGGCGTCACTGGAAACGAAGGAGGAGAGAGAAAGAAGGAGAGACGTCTCGGGTACCGTCTCTGTAACGTCTCCCACAGCCGGAGCCGTCTCAGGCGATTGGTGGCAATTCCGGATTGGGTATTTCCGGAGCCGTCTCCTAAGACGCCTGCAACCTCTTGGAAAACGTGAGCCGACTCTCCCAAGACGCCGGAGGTGGCTATTTTCGTGAAAACCTTCGGTCAATGGCTATATCCGTGATTTTCCCAAAAATTAATGTGAGATAAATCTGCACATGGAGTCTTATCCTTTATCTTGACTTTGTGGAAGACTCTTAAGTCTACTATAAGTCTCATCCACACAAATTCAATCACTTAACTCGTTTTCCTCATCTTCGTTTCTTACTACATCCAAACTATCAATCTTTACGTTATTCAATTAATAATTTCCAATGGCTGTTGGAGAACTCTTTATCGGAGCCTTCATCACGGTGCTGTTCGAGAAGCTAGCCTCTGGTGACTTGATCAGGCTGGCTCGGTCTGCAGGAATCTATTCCGAGCTCAACAAATGGGACAGATACATTGACCCAGATCCAAGCTGTGCTAACAGATGCATGTCAGAAACACATACAAAACAAACCTGTTCAGCTGTGGCTAAACAAACTCCAACATTTGGCTTATGAAATAGATGATGTACTTGATGATATGGCCACCTAAACTATGCGTCAACAGTTAAAGCGACAATCCGATGCCAGCAGCAGCAGCAACAACACGAGAAAGGTATTAAAGTTCATTCCAAACAAATTTCATGCTCTTAAGTATGGCCATAAGATGAGTTCCAAGCTAGATGGGATTACAACCAAATTGCTTCATCTCCTAAAGGAGAAAAAACTTTTAGGCTTGAATGATCGGGTTGAAATGTCAAGTCGAGGTGCTACTAGTAGACGGTTGGAGGAAACGTCACTTTTGCCCGGACACCATGTTGTAGGTCGGGAAAGTGATAAAGAGGCATTGTTGGGGAAGTTGTTAGGCAGTGAATCTTCAAGTAGTCAGACTCGAAAGGTGGACGTGGTCTCCATAGTTGGCCTCGGTGGGATTGGTAAAACCACTCTTGCCAAACTACTTTACAACGATAAGAAAGTGAAGGATCATTTTAAACTCATGTCATGGGTTTGTATTTCTGATGAGTTTGATGTATTTACAATTAGTAAAGCTATTTTTAAAGACATTGGTGGAGAAGACAAAACATTTGAGACTTTAAACCAGGTTCAAGTGGCACTCTCAGAAAAATTATCAAACCAAAGGTTCTTGCTTGTTCTAGACGATGTCTGGAACGAAGACTACAAGAAGTGGGAACTCCTCCAACTCCCTTTTATCGAAGGGGCTCTTGGAAGTAAAATTCTAGCAACAACACGGAAGAAAAATGTTGCGTCTGTGATGGGCTCTGTTCAAACATACCAGCTCGAGCTCTTGTCATATGAAGAAGCTCTATCTTTATTTGCTCAACATGCATCAAGTACGCAAAACGTCGATGTGAATCGAAAACTTAAATTGTATGGTGAGGATATCATCAGGAAATGTGGTAGATTGCCTTTAGCTTTAAGAACACTTGGGAGGGTATTTGGAGAAAAATCCAATGATGAAGAATGGGAAGAGCTCTTAAGTAGTGAGATATGGACTTTAGATAATGGAAGTGAGATTCTTCCTGCTCTATATCTAATTTACTATGATCTCTCACCGCATTTGAATCAAGTGTTTGCTTATTGTTCTTTATTCCCTAAGGATTACATGTTTCACAAGGACAAACTAGTTCTCCTGTGGATGGCTGAAGGATTTTTGTCGGGGTCAAATACAAACAAGTCAATGGAGAGTTTTGGTCAGGAGTGTTTTGAGGAGCTAGTGTCCAGGTCGTTTTTTCAGCTTGCAACCAACAAAGAATCACAATATACGATGCATGACCTGATAAATGACTTGGCAACGACTGTTGCAGGAGAGTTCTTTTCTGTGTTGAATGATAAGAATGAAGCTTTGGAGAAAGTCCACCACATTTCAGTTTTTAGTAGAGATTTTGAAACATCCGAAAGGTTTAACGCATTACAAACAACTAGACATCTGAGAACATTCTTACCCATGTCGCTTACACAGTTTAGTTACTTCAGGGTATCGGGCAACTCTTTTCTAGAATTAGTTCCCCAACTGCAATTCTTAAGGGTGCTAAGTTTAGCTCGTTATTCTATTATTGAGGTACTAAAGTCCATTGGTAGACTTAAGCATATGCGATACCTCAATTTCTCCAAAACTTGGATCAGATGTTTACCTGAGCAAGTAGGTGAGCTTCATAATCTACAGAGCTTGTTGTTGTCTTGTTGTCGAGAGTTATCTAGCCTGCCAAAGAGTATCGTTAAGTTAATAAACCTACGGCATCTAGACATCGTTGATACTCCAAAATTAACCAAGATGCCGTTAGGACTTGGCAGGTTGACGGCTCTACAAACTCTACCAAGAGTTGTTATTGGAGGAGCTGGTGAATATGGAATATCCGACCTGAAGGCCCTATTGCATCTTCGAGGTCGGCTTTACATTGAGGGTCTGCACAATGTGAATGATGCAATGCATGCAAAGGAGGCAGACTTACAACAAAAACAAAAGAAGGGAATTTATGATTTAAAGATGGAATGGAGTGATGTCTTTGATGATTCTTGGAATGAAAATACTGAATATGATGTGCTTGAAGCGTTAAGACCTTCCAAGAAGTTGGGAAGGCTTGAGATTGTGTACTACGGTGGATCGAAATTGCCTAGCTGGGTGGGGGATCCCTCATTTGATTGCTTAACCCAACTTAAGTTAAGTAGGTGTAGAAGTTGTACATGTTTACCAACACTTGGACATTTACCTTCACTTCAAGAGTTGTTTGTTGAAAGCATGGACGGGTTGAAGACACTTGGTTTGGAGTTACTTGGACCTTCTAATTCTTGGATGGGAAAATGGCCAAAATAGCCCGTTGACCGGGCGTTTTGCACAAATAGCCCTCTCCACTCTCTTTGGAGAGAGGGGTCACGGTTCCCAAAGAGCCTGAACCGTCTCCCGAGAGGCTTCCCATTTCAGCCAACAGAGGACCGCCACGTGTCGTTGTTGATCCCGAGACAGACCTGAGACGTGAGACAGACCTGAGACGTCTCTGGTGACGTCAGAGACGCCTCCGGTGACGTCTCCGAAGACGTCTCCGGTGAACACAAAGAACAAGAAAAAAAACAGAGGATAATGAAACTTCGTCGGAGAAGACAAAGAACTCACCGGAGAAGACGACCGGAGAAGACGAAGAACTCACCGGTGCTTTCCATCATCCATTCAAAACGTAAAATGTAGACCAGTGGGAGTGGGTAGGGAAGACAGAAGGTTTAGCGTCGTGTTGAAGACGAACGAGACTGTTGCAGCACGACAACGACGAGAAAGGATCAGTGAAAGAATTAGGGTTTTGCAAAAACTAGTTCCTGGTGGGAACAAAATGAACACAGCATCAATGCTTGATGAAGCAGCAAATTATCTAAAGTTTTTAAGGTCACAAGTGAAGGCATTGGAGCATTTAGGGCAGCATAGTACAACCATCAATGCAATTGGTACAAGTTTAAAGAGCAAAGAAGATGACCTTTTATGCTTCAATGGTTGTACCTTTTACTTAAGACATCGAGACGGTTCAAAGATGAAAGAGAAATAGAAAAAAATTATAGTGTAATATTAAATGGAAAAAAAGTTGGGAAAGGACATAGGTTGGCATGTGAGGAGACGGTTCAAAGAGAGAGAGGAAAGAGAAATGGAGAGAGAGAGAGTGAGGAGAGAGGAAAGAGAAAGAGAGTGATGAGGTGTTGGTTTTTTATTGGTCCATACGGGAGACCTCTCAAGAGACGTTTCAGAGGTCTTGGGAGCCATGACCCGTCTCTCCAAAGAGGGTGGAGAGGGCTATTTGTGCAAAACACCCGGTCAACGGGCCATTTTGGTCATTTTCCCTTCTTGGATTGGTGTTGCATTCCCATGACTTAAAGTTTTGAAATTTGAAGATATGGAGAGCTGGGAGGAATGGTCAATTAGTGGTGGTGACATAGCTGGAGCTTTTCCTTGTCTTCATCAAATGTCCATTCCGGATAATGGTTATGGTTTTCTTCCGTTTCTTTGCTTGGAAGAGCTTGAGATAAGGAATTGCAAGAATCTGAAGTCATTTCCTCATGAGCTATTGCAAAATCTCACATCTCTAGAAGAAATCCTAATTTAAGTTGCTTAGTAAAAAAGCCTGTTTCAGAGTGGGGGATGCAAAAGTTCCCAACCTCAACCTCACTTGTTAAACTGAGGTTAATTGGTGGAGAATCAGAGGGATATATCATCATCCATCATCTCTTATTAAACTAGACTACAGATAAGATATGGGATTTTATGGAGTTGGAATCAGTTTCAGAGCTCACCTACCTTGAACATCTTTATATCATGAATTGTCCAAAGGTTAGAGATCTGCCAGAGACACTACTACCTTTACTTTCAATCTTGATGCTGTATGATTGGTCTTGAAGGAAAAGTGTAGTGAAAGTACTGGCCCGGCCCCTCATCTCCCAAATCCTGATCCTTGAGATAATTTGATTAGGGTAACAATTGCGTTCCCTCTCAGCTGCCAGCCAACGCCAATTGCATCAAAACCAATTGCCATCCACATTTACTGGACAGCTACTTTTCATTTTATAATTAAACAGAAGCAGCAGCTTCATCAGATTGAATTTTAATTATATTAAAACTAGTGTTTCCTAACAATAATCTGTATGTTCTTTAGGGCTTTCTCATGGAACTGTTTGTTGTTTGGAGCTGAAAATATTACGGCTGCTGGCTGAACCAACTCAATGTGGTGATTTGATGACTTACTTATCTACTACCCAAATTGGTATACAACAATCCCAATTGATCAACTTTTATAAATCCCTCAACTTCGTTTAAAATTAGATTGATCAGCGTCACAATATCTTTCAACGCTGATTGAATCAGAAGCGGTCATTAATGCCGTCAATTGATTTCGTTTTTGAAATATTTAATTTTCAGTCTTAACGTTTTTCATCGTTTTTTTTTTTTTTGTGTGTGTGTGCGCAATCATCTTGTCTTTGAAAGATTGAATTTTTAATCTTCCACAATGAACCAGATTAAACCGAGGCAGGTAGTAGAAGATTGTTCATTGTTGGATATCAAAGATATATATGTAACTGTCAACTGTTTGGGATCCATGGTTGTATTAATGAATTATATGTTAACTTTTACAGGGCGCGATTGAAAATTTGTTGGGTCTGTCAAGGAACTTGACAGAAGGGCAGAAACACTCATTTTAAATAGCCTTAACGAGCTGTCCTTGAATACAAGGAGGACCCACCAGAATGAACGACATACAATGGTAGTGAGGACCATCCTGCTTATAACCTTTTACTTGATGCATGCAGCAAATTACTCTAAAATTGGAAGTAATTTATTCTTTGCTGGCTTGGCTGGACTCGGGGTGAGTGCTTATGTCTTTTTGGTTTTTTTCCGTTTCTTGTTACAGGCGATTGTTTCTTTCGATTGAAATAACATAATGAGATGACAAAGGAATGTAACAAGTCATTACATTACTTCTGAATTGAAATAATCTGATAAATAAACAAACATAAAGCTGTTTGTAAATGTTAATTTCTTTTAGTTACATTTAGCCTTTAGGAGATACTATTAATTAATTAATTAATTGTGTTTTTAATAATTTTTCATACTTAATATGAATGTGTTTTTAACTTATGCTCTTGACAATATATTAACTTTTACAAAAATTTTGGAATTTTTTAAAATTTCTGAACAGAGGCAATTCTGCACCTAAATAAAAGGGTTTTGCGTTATAAAAGATTATACAGAAGGAAAAAGGTTATACACAGCAGAGCATAGCAGCTGGAATACAAGTTACTGTTATAACCAGAGATAATAAAAACACAGCAGAAGCAACTTGTCATGACATGAGTGATTGGACAACATGTAGATATTAATTGGAAGAGAATTTATGGAACATCATATTCAAAAAGGACATTGCTGCCACTGAGGTATTTCTTTTTTACCCATATACTAAAATGAGTGCATTTATCCAAGATATGTTTAATCTTTCTTGCCAAATAGGTGAAAAGATTAGCTTAAAAGAAAACTGGTCAAATTGGTTGGCCAGTTGAAACTCAACCATTGTGTGTTTTCATGCATACAATATGTAACTAGCAATTATTTTTGAAAGTTTTCTGTACAAAAGCCTGACCCAGCAATCACTAAAACCTGTTACGCATTTTGTTCCCTTTGACAGTCATTTATTGCTATTAAATATTAATCTGTTGATTTTTTTAGTTAATTGGGGCACAGGTTGTAAAGGAAGCTTCTGACATGGTTTTAGCAGATGATAATTATTGCACAATTGTGGCTGCTGTTGGAGAAGGAAGGTCTATATACAACAATATGAAGGCCTTTATACGGTGGGTATATCTTCACCTAGACTTTCATGAAACGTCAAAATAAATATCACCAATAATTTAGAATGAATTCAAAACAAAAAACATTTTAGAAGTTTGTAAGCAAACAAGTTAAAGATTGATATCATAAATAAACAAATACCTTTTAAAATGACTCTATTTTTATAAATCATGTCACATCATGTGAAAAATTAAGTAAGTATTTATAAATGTAACTTTTTTAAAGTTTGTTTCAAATCATGCGAGTCCTGTCAGCAAATAAGTTACTTGTTTGGCGTCTTGGCGACATAACTCACCTTGTAAGCAATAAACAGGTTTTTCTACTTTCCAGCTGCTATTGGTGAGGTTGCCTCCATATCCTTAACTGCTTCTATCGGCATCCAAAAAGGTCTGATTCCTCTTCAACTTTAATGGGCCAATGTGGTGACTGATGGTCCACCGGCCACTGCCTTGGGGTTTAATCCTCCAGACGAATACATCATGAAAAAAGCTCATGCAAATGTTGGGTTAATCGTGTTTGTTCTCAGGTCAGAAAACGAATCATTCAAAGTCTTAATCCAATGTGAGCTAATGAAGAATTGGTCCAAGGATGACCGACTTATGTGGAAGTGGACGTTGAAGTTAGCTGCTGAAAAGATGGCGTACTAGCCCGTCATATCCTGAATTCCCCTTAGGGCAGTTGATCAACATGATCAGTTTTAGGGATATTATTGACAACTGCCCAAAGCTTACAGATATGTTGACACCTTCCCTCTCTCCCGCCAACGCGAATTGAGCCAGAAGTCATCGATAGATTCATTTTTGGATGATCAGAAACAATCGATGGTTCATTTGTCACATGGAATCGATCAACATTTTCTGAACAGGTAATTTTGATTTTCAAAAAAATCGAATTATAAGGATTTCAAGTTGCCTTTTAACTTTGATTTTATATTTGAAGAATTTAGTCTGGAAGTTTTTAATAGTTATTATTCTGAATCATCTTGTCTTTGAATCAATTTTAACAAAAGTAGGCTAATCAAATTGTTGTTTTGCAATCATTTTATTTTGTTTCCATTCTTCTTAACAAAAGTGTGAACCAAATTTAACAGAAGCAGGTATATCAAATTGAATTTTAATTATATTAAAACTCTTGATTCCTAGCAGTTAACATGAGACGAAATATACAATGAGACGGAACCTCTTGAGGACAAAATTGATGAGCTACTTTTGATTGGGTCAACTGACGAGTTATAATGAAGCAGCTAATATTCAAGAATGGTGAGCAGCCATGATCAGAACTAGAAGCAATTGAGCATTTGAAAACCTGCTCTTTGGCTGAAATGGGTGTTCAAATTGAAGAGGGATGCAAATGCCACGAAGCAGAAAGCCCGATCACTTACCAAAGGATACGTACAGAGAAAAAGGAACAAAGGGTTGACTTCAACGAGGTTTTCGCGTTGGTGGCCAGGTTAGAACCTATTCGACTAACGTTGGCTTTAGCTGCAAATGAGGGATGGTCAGTTCATCGCCTTGATGTCAAGTCAGCCACTCCTTGATGTTGACCTTGAAAAGAAAGTGTACGTGTCTTATCCGGGTGGTTTTGTGAACTACACGAAACAAAAATAATGTATATAAACTGAGAAAGGCTCTATACGGGTTAAGATAGGCGCAAAGGGCATGGCATTTTAAACTCATCATGGTTGTGTATAAGCTTTAAAATTCAAAGATAAAGCTTATCGTGGGTGTCTATTTAGATGATCTCACAGTAAGCGGAGCAAATGAAGACTTAATGTGTTTAGGGACAGTAGTCATGGATTGGATCTTGATGATGGTAAAGGAATAAACGAAATTGTGTTTTACTACTTGAAGGGATAGGGAGCCTAATCCGAGGGGAGGCGTCCCTATCCCCATAAACAAGATCCTCGCGCCAAGCTATGGTGCAAGGATCCACCTGCGCGCAAGCAACACAACAAGTAGCATAGCGCGCTAAGGCAGCTGATAAGCAGCAAGCTACATCTGATAAGCGCGTATGGCCACGCGCGGAATCTTCCCTTAACACTTTTAGTACAAGGTACAGAAGATAACAAAAGGAAGATTCACAAGGATTTTTGTCAGAGCACACGCGAACAAGAGAAGGACATGTGGCAGACAGTACAACTACCAAACGGCTCTACTGTACCCGTGCTGCCATCTACAATGACCAACAGACATACCTCGCCAACTGTCAGACGTCACATCAGACGCCGCTGACAGCCCCAGCCACTGCAGCAAGGACAACATCACTGGTCATTGAGTCATTTTACTTTCACTTTCTTTTTAGTTTATTTTTGCAGGATTCTGACTATGGCCGCGAAGGAAATGCTATACGGCTGTAGATGATGGACGGACAGAACACTTTCTGCGAGCTATCGCCACATATTCCAGGGGAGTTCGTTCCATTTATTTTGTTATATATTTTATTTTTGCATTTTTATTTGTAGTTTACGTTGTATCCTGAAGCACATTGAGGACATTGTGCCTTTCTAAGTGTGGGGATGGGAGACTTCGTCTTTATTTTGTTTAGTTGTAGGTTGAGTAAAAAAAAAAAAAAATCGAAAAAAAATCGAAAATGAAATTCAAAAAAAAAAAAAAAGTCCCTGTTTTTTTGTGCAATTTTATATGGAAAATGATAGTAAAATTGGGATTTTTGGTTTTCAAAATATTATATGTATGAGAATATAAATAGATTGAAAGCGTGTTTGCTTAAGATGTGTAGGTAGGCCCAGCTGGCTTTGAAAGGTTCCCATGATTGTCTTAATATACCTTAATAAATCATGATATCTTGTGAGTTCTCATCTTAGGAGAAACGGTAGAACTGAAACCGCTGATAGCAATTAGCGGTACCACTGTAGGTTGAAAGCCCATATGTATTATTAATTAAATGGCACACTTGATCCTTTTTATGAGAATAAATCCGGTGAAAAGTGGCGCCCAAAAAAAAAATAAAAATATCCACATGTCCATCAATTGAGCTAGACCAAAAAAAAAAAAAAAAAAAAAAAAAAACTGAAGCCTCTGATCGAAACTCCCTCGAGGTCAAGTTGAAAAAAAATATATATATATATATACCGAAGCTCATGCTGTCGCTCTTGGGGATGGTGACTCTGATTGAGACAACCTCTGGGTTAGGTATGGGAAAAATAAATGTGTCTAAGCTCATATACTTCATCCATCATCCATCATAAATTTAATTTCTAATACATTAGGGAATTTAGTTTGCAGTGGTTGGTAAATCTATATGGTTTAACCTTTGCTTCGAAAGCTTGAGGTGGGATTAGGTGAAGCTGGATATCTTGAGTGTGAGACCCACAGATTGATTGAAATAACATGAACTTAATTGCTTTACATGATTGGGGCCAGATTAGCTGGTGGTTGGGTTTAGGTGGACAACAATACCGACAGTTTTGGTTGATGCGTAATTAGATCTTAATTAATGAACATAAAAGTTTTTGAAACCAAAAAAATTCTAATTATGATTCCATTGCAGTCTTTTTCAGGGACGAAAAAGGTTTAAGTGTGGGGATGTTTGATGTGTTGCAAAACACATCTAATTTCCTTTGTAGTGTGTAGTCATTTTCGAGTCCTTTTATTAGTCTTGTACCTGTCTATTTTATTTATTTTAGCGTTTAATTAGATTTTTATTAGTCTTGCGTCAGTTTTATTATTTATTTATTTATTTTATTATTTTATAGGTGTTTGGAGAGAATGAGCTCAAAACGAATGAATTTTAATCGAGACACCGACACTTGGGAGCAGTGTTCATGGACATTGGAGCGTAGACGAGAAACTTTAGTCGAGCCATGAACACCCGAGTCTAGAGCACGGAGTATAATACTATATTATAATAATAATAATAATAATAATAATAATAATAATAATAATAATAATAAAAGATAAGATATGAAATAAAACGTGGACTTGTGGCCCAATTGGAATATATTAGTAAAAGAAAAAAATAAACCTACGGATTATTATGAATGACAGCGGCAAAAACTCAATAGCGGCACATATTAATTTATGATTTCGAAGGATATTATGAGAAGAAGAACAACATTAGTCAACCGCCATTAAAGACGAGATCGAACAGAAAGACTCAACGCATTATTTTTGAAGGCCAGTAAGGCACGGGTTAAGATTGAAGCTACGAGTTCGGTTACAATAATTTCTTGGTTTATATTTATTTACTCTGTGTTTATAAATATTTAGGCCATGACTAAATATTATTTTGAACCTATGTCTTTATCTTGTTCCGTCGTTATGAATACCTAAACATTTAGGCTACCTAGGTCGGTATGATGAATACTTAGCGTTTTTATGACTTTCGGATTCGTTTAATTATATAGTTGGCTTATGTTTTGGTAAAGATTTAATTGTGTTTGGTTATGATGCGTATGCATATTTAAGTCTAATTTATGATCTTTGATAGTTCCACATGTGTCTTGTTGAATGTCTTTCAGTTATAGATGCATGTTAGGTTACCTGCTTTGTGCTTGTAACTAGTTTATGGTTTTTGACGTCTAATTCCATAGGGACTTGATTTGAGAGTTTAGAGGACTTAGGTATTCTGTCATTCCTTGAGACCGGGAGGTGATAGGGTGTCGGATTATCTAGATCTTTAGGTATCGGGTAGAGGTGAGACCGGGAGGTGATCCTTGCCTAGTGTGTCTTTAGATTCTTGTAATTCCGAATTATTTCCAAACCAATTAGATTACTCCTTCACATTTTTGGGTGTGTTGTGACTAGCGAGACCGGGAGGTGAGCGAGTCTTTCGAGTACCTTAGCATTCCCTAGTGAGGTGAGACCGGGAGGTGATCCGAACTAGTAACCAGTGATTTACACGTCCCTTAGGATTTTCTTTGAGGTGTTAGTGAGACCGGGAGGTGATCTAGCATGTTTTAGGGGTTTCTTGGGTCGGGCGTATCTTTAGAAAACCTGGTAGCCAATTCATTATTCGATTCCGAGAGTTGTGAGTCTGCGGGTAGGATTCTAGACCTAGGTAGTTGCCTTCCATTTTATCTGAGTTCGATCTAGTGTTCTTAGTTTCTTGTTTCGTCTTTGTGTTATTTATTTTAATTGCTTTTATTTTATTTGCATTTAATTTAAAATTAATTCTCAAAAATCCAAATTAGTAGGCTAGGAGTCGACAGAGGTTTAGTACCGAGAGTCGCCATATTGTGTCCACGGTTCGATATTCCGGACTTACTTGCTCTGCTACACTGCGACCGGTGCACTTGCCGTTAGTGTGTGGTTTAGCGGGTTTATCCATATTTAAAACTTGACCCGAATTTATTTAATACACATTTCACACATCAAGTTTTTGGCGCCGTTGCCGGGGACACAATTGCGCTTTCGAGGACGACCCGAGTCGGGGATCTAGTCATTTTATTGCTTTCGTAGTTTGATAGATTTTTATTTTTAATTTTATAAAAAGAAAAAAAATATTATTTTTTATTTTTTTTTCTTATTCTAGTATAGTTTTAGTTTCTCTGTGTGCATAGGAAGTACTCTTGCAGTCCTAGAACATTTTGTCCACCAGATAGATCACATAGAAATGGCTGCACGTAGGACTGTCGCTGAACACATCAGCATTACACCCGCTCACATCCGGTCCAGTATTACACTACCTACTGTTGAGTCGAACAACTGGACCATTGAACCCACTCTGATCAACACAATATCTCATTCAGTTCAGTTTCACGGCATGCGTGATGAAGACCCATATGGCCATTTAACTAGATTTAGTAGAGTCTGTAGCACCTTCCAGCTTAATGGTGCCACTGATGACGCCATTCGTTTGCGTTTGTTCCCGTTCTCACTTACTGATCAGACCCTTACTTGGTTGGACTCCCTCCCACAGGGAGCCATCACCTCTTGGACTGATCTTCAGACGAAATTTCTGCAGAAGTATTTCCTCCCTGCTAAAACCGCTCGTCTTAAAAATCTTATCTATGCCTTTACTGAGCAGTCAGGGGAGTCCTTCTATGAGACATGGGACAGATTCAAGACACTTTTGAATAAGTGCCCTCATCATGGTCTTGAGGACTGGAGAGTCGTGGAGAAATTCTATACTGGAGTTTCTGACGCGACCAAAAGATTTCTTGACTCTACAGCAGGCGGTAACATGATGAAAACCAAAACCGCTGCTGAATGCCTTGAGATGATAGAGGACCTAGCCACTAGCACGTACATTGAGCCTGGCTCTGGGGGCGTTACTGCTGCCCCTAAGGGTATCCATTCTGTTGAGAGTAGCATTGCACTAGCCGCCCAGGTAGAATCTTTAGCTAAGGTCATGAAGGACATTCAGGTTAAGATTAGTGCTAAGTGTGAGATTTGTAGAGGGGGTCATGAGACCATAGATTGCCACGTAGGTCCTAGTGAGGAGTTGAACTATGTCCAAAGTTACAACTCTGGATGGCAGGGTATAGGAGATCCTAAGTCTGAGATTAGTGAGTTAATAAAGAAAAGTGAGGAGAATCAGGCTAGGACGAATAAACTCCTAGAGACCATAGTGATGCAACGTGAGACCCGTTATCAGGAGCAGCAAAAGAAAAATCAGGAATTTGAGCTACTATTTAGGAATCAAGGGTCCACGCTCCAGAGTTTAGAGAGGGTCATAGGAGAGTTAGTTGGTAAGATGACCAGGAATTCGACAGATGTTCAGGTGAATGCGGTGTTCACCGAAAGTGGGAAGAGCACGGGAGTTGATCACCCGGTATCGAGAGAGAGTGAGGTAGTTGAGGAGGAGAGTGTTGATGAGGAGATTAGGGTAGAGTCTCCGGGCAAGGTGCACCCTACTAGGCTAGACCCAGCAAGTACCGCACAGCCCAAAAGTAGGTTGAAAGAGAAACAGTCTGAGGGGGAGCCCAAAAAGGTTTATGTTCCACCTGCCCCTTATGAACCAGTACCGCCCTATCCTGGTAGGTTGAATAAGAGTGAGAACTTAGAGCAATATAGGCACTTTATTGATGATCGTAGAGATATGCCTAAGTATGGGAAGTTCTTGAGGGAGATGTTGTCTCGTAAGAAGAAGTTGAAAGAGCTTTCCCAAGTCACTCTGAGTGAGGAGTGTTCGGCTGTCGTTCTTAATAAACTACCCGAGAAGATGACTGATCCTGGGAGTTTCACTATCCCTTGTCAGATAGGTGGTTTGACAGTTAGGAACGCCCTCGCTGATTTAGGTGCTAGCATTAATCTCATGCCCTATTCCATGTTTAAGAGATTAGATCTTGGGGAGTTGAATCCAACTAGGATGTGCATACAGTTGGCTGATAAATCTGTGAAGTACCCTATGGGCATTCTAGAGAATTTGCTAGTAAGGGTGGAGAGATTCGTGTTCCCCGTTGATTTTGTCGTACTTGATATACGGGAGGATGAGCATGTGCCACTGATCTTAGGACGACCCTTCTTACGCACTGCAAGGGCATTGATAGATGTCTCGGACGGTCGGATTACACTGCGTGTAGGGGATGACTCCATCACCTTTGGTGTTAATAGGTCTAGGGAGAGTATGAGTAGTCAGGTCGAATCTGCGTGCTTTCTTGGCACTTTCATGTCACATGTAGACCGGTGCATTGACTACATCTGTGGAGCAGACTTATTAGATAGGCGGCACCAAACAGAAGAGAGGCAGGGGGTAGAGATAGAGACTGTAGTTCCTGTGGAGCATGATCCGGGCTGTGTAGCCGGTGAGCCTCCAGATACGTTAGAGGTAGTTAAGGTTGTAGAGAGTACCGAGGGGGTGGTTGAGAAGCCCTCAGTTCAGGTTCCGCTATTGGCCGAGTGTGAAAGTGAGCACAGGATAGATGATGAGAGAGGGACGCTATTTAAATCAAGTCTTGAGGTAGTGAATAAACCTAAGTGTGGGGATAGGATCCTGATTCACCACTCGCATTTAAGAATATTTTCTGGTGATCCTAGATTTAGGTGGAAAAGATCGTGCCTTAGGAGAAATGACATAAGTGGGACGATTGGTTTATATGAGGATGATGCGGATATCCTCATTGGTCCAGGTTAGAGTGCTTGATAAGAATAGGATCACACGGGTGAAGACCCAAGTGTAGAGTTTTTGTATCATCATTTGTCATATATGTTTTTATTTTATTTTATTTTATTTTCATTCTTTTTTATTTATTATTTTTTTTAGTTTAACGAGTCTTATGGGATTGCCATGGCCTTTTCATTGCTGGATCTCCCCTCGCCCATACTCAATCTCCATTCGGATGGGGGTCGATCTTAAAATTATTTTTTGTAAACAGGCATCTCACTTGTCATTGAGTCATTTTACTTTCACTTTCTTTTTAGTTTATTTTTGCAGGATTCTGACTATGGCCGCGAAGGAAATGCTATACGGCTGTAGATGATGGACGGACAGAACACTTTCTGCGAGCTATCGCCACATATTCCAGGGGAGTTCGTTCCATTTATTTTGTTATATATTTTATTTTTGCATTTTTATTTGTAGTTTACGTTGTATCCTGAAGCACATTGAGGACATTGTGCCTTTCTAAGTGTGGGGATGGGAGACTTCGTCTTTATTTTGCTTAGTTGTAGGTTGAGTCAAAAAAAAAAAATCGAAAAAAAATCGAAATTGAAATTCAAAAAAAAAAAAAAAAAAAAAAGTCCCTGATTTTTTGTGCAATTTTATATGGAAAATGATAGTAAAATTGGGATTTTTGGTTTTCAAAATATTATATGTATGAGAATATAAATAGATTGAAAGCGTGTTTGCTTAAGATGTGTAGGTAGGCCCAGCTGGCTTTGAAAGGTTCCCATGATTGTCTTAATATACCTTAATAAATCATGATATCTTGTGGGTTCTCATCTTAGGAGAAACGGTAGAACTGAAACCGCTGATAGCAATTAGAGGTACCACTGTAGGTTGAAAGCCCATATGTATTATTAATTAAATGGCACACTTGATCCTTTTTATGAGAATAAATCCAGTGAAAAGTGGCGCCAAAAAAAAAAAAAATATCCACATGTCCATCAATTGAGCTAGACCAAAAAAAAAAAAAAAAAAAAAAAAAAAAAAAACTGAAGCCTCTGATCGAAACTCCCTCGAGGTCAAGTTGAAAAAAAATATATATATATACCGAAGCTCATGCTGTCGCTCTTGGGGATGGTGACTCTGATTGAGACAACCTCTGGGTTAGGTATGAGAAAAATAAATGTGTCTAAGCTCATATACTTCATCCATCATCCATCATAAATTTAATTTCTAATACATTAGGGAATTTAGTTTGCAGTGGTTGGTAAATCTATATGGTTTAACCTTTGCTTCGAAAGCTTGAGGTGGGATTAGGTGAAGCTGGATATCTTGAGTGTGAGACCCACAGATTGATTGAAATAACATGAACTTAATTGCTTTACATGATTGGGGCCATGAACACCCGAGTCTAGAGCACGGAGTATAATACTATAATAATAATAATAATAATAATAATAATAATAATAATAATAATAATAATAATAATAAAAGATAAGATATGAAATAAAACGTGGACTTGTGGCCCAATTGGAATATATTAGTAAAAGAAAAAAATAAACCTACGGATTATTATGAATGACAGTGGCAAAAACTCAATAGCGGCACATATTAATTTATGATTTCGAAGGATATTATGAGAAGAAGAACAACATTAGTCAGCCGCCATTAAAGACGAGATCGAACAGAAAGACTCAACGCATTATTTTTGAAGGCCAGCAAGGCACGGGTCAAGATTGAAGCTACGAGTTCGGTTACAATAATTTCTTGGTTTATATTTATTTACTCTGTGTTTATAAATATTTAGGCCATGACTAAATATTATTTTGAACCTATGTCTTTATCTTGTTCCGTCGTTATGAATAGCTAAACATTTAGGCTACCTAGGTCGGTATGATGAATACTTAGCGTTTTTATGACTTTCGGATTCGTTTAATTATATAGTTGGCTTATGTTTTGGTAAAGATTTAATTGTGTTTGGTTATGATGCGTATGCATATTTAAGTCTAATTTATGATCTTTGATAGTTCCACATGTGTCTTGTTGAATGTCTTTCAGTTATAGATGCATGTTAGGTTACCTGCTTTGTGCTTGTAACTAGTTTATGGTTTTTGACATCTAATTCCATAGGGACTTGATTTGAGAGTTTAGAGGACTTAGGTATTCTGCCATTCCTTGAGACCGGGAGGTGATAGGGTGTCGGATTATCTAGATCTTTAGGTATCGGGTAGAGGTGAGACCGGGAGGTGATCCTTGCCTAGTGTGTCTTTAGATTCTTGTAATTCCGAATTATTTCCAAACCAATTAGATTACTCCTTCACATTTTTGAGTGTGTTGTGACTAGCGAGACCGGGAGGTGAGCGAGTCTTTCGAGTACCTTAGCATTCCCTAGTGAGGTGAGACCGGGAGGTGATCCGAACTAGTAACCAGTGATTTACACGTCCCTTAGGATTTTCTTTGAGGTGTTAGTGAGACCGGGAGGTGATCTAGCATGTTTTAGGGGTTTCTTGGGTCGGGCGTATCTTTAGAAAACCTGGTAGCCAATTCATTATTCGATTCCGAGAGTTGTGAGTCTGCGGGTAGGATTCTAGACCTAGGTAGTTGCCTTCCATTTTATCTGAGTTCGATCTAGTGTTCTTAGTTTCTTGTTTCGTCTTTGTGTTATTTATTTTAATTGCTTTTATTTTATTTGCATTTAATTTAAAATTAATTCTCAAAAATCCAAATTAGTAGGCTAGGAGTCGACAGAGGTTTAGTACCGAGAGTCGCCATATTGTGTCCACGGTTCGATATTCCGGACTTACTTGCTCTGCTACACTGCGACCGGTGCACTTGCCGTTAGTGTGTGGTTTAGCGGGTTTATCCATATTTAAAACTTGACCCGAATTTATTTAATACACATTTCACACATCAAGTTTTTGGCGCCGTTGCCGGGGACACAATTGCGCTTTCGAGGACGACCCGAGTCGGGGATCTAGTCATTTTATTGCTTTCGTAGTTTGATAGATTTTTATTTTTAATTTTATAAAAAGAAAAAAAATATTTTTTTTTATTTTTTTTCTTGTTCTAGTATAGTTTTAGTTTCTCTGTGTGCATAGGAAGTACTCTTGCAGTCCTAGAACATTTTGTCCACCAGATAGATCACATAGAAATGGCTGCACGTAGGACTGTCGCTGAACACATCAGCATTACACCCGCTCACATCCGGTCCAGTATTACACTACCTACTGTTGAGTCGAACAACTGGACCATTGAACCCACTCTGATCAACACAATATCTCATTCAGTTCAGTTTCACGGCATGCGTGATGAAGACCCATATGGCCATTTAGCTAGATTTAGTAGAGTCTGTAGCACCTTCCAGCTTAATGGTGCCACTGATGACGCCATTCGTTTGCGTTTGTTCCCGTTCTCACTTACTGATCAGGCCCTTACTTGGTTGGACTCCCTCCCACAGGGAGCCATCACCTCTTGGACTGATCTTCAGACGAAATTTCTGCAGAAGTATTTCCCCCCAGCTAAAACCGATCGTCTTAAAAATCTTATCTATGCCTTTACTGAGCAGTCAGGGGAGTCCTTCTATGAGACATGGGACAGATTCAAGGCACTTTTGAATAAGTGCCCTCATCATGGTCTTGAGGACTGGAGAGTCGTGGAGAAATTCTATACTGGAGTTTCTGACGCGACCAAAAGATTTCTTGACTCTACAGCAGGCGGTAACATGATGAAAACCAAAACCGCTGCTGAATGCCTTGAGATGATAGAGGACCTAGCCACTAGCACGTACATTGAGCCTGGCTCTGGGGGCGTTACTGCTGCCCCTAAGGGTATCCATTCTGTTGAGAGTAGCATTGCACTAGCCGCCCAGGTAGAATCTTTAGCTAAGGTCATGAAGGACATTCAGGTTAAGATTAGTGCTAAGTGTGAGATTTGTAGAGGGGGTCATGAGACCATAGATTGCCACGTAGGTCCTCGTGAGGAGTTGAACTATGTCCAAAGTTACAACTCTGGATGGCAGGGTATAGGAGATCCTAAGTCTGAGATTAGTGAGTTAATAAAGAAAAGTGAGGAGAATCAGGCTAGGACGAATAAACTCCTAGAGACCATAGTGATGCAGCGTGAGACCCGTTATCAGGAGCAGCAAAAGAAAAATCAGGAATTTGAGCTACTATTTAGGAATCAAGGGTCCACGCTCCAGAGTTTAGAGAGGGTCATAGGAGAGTTAGTTGGTAAGATGACCAGGAATTCGACAGATGTTCAGGTGAATGCGGTGTTCACCGAAAGTGGGAAGAGCACGGGAGTTGATCACCCGGTGTCGAGAGAGAGTGAGGTAGTTGAGGAGGAGAGTGTTGATGAGGAGATTAGGGTAGAGTCTCCGGGCAAAGTGCACCCTACTAGGCTAGACCCAGCAAGTACCGCACAGCCCAAAAGTAGGTTGAAAGAGAAACAGTCTGAGGGGGTGCCCAAAAAGGTTTATGTTCCACCTGCCCCTTATGAACCAGTACCGCCCTATCCTGGTAGGTTGAATAAGAGTGAGAACTTAGAGCAATATAGGCACTTTATTGATGATCGTAGAGATATGCCTAAGTATGGGAGTTCTTGAGGGAGATGTTGTCTCGTAAGGAGAAGTTGAAAGAGCTTTCCCAAGTCACTCTGAGTGAGGAGTGTTCGGCTGTCGTTCTTAATAAACTACCCGAGAAGATGACTGATCCTGGGAGTTTCACTATCCCTTGTCAGATAGGTGGTTTGACAGTTAGGAACGCCCTCGCTGATTTAGGTGCTAGCATTAATCTCATGCCCTATTCCATGTTTAAGAGATTAGATCTTGGGGAGTTAAACCGGCACCCCGTGCTTAGAAACAACTTCCTTCAGATAAAGACGAGCCAAACGATCCATGGTGTCGGTCTCTTTAATAGCGAGAAAATGGGCTGATTTCGTCAATCGGTCAACAATCACCCATATCTTATCATTCCCGCTCGGTGACTTAGGAAGTTGCGTGACAAAATCCATTGTAATCCGTTCCCATTTCCACTCCGGAATTTCAGGTTGTTGCAAGAGACCCGACGGTTTCTGGTATTCCACCTTGACCTTAGCACACGTCAAGCATTTGCTCACGTATGAGGCTATATCCGACCTCATGTTTGGCCACCAGTAAAGCACCTTCAGATCTTGGTACATCTTATCCGAACCAGGATGAATAGAATACCGGGACTTGTGAGCCTCATCTAGGACAAGCTCCCGAAGTCCCCCGAATAAAGGAACCCATATGCGTTCTGCGAAGTAGTGTAGGCCATCAGGTCTTCGCTCGAGGTGCTTGTCGGCACCGTGCATAGTCTCAGCTTTAAGGTTTTCCTCCTTCAAAGCTTCTAACTGGGCAGAACGGAGTTGGTCAGGTAGAGAGGAATGAATGGTGAGTTGCAACGCCCGAACGCGACGAGATTTAATTGATTCCTTCCTGCTCAAGGCGTCTGCCACAACATTCGCCTTGCCAGGATGGTACTTAATAGCGCAATCATAGTCATTCAGAAGTTCAATCCAACGGCGTTGTCGTATGTTCAAATGTTGTTGGTCGAAAATATGTTGAAGACTCTTGTGATCGGTGTAGATGGTGCATTTGGTATCGTACAAGTAATGTCTCCAAATTTTCAACGCGAAAACCACTGCACCCAACTCCAAGTCATGGGTGGTGTAGTTCTTCTCGTGCACCTTGAGTTGACGAGAAGCATACGCAATCACTTTCTCGCATTGCATCAACACGCAACCGAGACCATGAATAGAAGCATCACAGTAAACAACGAAATCATCAGGGCCTTCAGGTAAGGACAAAATAGGAGCAGAACACAGTTTAGACTTCAGTTCTTGAAATGCCGACTCTTGTGGTTCACCCCAGTCGAATTTTCTATCCTTCTGAGTAAGAGTGGTCAGGGGTTGAGCGATCTTCGAGAACCCCATAATGAAACGACGATAATAGCCCGCAAGGCCTAGAAATTGCCGCACCTCAGTTGGCGTCTTTGGTGCTCCCCAGTCCTTGATCGCTTTAATCTTAGCTGGATCGACATGAATTCCCAGTTCATTAACCACATGTCCTAGGAACTGAACTTCGCGTAACCAAAAGTCACACTTTGAGAACTTAGCGTAAAGTTGTTCCCGTCGCAAGAGTTCCAAAACCAAACGCAGGTGTTCCTCGTGTTCGGTCTTGTTCTTGGAGTAAATCAGGATGTCATCAATAAACACAATGACGAACTTGTCAAGATATGGTTTGCAAACGCGGTTCATCAAATCCCTGAAAACCGCCGGTGCGTTTGTGAGACCGAAAGGCATGACCAAGAATTCGAAATGGCCATAACGTGTACGAAAGGCAGTCTTTGCAACGTCAGCTTCCCTTACGCGCAACTGGTGATAACCGGACCTCAAATCAATCTTAGAGTAATAGCTAGAACCCTGGAGTTGGTCGAATAGATCATCGATACGTGGAAGAGGATAACGGTTTTTGACGGTCAATTTGTTCAGTTCTCTATAATCCACGCACAATCGAAAACTTCCATCCTTCTTCTTAACGAATAGAATCGGGGCTCCCCAAGGGGAAGAACTTGGTCTGATGAAACCCTTGTCCAAGAGTTCCTGTAACTGACTAGACAATTCCTGCATCTCGGGAGGTGCAAGACGGTAGGGGGCCCGAGCGATAGGAGCAGCCCCTGGTACAAGATCAATACCGAACTCAACCTGACGATGGGGAGGAAGACCAGATAAATCATCGGGAAATACATCAGGAAACTCGCGTACAACAGGAATATCGTCGATCTTCTTCTCATCGCTAGAGGAAACAGATAAAAGTGCCAAAACGGCCGAATAACCCTTTCGAAGATACTTAAGGGCTTTCATGCTGGAGATGATATTTAGCGGAACACCGCCCTTGATACCGTACACAGAAAGGAATTCTCCGTCAGGGAGAGGAATCCGAATAATCTTGTCGTAACAAACAATCTCCGCGCGATACAAGGACAACCAATCCATGCCTACAACAACGTCAAAACTACCCAAAGGTACCGGCATAAGGTCGATGGGGAACGACAAACCCGACAACTCTAGTTGACACTCCCGAAGGATACAAGTAGCTTCAATCTTTTTACCGTCAGCCAACTCAATTATATACTTAGCCTCTAATGGTACGGGTACTACATCTAGCAGTCGACTAACTTCCATGGATATAAAACTTTTATCGGCACCAGAATCAAATAAAACACTAACAGAGCGATTATTGAGAAGGAACGTACCGGTAACTGTGTCAGGATCCTGTCTAGCCTCAGCGGCTCCAATGACGAAGGCACGTGCATTCCTGCCGCCGCCCCCGTTATTCCCGTTACCGTTGTTCCCGCCCTGCTTCAGTTTCGGGCAATCCTTCTTGTAATGCCCAGTCTCCCCACAGTTGTAACATCCCTGTCTTCCCGTATTTCCCTGAGTAATAGGAGCCGAGTTAGTAGTTGGGGCCTGGGTCGATGGAAGTGTCGCCCGACAGTCTTTAGCAAAATGCCCCAGTCGCTGACAACGATGGCAACGATTACGGTCGCAGTCCCCCTGATGATGACGCCCACACTTGTTGCATTTAGGCAATTTCCCAGCATAACCACCCTGTTTGTTACCAGAAGAAGATGAACCCCCGTTATCGAATCTCTTACCCTGTTGTGCTGGCACAGATCCCTTCCCCTCATTTTCCCACTTACGCTTGTTATTCTCCGGGGCCTTGACAGTCGAACCCTTAGTAGGCAAAATACCCTCATTCACCTTCAAGTTGGTCATCCTGTGAGCCGATCGGACCACCTCTGAGTATGTAGGATGATTTCCCGCAGCCACCAACCCTGCGATCTCTGGTACTAGCCCCGAGATATAGTGTTCGATCCTCCTGTACTCTGGCACATGCAGATCAGGACACAACACTGCCAACTCATTACGCCTTACCGTATACTTTTCAATTTCGGACCCAGTCATCTTGAGATTCCACACCTCGTGCTCTAACTTCTGCACTTCTTCCCTTGGACAGTACTCTCGCTTCAGCAGTTGAACAAAATTTTCCCAAGGCATAGCATACGCCTCCCCTATACCCATATTCTGGGTGATGTTATTCCACCAGGTCAGAGCAACATCCTGGAATAACGCAGCAGCATACTTGACTCGATCCTCTGGGAGACAGTTGCACATCAGAAACACTGACTCCACCTTTTCCAGCCACCTGAGCAAGCTCACCGCACCCTCAGTGCCAGAGAATTCCTGGGGCTTACAGTCCCGAAACATCTTGTAGGTACACATGGGTGGGGGTGGGTTAACGGGACCACCTGAAATGAAACGCATGAGAAACCACGAAGAATGCAAACAAGGTTCCCTAATGAGGCAAAAGCGGATAAATCAACTTACCACCACCATTGTGCCCTAACTGAAAGGCAGCTTGTAGCAAGTTGTTCAGATCTTCCTGTGATAGGTTTACACCTCCACGACCACCACCACCACCGCGACCACCACCACGCCCACCATTGCGACCACCTCCACGTCCTCCTCGTACTCCAGACATGATTCTGACAGAAAGAACGAGAAAATTTAGTTTCGCAGCTAATGGTAACCACTAGCGTTCACAAGATCAAAGCTAGATCCAACTCAGGACTATCCATTCAAACCCAGAGCTCACTAGGGCTTTCATGCATTTCGGTTTATGATTTTGTGTGCACCCAAATTGATAAGCCGCTCTACATGGTCCTCCAAGTGTTCTCCTAGTTCAAAGTTCAAATCACCGAACATAGACTCTTAGCTATACACCGTAATGCTACGGTAGTTTATGGCAAATGTTTCTATTGGAATATGAAAGGGAGATGTCCGAGCTTTGGACAAATCTCAAGAGTACACGATTTACCCCAATATACCATACTGCCTAGAAAGCAAGTAACCCGACTAAGATAGAACGGATGATGTAACATAGGAAGGTCAGATGATTTAGAGACACCCCGACAAGCCCATACGTAATCCACCATAATGTTTAGTACTATGTGATCGTCTAGTGTGTGCAACTCGGCTATAGTCTAGACTCTACATGCAGTCCTAGTTCACTATAACCATTGGCTCTGATACCAATCTGTCACACCCTCAAAATCCGCTTGCGGAGTTTTACCGCGAGGCGCATGACAAACCAGGATCCAAACCAACGATCACAATAAACAAGTCTAAATTAACATATGCAATTTCAAAAACATAGTTTAAATCTCCAGTTACAGCGGAAGCTTATTATTAAACATAATCCAAACGTAAACCAAATTGTTCAATGTTTGAAAACCATGCAATCCTAACTAGACGCCGTGCAGATGCGTGCGCCCTAGTTCCATTGTGCTACCTTAGCGACCTGAGAAAACATGTAAGAGTTTACGTCAGCACAAAAATGCTGGTGAGTTTACAGGTTTTGTAATCAAAGTACCAAGTTCAACCTGTCCATACTATAACAATTTGCAAACCAAGGTACGCTAGCTAGGCGTATGTTTTATTACTACCACGATTGGAAAACCATTACTAACTCGCAAACCAGATGTCGTGCCCGAATAGTAAACCAGTTCCTGTTTGAGACAATATGCACTCGCCCGGCCCTCCAAGCCGACGAGCGGGGTTGGTCACTCCCAATAGATCTATTCACATTTCCCCGTTGTGCTAACCCGCACATTCATGGTTTCCCCCGGGACTTCCAAAGATCGTATAGTAAACCATAGAAACCCATAGTATGACAGTTGTTACCAAAACATAAGTTTAACACATGTTTTCTCCCCCAAAAAGTGAAACCAGTTAAAAGAGGGGCCGTAAACTCACCTTAGGTTGCGTTACTTCGAAACACGAATAATATCAGCAAGCTATGCTAGCCCCGTAAAGCGGCGACCTAACATATGACAGTTACAAGTACTTAGACTAATAACCCGTAGGTTAGTTAGTCCCTAGATGTCCAGACCATAACCAAGTTTGTTTGAAAACACCGTGACTGTTAAATTAACCCAAAGTACAAGACTCGACATCCCATTGGTGACCCGAGACTCCCCGTGTTATATTTGCACTCACAAACATACAATCATGCAATTCACACTTAACATACGTTAATGTCCAACAAGTTATAGCACGTAGTTCAAGTATCACGTAAATAAGTCCGATCACATGTTACCAAGTTATTAGATATGTTACGGGGTTCCTAGCATGTTCCTAGGTGTCAAATCGGGTCCCGAAATGCTAAATTACAGTTACAGCAGCAGTACAGGCGATTAGGAAAAGTCAATTAGTGATTACGTGGGTCAACAGGCATTTAGGAATGCTAATCGCCTATACTGTAGGCGATTAGGGCTATCTCATATGTAATTTCTGAGTTTATAGGTGATTACGTCGTAAAGCATGCAATTCAGGGCTTAACTAGCATTTAGGATCGTAAATGCATGAAGTAAAGGGGAATAGGATCCTATTCGCCTATACTATAGGCGATTAGGGCTCCCCTTCAGGCGAATGGGCTCCTAATCGCCTATAGTATAGGGGATTAGGATTCCTATTCGCCTATAGCACAGCTGTTCCGGTTTTTCGCGCGTTTAACACTCCAAATCCAATCCAGAACGTGTGTAAACATCAAATATCAATCAAACAACTATATCAAACATATTTAAATCAAAATCCTTCGTTTAACCTCGTTCTATCAGCCCTGCATGCAACCATGTATCCCAAAAACAACACATATAGCATGAATCATCACATTAACATGCATAACCCTAACCCTAATGAACAATTACTCAGATTTCATCAACATGCTATCATTATTAATCTGTAACTACCTTAACATCATGTTACTAATCCTTCTTGAATCATAAAAATCCTATCTTTTAATCATAAACCCACATACAACAATCATACTAGTTAGAATCCAATTAACAACAATTAATAACGAATTTCCAGAAGACATTTACGTTTATAAACAGGTCTGGACTATTAGGGATTTAATAAAAACGTTATTAAAGATTGCATGAATGAAAACCACACCTTAGATTTGTAATAGATTGATGGAATAGGCTTGAAATCGTGTGTTTTGATCCAAAATCGTGTTCCAGAGGTTGTGTGTGTGTTGGAACGAGTTGTGGGACGACTAGGGTTAATAATATGAAGTTTAGGAGGTCAAGTATTGTATTTATAGGCGTTTTTAGTCGTCCAGCACGTTATAGGCGATTACGCAGCATTATCAGGCGAATAGGGATCCTATTCGCCCTTAGTATAGGCGAATAGGGCCTATTCACCCCTATGGGGACCATACTCGCCTACCCTATAGGCGAATACAGCCCCTATTCGCCTATAGGGTCTGGTTCAGCACAATTGGGGCGTTAAACTCCATTTTAACATATGTTAACACATTTTCACGTACCGACAAGTCACATAATGATTGTAAACACATAATACTTGCAAACAAACACATTCACACTCGTTCACCAATTCCCGGGACTCGAGACTTGTATATTCCCTGTGCTCTGACGATTCTACGAATCGTCACCCTTTGTACACTTGGTTAAGGACCGACATCTAATGAGCCTCTAGACTAACATCTAATGATCCTCTATACCAAACTAACAGTTCCCGAACCGTAACACGACTCAACTATCCCAGTTAAGTATAATATACGCGTGACTCGCTAAGGTAGACTTTAATCTAGACAACGTTGTTAATCAGAATTTTCCGGGTGTCACATTCAGGCCAAAAGCTTTTGCTGAGAAATCAAAGTTTGTCGCTCGCATAGCGACAGCCAAAATCCCAAGGAAAGCAAAGCTTCTTAGCAGCATCGGTAGATACGATGGCCTGCGTGACCCGGATGACCATGTGCATGACTTTGAGTGCGCAGGTATGTAGGTAGACTGGCCCGTCCAGGTCTGGTGCCATTTGTTTGCCCAGACTTTAACCGGCGCGGCCAGGGTCTGGTTCGACAACCTCCCCGCGGGGAGCGTTAAGGACTTCGACGACCTCACCGACAAATTTGGTAATCACTTTTCACACTTGCGTAAGCACAAGAAGGACAAGGCGCATATTTTGTTATGCCGCCGACATGATCATGAATCCATCGAGGATTTCATAGTTCGATTCAACAAGGAGGCCTTGCAAATAGGCTGCGGGGAAGAACTTACCCGGGCAGCATTCATACACAACGTGCGCAGCCCAGAGCAAATGAAGTGCCTTACAGGCAAAGACGGTATTCCGGAGTCCTGGGATGAACTTATCCACTCCGCGAAAATATACGCCTCCTCTGAAAAATCTTTCAACCAAATGCACGGCTTCCAACCGCAACACCATAATAATAATAGTAATAAACACAAGAACAAGTCTGTTTGGAGCCGCATCTCGGGCACGGCCGACGAGGGAAAGTACTCCCCCGCGGGCGACGCCCGCCAACTCATCAATAACAAGCAATCGCGGGACCAGCGTGGACACTCAAAGAGAAACCACGATTGGACCCCGCTAACAAAGACACCATCCCAGGTCCTGAAAACAGAGCAGGTCACGTTGAAGGAAGCCAACCCCCTGGGGAAACGAAGGAACGTGGACCGAAGCAAGTTCTGTGAGTATCACAATGACTTCGGTCACCTCACAAACAACTGTTATAGCCTGAAGATGGAGATTGAGGCCGCGCTGAAATCGGGACAGCTTGGTCACTTGGTAAAGAACGTCCACCGCACTGGCAAGGGTAACGCGGGCGACGGAAATCAAGGGGAGGGGTCGCGAAAGAAAATCCGTGACCTCAACACTCATGCCGCCACACTCGTCCCTCGTCATCACTGCAACATGACTAAGCGTGGCAAAAACACCCAGCACGGCAAGCGCACCCGTCTACAACCACTTAATGACTCATGGAAGGAGGCCGATGTCCTCATGCCAAAAGTCAGAGGCGGCGCTTCCTGCACCGCCCCACTAGTCATAACTGCCGTCTTCGGACATTACCGCACGCGGTACATGTTCTTAGACGGCGGCAGAACCACAGATATCATATACGAGCAATGTTTCCAACAACTGGATGCAGAAGACAAAGCGAAGCTCGTACCAGTCAATGAGCCAATCTCAGGTTTCATTCATGAGACCATCATGCCGCGGGGCATGCTCTCCCTGCCAGTCTCATGGTCCGATAGCACCCACGAGCGCACGGAGATATGTGACTTTATGGTTTTGCCAGCCACCTCCAATCATGATATTCTATTGGGTCGGAAAGGCATCGCGCGCTTTAACGCCAACGCTTCAACGGCGCACGCGATGGTCGGCTTTCCAACCAAAACAGGTATTGCCTTCATCAGAGCCAATAAAGACTGTCACACCACTGAAACCGCCAAGCCTTCAAAGATGGTCAAAACAAATGCCCGCACTGAGCCGGAAAAATGGGCGCTAAGCCCTAAATTTCCAGAGCAAACGGTTGTCATTGGCCATGAAATCTCCGAAACCATACGCAATCACTTGAAACAGCTTCTGATCAGCAACATGGATGTCTTCGCGTGGCAACCAACGGACATGGTTGGTGTTCCCCGCGAAATAGCGGAACACAGGCTTAACGTCTAGCGCTCCGTAGAACCCATAGTGCAAAAGAAGCGCAGTATGGGCCCGGAGAAAACAAAAGCCATGAACGAACAAGTCACCGAGCTGCTCAACGCGGGCATCCTTCGCCCTATCAGATACCAAACCTGAGTGGCCAATCCTGTCATCGTCGCCAAAGCTAACGGAGGCTGGCGCATATGCGTCGATTACAAGGATATCAACAAGGCGTGTCCCAAAGACTGCTACCCCCTGCCAGAAATCGATCTAAAAGTGGATTCCCTCGCCCCGTATCAGTTCAAATGCTTCTTGGACGCATACAAAGGTTACCACCAGATCCAAATGGCTAAAGAAGATGAAGATAAAACGGCATTCCGCACAGACGCGGGCATCTTCTGTTACACCAAGATGCCTTTCGGCCTGAAAAACGCGGGCGCCACATACCAACGTCTTATGGACACAACCTTCATTAATGAAATCGGCGTACGACTTGAGGTGTACGTCGATGACTTGGTAATCAAGAGCAAGGAGGAAAGTGACATGCTTCGAGACATCCAACAAACGTTCAATCAATTGCGCAAAGTGCGCATGAAGTTGAACCCGAGCAAATGTTCATTCGGGATGGAAGAAGGCAAATTTTTGGGCGTCATTGTAACGCGGGACGGTTTCCGCGCTAACCCAGAAAAAGTACAAGCTATCGAGAGAATGCCTTCTCCCGCTTCCGTCAAAGAAGTACAGACACTAATGGGCCGCCTTGTGGCCCTAAACCGATTCTTATCCAACTACACTTCAAAGTTGTTCCCATTCGTGGACACTTTGAAGAACTGTTTAAAGAAGAGCAACTTCCGCTGGACCCCAGAGGCGGAATCAGCATTCCAGGCAATGAAGCAGTGCCTAATGAACCTTCCGACACTAACAGCGCCGCTTCCTAAAGAACCGCTTACACTTTACCTCTCCATCACGAAGCGGGCGATAGGCACAGTTCTAATGGTTGAACGCAAAGGAGTGCAAACACCAATTTATTACATCAGCCGCACATTGTTAGACGCAGAAACAAGGTATACAATAATGGAAAAGCTGGTTCTCGCACTTGTCCATGCATCCAGAAGGCTGCGCAGGTACTTCCAAGGCCACCCGATAAATGTCCTCACGGACTATCGGATAAATGACATTCTCGCCAAACCCGAACTGTCTGGCCGTCTGGCAAAATGGGCCATTGAGCTGGGGGAACATACGATCAATTACAAACCCCGGCCCGCAATTAAAGGCCAGGTCCTCGCGGACTTCGCCACGGAGATACCTACGGACCAAGTCCAAGAATGCAAAACTGAAGAATCACCCGCGCCGGTGCACGACCTGTCGCAAAAATGGTCCCTATTCACGGACGGGGCCTCTAATGACGTCGGCGCCGGCGCAGGATTACGCCTCATCAGCCCAGATAAACACGAGTTCACGTACGCCATCTGCCTCGATTTTAAAAGCACAAACAACGAGGCGGAATACGAAGCGTTGCTGGGAGGCCTCCGCATTGCAGAAAAAATGGGGGCCAAGCACGTGGAGGCACACGTCGACTCACTGCTTGTCGCGCGACAGATCAATGGATCATATGACGCAAAGGATGAAATCATGGCCCTGTACCTGTAACAAGTCCATGTCATCCAAACAGGCAACGCGTCCTGGATGACCCCAATCAAAGCCTTCTTATCCTCCGGCATCCTGCCTGATGACAAATCAGAGACCCGGAAGATCCAACACAAGGCTTTACAATACCAACTCATAGACGGCACCCTGTACCGCCGATCTTACCTAGGGCCGCTGTTACGATGTGTGGATTCCGCAGACGCCTCCCTCCTCCTCAGAGACATACATGAGGGAACATGCGGGCTACACGCCGGCCCAAGGATGGTAGTAGCGAAATTGATGAACGCAGGGTACTATTGGCCGGGCATGCACGTGGACGCAGTCAACGAGCTGCGCAAATGCGACAGTTGCCAGCGCCACGCTCCGAACACCTTGCGCCCCAAGAACAACTTGGTGCCCGTTACAGCGGCGTGGCCGTTCCAGAAATGGGCTGTCGATTTGGTCGGACCATTCCCAACAGCCCCGGGTAACGTCAAATACTTAATCGTCGCCATCGACTACTTCACCAAGTGGGTCGAGGCAAAGCCTCTAGCCAAGATCGACGGCGCACATGTCAAGAAATTCCTCTGGGAGTTCATTATCTGCCGATTCGGCCTGCCGATGCAACTGGTCAGCGACAACGGCACACAATTTGAAGACCAATCCCTTCAAGAATGGTTGGCTCAAATGGGTGTAAAACAAATATTCACATCAGTTGCGCATCCGCTAGGCAATGGTCAAGTGGAAAGGGCCAATCGCACAATCGTCGAAGGCATTAAGACAAGGCTCGGAACCAAGAGGAAAGGGTGGGCAGACGAACTGCCGCATGTTTTATGGGCCTACCGCACCCTCACAAAAACAAGCAACGGTGAAACGCCGTTCAGCTTAACATACGGTTCCGAGGCGGTGATTCCCGCAGAAATGACTTATCCTACCGCGAGAGTATTAATGGCCGAAACAACGGACAATGACAAAGAACTCCGCATGAACCTTGACCTACTAGAGGAACGCCGCGATCTTGCGGCAATAAAAGAAGCCAGATACAAAACTCAGCTGGAACAATACTACAACAAGCGCGTCAAAGAACTCACGTTCAAGATCGGAGACTACGTTTACCGCAACAACGAAGCTTCTAACGCTGAAAAGCCAGGGAAACTAGCTCCAACTTGGGAAGGTCCATACAAAATACAAGAAGTGCTAGGCAAAGGCGCCTACGCGTTGGAAAGACTAGACGGTACCCCCATCCCGCGATCTTGGAACGGCGCACAGTTGCGACGCTGTTACTTGTAAACTTGTAACATGGCTACACATGCCATACTATCAATAAAGTAGTTTCATATATCTGTGTTTCTACTTGTTTTTCCGCGCCAGGGTCTTCAAGACTTAGGCAAAATCCTGTCGGACCAGAACTGCGGACCAATGTAGTAAAGTGAGCCTTCAAGGCGCGTCTTGGGCACGCCGGGCTTATACATCTTACACTTGGACAACGCGTAATGGTCTTCAAGACAGATTTACTTGTTGGACCTATCAGCCCGCTTAGCACATGTGCGCGCATAATCCCTTGTCTTCAAGAGCTGATACACAGCTCGGACAAGAGGAAGGCACGCCGCACAAAACGCGGCCAAAGGTCTTCTAGGCAAGGCTCCTACGCGCCTAACTCGGACTCAATGGTACAAGTCGCGCTCCGCTACAGTCTTCAAGGCAAAAGTACAACACTTAGATGTCGGACTGTCTAGCCTAGCGCACGCCCTAACTTATACCTACACACCGGGTGACGACTTGGTTAAATAAGTAAGGTTGGAGCGAGAACAAACACGATATAGCAAACTGATAAGTTAGGCCAGAACTGAGAACAAACACGATATAGCAAACTGATAAGTTAGGCCAGAACTGAGAACAAACACGATATAGCAAACTGATAATTTCATTAAAAGAGGGACTTGTAAATATAAAGGGTTTCGTACACGATATAGCAAACTGATAATTCTGCATCTGGGTCTGAGCAGAAACCGCTTCCTCCAATAAGTGTTGGGCCGCCTGGCACTCCTTGACGGCCGCAACACGCGCTTGATCAGAAGAGTCAAGGTCCCGCTCCAGATCTTCTTTAGCATTAAGGATCCGGACCTTCTCCTGCTCAAGAAAAGAGACGCGCTCAGTAGCTGCAACAAGAGCAGCATCCTTGGATTCAAGCTCCTTGCGCATCTCCACATACTTCGCGGTCCTTTCGGTGAGGGCCTTTCTCTTCTCTTCAAATTTGTGGGTCACCGCCCGCCTCTCTTCCTGCGCCTCGGCCAGAGTCTCCTTCAAGCGCATGGTTTCGTCGTTAGATTTCTTCCAAGACTCTGACCACCGGCGCCTCTCTGCAGCAGCGTCCACCTCAAGCTTCGCCACCTTGGCTTCGGCTTCATGAGCACGGCGGCGATATCTTGAAATCTGTGCCTTGAAGGCAGCCTCCTTCTCAGCAAAGCCTGCCTTCTCCGCCTCCAATTGCTCAAAATCTCGCTGAACCGCCGCATCCCGGCGGCGAAGCGAATCCATCAACGATAGTTGAGTCGCCTGGTTTACACACAGAGAAGATATGAGCTCAGGACGACTCAACAAATCCTGGTGAGTGCGCTCATAGGGAGGCACCACCTCGCTAACAAATTCAAGGGCGGCCAAGGAGTTTGAAAACAAGGTATTCTCCCTAATCGCCCAGCGAGGGTGCCAGATGGCGTCACCACCAGTCCAGCAGGAACCATCGTAAATTCCCGATGGCTCCCCACCAACCCTAGAAGACTCACGCCGAATTTGGCGTGAGCCATCGCCAGCACCAGCAGCGCCTTGCTCAAAGAGCGCCCTCTCGAACCCATCAGATTCGTGGGTCATTTCTTGGGTCTCAGCAACAGCGCGCTCACTATCCTCGCGCTCCCTTAGCAGCCGAGCCTTCTCTTCCAGAAACTGTTGCTCTTGGAGGCGAAGACGTTCCGCCTCCGCCCGCTTCTCTGCCTCAGCCTTTCATTTGGCCTCATTGGCAGCAGCAACCTTTGCAGCCTCAGCCCTCCGAAGGGCTTCATCGACTTCCGCCTGCTTCCTCGCAGCAGCGGCTATCTTCTCAGCCTTAGCCTTTTGAAGGGCTTCATCGGCTTCCACCTGCTTTCTTGTCGCTTCTTGCTCCCTCCAGAGCCTCTCCTCCTCTACCCTAGCAGCCTCCGCAGTTGGAGACGTAGGAGGAGGAGTAGGGATGATCTTGGGCGCCACTGGCAAAGGAAAACAAAAAATGTTAAAAGAAATTCAAGAATAAAAAATTCCACAAGACAATAAGCGTTGCTTACCAGGAGATTTCTTCTTTATCAGCTTCTGAAACAGAGGCTGTCGAGTTGGGGCAGCGTTAATCCCACAGAAAAAACTGGGGCGCTCCCTCCTTGATCCCCAGCAGGGAAGGTGACTTTCTGCTTGCCAGCATCCTCAACAACTGTCTCTGGAGTCACCACTGACTCAGGGATTTGAGCAGCACCCTCACTCCCTCCTTCGCCAGTCAAGGCAGGAGACACATCTTCCACAGTGGCGGCGCTGCCGGCCACGGCGCTGTCCGGACGCGCCTTCTTCCTCCTCTCCAGCTGAGAGGACTCAGCCTCATCTTCATCGTCCGAGGGCGGCCCATACTTCCGCCGTCGGCGTCCCTTCACAACCTCCCCTGCTGAAACGGAAGAACCCGAGTCAGAAAGAGCAACCTTTGCTCGATACCTATGTTTCCGCGGCGCGTGTTTCCAACGTCCACGCCCCACGGATGGGTTCATGTGCGGAACGATCTCTACTGAAGAATCAGTAGAATCATCTCCGAAAACGCTAGTGACGAAGGGATCCAAAGACTCACCGGTTGTGTAATAAGGTTTCGGCGCGCTGGAGAGATCAGGGTAATAGAATCGGTCAACAAACGCCTCCAAACAGGAAGGTTGACCCTCCGCCACCGGCCGCCACTTAACGCCTTTCTCCTCGCGGGCGGCATAAAACTGGAATTTGTTCACACCTGCAACAACAAACAGTCAGGAAAGTTGCACAAAAATCTAAAGGAAAAACAAAGTACGTACCCTCTAATGCAATGTATGGTTCTTCGCCGGCGCGAATGCCAAGGCGACTCATCCCCAGAAGGAAAAAGATACCCTCTGTTAAATTCTTAAACTCCAGCTTGGTGGCGTTGGAGGTGAGGGTAATAAACCAAGCCTGCTTCTTGAAGTCTTTGGGCACAGCCATGTCAGCCACGCGCTACCCATCCCCAATAACCTTCCAGGGGAGACTAATGGGGATCACCCCCCTCTTCAAAAAGAAAATTTTTTCCTTCGCCCAATGCAAGGACTTAGGATTGTGGGTGGCCATCGGCGGCACCCTCGGGCGCGGCTTGAACGAGAACCACATTTCGTCTCGCGCCATAAAATAGAAAACATTGAACCGCTCAACGGTCGGCTCAATATCCAAGGCGCGGCAGGAGGCCTCAAAGTGAACTAACCTCAGAAGCCCGAAGGCGGTTAGTTGTGTGGGCCCAACGCCGTAAGCCACCATAGTGTCAATCTGAAAACGGGTACACGGCAAACAAAACCAACACTTAGTAAAGTGGGCTTCATATAAGGCTAGCCGACCGCTCCCAGCGGAGAGAACAGTGCTAGTCGGAGATGGAAGGGTAAGCTCCCACTCTGGCAGAATGTTGTACATGATGCAAAACTGATTAAAAGACTCCTGACTCCAGACACAATATGTGTTGGACATCAGCTTCCTCTCCTTTATCTTGCCGTGTTCGACAAGCATTTCCTCCTCCACTACCTCCTCCACAGCCGGTTCCACCCTAATATCCTCGGCGGACGGAGATGGACTTACTGGTGCATCAGACATCTTAAAGATTAAAGTTATCGGAATCTGGAAAAATTTGACCGGAAAACTTGAAGATTCGCCGGAATCTTCAAGGGATTTGAAAGAACACAAGAAGCTTCCAATAAAGAGGAAGAAAGAACACACAAACAAAGCAACAGAAAGCAGAAAGTTGAAGTTTCAACAATGAATCTCCAAGATCAAGAAGATCTATGAAGATTAAACGGAAACTTCAAAGAAGACGGTGGCCGGAAAGTTGAGAGACAAAGGAAGGCAAGAAACAAGAAGAAAAGGATTATGGGAATGTAACCATTCACATAAGCCTCAACGAGACTTATATACCCACCGCATTAATGGCAGTGGGACCCACGAAAGATAAATCAACCGTCACGCCTTTTCAAATTCAACAGCCAAGATTACCCCACGTGTCAACTCTGTCAACAATCGGACCAGATCATAAGTGGGAGACAGCTTTCTGCTGAACACGCGCCGGATGAACGACACGTGTCAACAGATCTCACATTTTAAAACAAATTGAGCGCGTAGAAACACACGCGCCTGACAGGGAGCACGTGCTAATCGACACGTGGCATAATTTCAACCACGAAGATAGAACATCAGGCGCGTGACGCCACACGCGCCTGACACCAGACGAAAGGTTGGTAACTGCAACAATGATGTGACATGTCTCAGTTTGCACAACAGGCAACAACCTGACACGTCAGCAACCATTAAACTTCCATCAGAAGGAACTGATCATTCGACCTCCAGGCGCATTAACTTCAATTTAAGAGAGACAAATTGAATGCCAATGATATGAAATTTATTACAACTTCAGACCCGCATTAACCACCAGCAAGCATTCAATTCCACGGCGCAAATTTGACGTAAAATTACAAAAGACGTTCCCCGCCCAACTCCTGCACAGGTACGGCGGAACACGTCCTTCCCGGCGTCAATTTAACGTAAAATTACAAAAGACGTTCCCCGCCCAACTCCTACATAGGTACGGCGGAACACATCTCCCTCGGCGTAACTTTGACGTAAAAATGAAAAAGACGTTCCCCGCCCAGCCTTTCAACATCCCACGGCGAGGCACGTCCAATAAATCCCAAGAACCAGAAGCAGATGAGATCTCATCCGTGACTGCATATTTTGAGTCTAGCGCTCCACCTTCTCAACAACGAGCAGGAGAAGCCCTAGACTAGGGGGACTTGAAGGGATAAGGAGCCTAATCCGAGAGGAGGCGTCCCTATCCCCATAAACAAGATCCTCGCGCCAAGCTATGGCGCAAGGATCCACCTGCGCGCAAGCAACACAACAAGTAGCATAGCGCGCTAAGGCAGCTGATAAGCAGCAAGCTACATCTGATAAGCGCGTATGGCCACGCGCGGAATCTTACCTTACCACTTTTAGTACAAGGTGTGACAACCGGCAAATTTCGTACAACGATTAACGTGATGCTAATCATGTTTTAGAAATAATTAACCTGGTTTAAGGTTAATTATGGTTAGTTGAGCTAATACGAGTCCTACGATGTCCGTTTGAAAGTTCGTTGAAGTCTTGATGCCTTTAAAGAAAGACTTCGCGTATTTAACGTAACGAACTGACATCAGCGAAAATTTGTCAAACTGGAATAACATAAGCTTATTTTATGAAAATACGACACGTATTTACTATCGATGCGAACGGATGTGAAATCGGCGTGGTAAACGGCCAAAAACGCAGCGTTTTGGAGAAACGCGGAGAGAAACTGACGTGGGATTCGAACGTCAAAACGCATGGTTTTAACCGTTATCGAACTTCCGGAATAATTATTTATTACAAATAATTTCATTATTTAGTTTCGAAAGCGAACAGGTCGCCTAAATGAAGTATAGCTCGACCGGATCGATTAACGCGATTTTAACGCGTGTTCCGTTTTCACGCGTCGAGTTACGAAAATAACAATTAAATTGCTCGGTTTAGTTATGTTTTTAATTTCGAACAAAACCGACTAGTTTTCGTGATAAGTTATTAACCCTAAATACAAGCCGAGCCTTAAGACGTTAAACGGGTTCGATACGCGGTACACACCCCACCTAACCCCAAGCCCTAGCTATAAAAGGGATAAGTCTTCTTCTTCCCTTCATTTTCAGCAGCCGCTGCTGCCCACTCTCTCTCTACTTTCTCTCTCTAAAACTCTCCCTCTCTCTCTACTCGCGTCCCTCTCTCTCTCCTCTAAAGAAACCGGCCGGCCACCACCCCTCTGGTGGCAGCGGCGTCGTGTTCCAGGCCCAAGGTCAGGGGCAGACCAGGTGGAGACGGGTTTGAAGAGGGTTGGGTCCGGCGAGGATGGAGGGGGGGGGGGGGCACGGTGGTGATGGTGTTGGTTCGGGGGTGCGGCAGGAGGACTCGGGGTGGTTATGGAGGCCGCTTGGTGGCCGGTAGCGGTGGTTTAAGCCCGAAAATGGGCATGGGGTGGATGGTGATGGCTGTGCGGTGCAGAGACAGCAACGCAGAGGTGGTTTTGGGTGGTGACAGGTTGAAGGCGGTGGGTGTTGCAGGTGGTTGGTGGTCTGTGGGTGATGGCTCGCGAGGGTTTAGCTTTGGGTTTGGTTGGTAACGACCTGTACGGATCTGGTCACGTGGGCTCGTCATCGGTGGCCGGGGATGGTGGTTGTTAGTGGTGTTCCGATCGGTGGTGGTTTGGTTGATCCGGGTCAGATCTGGTTCTTTCGGTTTCGTTTGGATGTTCGGGCCAGGGTCGGATCCGGTCAACTCCTGGTCAAAATTCGGTCATGAGTCAGACCTGGTCAACGCTTCGATTCTGTTACACGTCGTTCGAGACGACGTGTCGGGTCACGCGAACAAGTGGTAAATTTCGTATTTATTGTTTTAGATCTATAAATATATATTTATAAATTAGAAAAATACAAACAAATTTGGTGTTAACTCGCGAACGAACCGTATATGAGATATACCACAAATATAAATCAGATAAATAGCATTTGTATATTAAAACGTGACATGGTGTTATTGTATATCGGACTTAATTTGTTGGACTATATGTTGTATATATAGTTATATATAATTAAGTGTAACTTATGTAATCGTCGAAATGTATAAGCCCCATTTAATTTAGAAATGCGGATAAATAGATTGAATGTCTTGTGTTTGGAAATTGATTTTGGGAAAATTGAAGACACTTGTGTTGTCTGGTTTGTACAAAAACAGAGGAAACTCTGCCGAAATTTTATAAAATCCGGAGCACAACGAACGCGATATTGTTGTGCGTTTTTATAAATAACTTCCAAGTGTTTGACAAAGATTATTTGTAATGATAATAAGTGAATCCCGGAAAATATTTTCGAAACAAATATATATAGTTTTCCAAACGTCAAGTATGACGAGTTTTCGAAAGGTTTTCAGTAATTAATAAAGTTTATTGTTCGGATTCAAAAATATATAGACGCTCGATTTTACTTGGGAACCTTTTTATAAAATCTAAGTTCCGTATACTTTAAAATGCTCGGATTTGGGAAATAATGTAGCAAATGTTATCGATTGGGGTTAATAACAAGATTTGTGTTTTGCAAAGTATATTTTCCCAAAAATAAACGTACAAGACAACTATATTTATCCGATTTACGATATGAGCTACGGCTCAGGGATGAGTTATACGTTTCGTGGTGTTAGTCCAACATGGTTTACACACGCAGAGTAACAGGTGCGCAACTTGGGGTACTATGTCGTATGTGAACTCATGAACTATGATAAGTCACGATCGGTTCGTCGAGTTAAAACACTTAAAGACTCGGGTTACTACACACGAGTCGGGATAGTTGAATAAACTATCTTTTAACCGGAAATTAAGCTAGGTTTATATATGATAGGCTTTAAGGTGTCCTTTATTGGTAATTAGGGCACGAGGAAGTCGGTCAAAGCTTTGGGCTTTATTTGCTAGCTAAGCATGGAAATTAAGGTGAGTTTCACGGCCCCATTTTACTGTTTTAACTGGGGGAAAGATATGTTTGTCAAAAATTATCACATATTGAAATATTTTCAAAGGTTAAAATGTGGTAAGTGGCATGATGAGTACTTGAGTTTTTGGTCGCCACTCGGGGTTGGGTCCTCGCTACTGTAACCATTAATTCAGGTAAAATGAAACCAAAGGAATATTTGGATAGTACTATTGGTGCCTGACGAGGCCCACCTCTGGTTGATAGCGTCAACCCGGTAAAGACAAGAGGTGCACGTATTCTGAACTTAAGTCGTTGGGTTCCGAGAAACGACTTGGAGCGGGGCAAATTTATTAGTCTTGGTTTGGTTATGGGACTCAGGGGATTGCTTATCATCATAGTTTGTAGGAGCTAGCTACTCCGTACAAAGGCCACAAAATGTGCTGGATTGCACAGGATGTAAAAATGTGCTGGATTTGCACAGGAAGTAAAAACGTGCTGGATTTGCACAGAATGTAAAAAATGTCGTATTTACGAAACTAAAACCTGTGAACTCACCAATATTTTATATATTGACGTCTTTTTAAACATATCTTTCAGGTAACTAAGTGCTGAACAGGTATGCGGCTAGTACGGTGGAATTTGGGATGTCGGACACTGGTTGGGGGTTTCATCTATGGTTACCATCGGGTTGGGACATGAACGGAAACGCCCCACTTTAAACTTAATGTTTGTGATTTTAAGTAATGTTTGAAACCAGGTATCCTTTCCCGACATCTTAATATAATGATCTTTTCTAATTAAATATAGTTTGTGTTAATCTTGACTTTGATATGCTTTCGAGCGTCGCGCCACGTGTTTCCGCCGTTGGCGTGGTGTGACAGAAGTGGTATCAGAGCCAAGGTTATAGCGAACTAGTATTTTTGAAAAATCTAGACTATAACCGGTTTTGGCTCGAAAACGGAGTTTTCAAAAATAAAACACAACGAAACATTTTTAGAAAAGAAAGAAAATTGTACATGGATTGTACAAGGGGAAATTCCGACCGACTAGCCATGTGTGTCAATATATAAAATGTTAGAAAATAAGGATATGAATGCTTGAATTGTGTAGAGATCCGATTTTCTAACTAGTGCTAGTTGATGCATATAAGTAGTACAGATAGCTTGCCTGTAAGGATATCGTCTCACACTTCACTTTAGTCCGCACTTTTGCATCGGTTACCGACATCGACAAGTGGGAAGGACAAGCGGTGGTCTACGACGAACTCACCCGCTTACCTGCGGACGGGATGATCGGAAGGGCTAACCTTTATCGTGCTAGTGGACGTTGTCGTGTTGCTGATGATGGGAAGGCAAAGCTAGTCTAGGTCCTTTATTTGTGAAATCTTTGTTTGGATCAGGAAGCTCGGAACTAGCGGGCACCAAAATTACCTGGCAACACCGATTATCATTGCGGGTGCACACGTAATAATAACTTGTGGTGCACGGTAACCTAGGTGGGCGCTAGGGCTGGGGTTGGTGATCACTTCTTGCCTTGTCTATCCTTGTACTGTAGGGTCAGTCTTAGAGTTTGATTGGCCAACGGGCTAGAAGGGAGGTCTTGTTGATATCCCTCGATTTCGATCCTCGCAAACTGAATGAGCTTTCTTCAGCATTACCTCTAAGGTACGAACACGGAAGAGCTCGAACGTCTACTTCATATGAGTAATCTGACGTAAACCCTCGCATCGGATAAGGACAGGAGACGGAAACTTCCTTGTATAGGAGTTTAATGCCTCCGCACAAAGTTCTTCGATGGAGCGGACATACGAGGATGCACTGCCTACCGAAGAGATGAATGCTTGGTACGATGCGTGGAACGCTAAACTTGGAAACCAGTGAAGACCGAGGGTGCGTCCCTGCAAAATCAGTGCGTTTTGAGCACGGGACCCTGTGTGGATCAGTTTTGAGATTAGTTGCCCGTGTGCTGCTATATTATTACTGTGAGTAAGTCATTCTTGATCAAACACATGCCCAAGTTGTCTTCGAGGATCAGGCGTTCCTTCCCCTATTGGAGGGCAGAATCGTCCTTGCTGAGTTAATAGGCTTGATCATCTTATCTAGAAGGCATGATAACCCCCGTCTAAATCAACAATGTCGAATCGGCAAGATCATAGTATATTTATTTAAATGGGAAAATAAATATATGGTAAAGTGAGCCGAGTCGGGTGTTGAAGACGAAATATCGATCGGCAAGATCCTAGTATATTTATTTAAATGGGAAAATAAATATATGGTAAAGTGAGCCGAGTCGGGTGTTGAAAATGAAATATCGATCGGCAAGATCCTAGTATGTTTATTTAATGGGAAAATAAATATATGGTAAAGTGAGCCGGGTCGGGTGCCGAAAACGAAATATCGACCGACAAGACCCTAGTATAATTATTTAATGGGAAAATAATTATACGGTAACGTGAGTCGAGTCGATGGTTGTAAAAGGTAGTGTCGAATCGACAAGATCCTAGTATAATTATTTAATGGGAAAATAATTATACGGTAAAGTGAGTCGAGTCGATGGTCGTAAAATGTAATGTCGAATCGACAAGATCCTAGTATAATTATTTAATGGGAAAATAATTATACGGTAAAGTGAGTCGAGTCGATGATTATAAAATGTGATATCGAATCGACAAGATCCTAGTATAATTATTTAATGGGAAAATAATTATACGGTAAAGTGAGTCGAGTCGGTGGTTGTAAAACGTAGTGTCGAATCGACAAGATCCTAGTATAATTATTTAATGGGAAAATAATTATACGGTAAAGTGAGTCGAGTCGATGGTTGTAGAATGTAATATCGAATCGACAATATCATAGTATATTTATTTAATGGGAAAATAAATATATGGAAGGATGAGTCGAGTCGATTATGGGAAAAATGAAATCTCGACTGACAAGATCCTAGTATGACTACTTAATGGGAAAGTAGTTATATGGTAAAGTGAGTCGAGTCGGAGATAATTTTATCCAAGTCAGTTAATATATATGGAGACATACATATATATTGAATATAGGATCACGACGTGCGTTTTGCGTCTAAATTCGTCATAATACTTGGGGAGTGAAACCACATTTCGGGAGCCGAAATCGTGAAGCGTGTGACTCGTAATCGTTAAGTGTCACAGAACGCTTTGGCTGACATTGAAATCCCCCTCAAAAATCAAATAACGGACTACTGGAAGTGGTCATGTTATTCTGTCAACTAAACTTACCCATGGGACGGCAATTCCATTGCTCATGTTGCAATGTTGAACGTCCGCTACCCTCGTCAGGACGACGAGACTGGTTGTCTATTTGGGGTGGCGAATGATGCGAAGTGTTTTCCATCAATCCCCATAAGTATTGAGACGTTGCGTCCCTTTGTCACGGTGTTTTATAAACTAAGGTTGCGAGATCCATTCGTCATGGACAATGTGACTTGTCTAATCTCTTGTCATATTTCGATACTCTCCATAGGTGGCCTGTCATGAAGGAAAGTTCACTGGCCTTGCTTAGGTAACGGAGAGGCATTTCAGTTGATGACTATCGGTGTTAGGACCAAAATAACATGCAAGAGGACCCTAAGGAGAAGGATGACTCGGCTGGATTGCCAGAGTCTGTATCGTTTTTATTTTATCATGGTGTCTCGATAAATTATGATCCTTCTACCTCTACTATTCTCGTTGTGACCAATATGGTAATATTGGAAAAGGTATAGATTGGTTTTTAGGTCCTATGGATGCTAATTACCACAATTCTAATAACTACGGTGAGTCTAAGGCTCCCACCGAGCCTGATGTTGCTCCTGCTGTAATTGTTCTATGGCCCAAGCGAATCATGTCATCGTTGCTGAGAGTGTAGCTCATACTGAGCGTGTTAAGGATGTTTCTATGGCTTTTGTCAAGTTTGAGGTTACTGTTGTTTCGAAGGCTCCTACTAAGATCATTGCCATTGACATAGATATCTCTAAGACCCTTGCCAAGCCGCTATGATCATGTTTGTGTCACGATGGAGTTCGTTGCCATTAACTCCATTTTCTTAGAGGTTTTCGTTGAACCGCTCGTTATCATTCCCTGGCTCCTGCCAAGACTAATGTTGGCGATGGCTCTCAGGTATGGTTGAGCCTGTCAATGCTACAGTTGCTATTATTCGAGTGACTTATATCGAGTATACAGTCATTCTCCCTAGGAACGATATCGGCCTAATAAGTCTACTAAATTAGGTGGAACCCATCGTTCCCATTCCTGATATGAAGGCGGATGCCTTTGGTGATCCAATCGTTCCTACTAATGAGCCTATGGAGTATAGGTTTGTGGCTGAGGATACGAATAAGGATTCTATCACCATAAGTGAGCTGAAACGCACCGGGGTGCGTGCTCACCGTAATGGAGCTTCTTGTAGTTATGTATAGTGGACTCGCTAGGTTGCGTGTCGTCCTGCTGTCGTGAATTCATGTAGTGGTGTTACCCCCAACGATGGTGCATTCTTGTAGTTGCACAGTTTTGCCGACTGCATATCCATGCGGTTGCGTTTCGCTGTCGACGGTGCATTCCTGTTGTTGTGCTGCTCCTGCAGTGGTGTAGCCTTGTTGTCGTATTTCTCTGTGTCATGCGGTCCATGTTGCGGTGTTGCCTTGTTGTCATGCTTCTTTGTCGTCGCGTTGTTCCTGTGCGGTGTTCCCTTGTGGATGTGTTGTCGTCATGTCATGTTATTTCTACTATCGTATTGCACTGTGAACATATTGCTACAATTGTTGGATTGACTTGATGATGTGATAACTTGTCGTTTGTTTCACTCTTGGTTCCCTCGGGATAAAGACACTACCCCAAACCCACGTAACCGTTGTTATGTTGCTGAATGGTTGTGCAGTGACGCCATGTCCAGCCTTAACCTTTTACGTGCATTTTGGTCGACTAACCACTCTCGAATCATGTCGAAAGGAAATCCCATGATCCACACATGACGGGGTGAGCCTCGTCTTTGCGATGAAGGGATTTCGAATACATCTCGAACTTGAAGGTATCGAGTAATTGTGAGCGATATTATGACCCATACCTTTGGGCTAGTAGGAGTTGAAAGACTCAATTTATTATTGCTCATCCCAGTGGATTCGTTTGACATCATACCCGCCAACGTGTCATGCCGATGACTGCGGGAATAACAGCGTGGACCCACCCACGGCGAGTGCATTGGTGGAGTCCCCGGTACATGATTCGGAGGTCTTATGAAACCCTGAATCTAGAAGGGCATGCAACATTGTCTACTCTGTGAGGGTGCTACCCTACCGTGATGAAATCTTCGATCAACTCAGCCCTGCGAATGGTGTTACCCTGCCAAGGGTAGGTTTATCTTGTCTTGGTGTCGTTGCATAGATTCTTGGGATTGTGGAACCCTTTCGACCTTGGGTCGACATGGGTGTTCCCAGGTATTTTTCAGTAGCATTGCTCGCGCTAGAGCAAAATCCCCCGTCATTGACAGGCACTGTTGGAGACACCAAAGTAATATGAGCTGCCAGGTCAGTGCGTTTAGCACCTTTATAACCCAGATGAGCTCGAAAGCTTACATGTTGCACCCATGTGTGTGACCACCTGAGTCGTTGAATGGGATGCCTTATTGGAAGGCTCAAGACTACTTCTTGTAGGGCGAATCTCGGTCGTTTGTTGTTTTAAGTAACGATGTTGGCGCATGAAGCCGTCAAGCCCAAACGTGAGATCTATGCCAGATGCATTCATCTATGACTCAATTTCACCTCTTACCTCGAAAGATCCCGAAAGTTGGAATTCGACGAGTGAGGATTCCGGGTCAGGACTCCTTTCACTCAGATCTCTGCATAGGATCTGAAAGTCAAATTAAGGAACGTGTGTCCTGTATTGTTTAGAATTGACTTACTAGGTTGCTAATAACGATAGGACACCAGTGCTCGTGAGGCACATATAGCAGGACAAGCACTGGGTACCCTTGATTTGGGTAGTTACCAATGCTCTGCTTACCGTCTCGAGGAACGCCAACGTGTTGAGATGTTGTCGAGACCCTAGCCTTTGTTTGTTGCTGCAACCATATCATGATGATTCATATACATCCTTCCCGTGCTTATCAATGTGATGAGGCGATGCGAGCCTCTAGACATTTGTGTTTAAGTCGGCTTAAATCCTCGCGTATTGTGGAATTGTACGGCTGTGTGTTGAATATACACTGTCTACTGCCTGGGGAACTGAGGGGTGGAAGTGACGCAAAAGCTTTCGACCTCCATCGGTCCATATTAGGCGTCCTAGTAACGCTAACCACAATCGCTCATACGAAAAGGTTATATGTTGGTGTATAGTGGATTTCGGTCCATGTGAGGACACAGGATTACCATCCGCTACTATAAACAACCTAGAGCATCCTCGAGAATGTCGACTGCGTTGTGATCTGGTAAGATCACCAGATTAGTGGGATTCGAACGAGCAAACCTAATGGTCTTGTCGCCTGAAGTGTCCGGTGGAGTGTGATGGGACACAGGTAATGATCGATTGCTGTTTGTAACCTTCTCATCCCCCTACTCGTTTGTAGTTATAATATGAGGCATACGGATAGCCACCTATACTCTTGGAGGGTCGTGGCTAGACACTAGATGCCAACGTTCACAATATCGGATTTTAGTAGTTATCCTGCCCCAGGGTGTGCCAAACCTTGAACGCAAGTCTGGGATACTCAATTCGAGATGAGTATGGATTACCATTCTTGAACGAATGAATTGTTGTCCTGGACGGAAGTGTCCTGTGTGATACAATTAGTGTCGGTGGCAAATCAAACTCGTGTACTTCATCGCCAGAATTTCCTATGTGATAGGAATCATCACCCTAGTGTTCGGGGTGTACTGCTCGAAGTCCTCTGGAGTGCATACGTGTACGTCTCTAGTACATTGAATGTCAGATAGAGATATACACATGATCTGGCGTGAGTTCAAGAGGTGACCAACGAATCTGGTAGATTCAAACCTGCTTGAATAAGTGGCCAAACCGATCGGGAAGTTGTACTAACAAGGCGTTAGCCTTAGGAACTTTGAATCGGTATAGGACTTTGCTGAGTGTTATACTCTGAAAGAGTGTTGTTAAGCACGAAAGCGGTAATGGAGTGACTTCGCTTAGTACTCCAGTGACTCGGATATGTCAGTTAAAATTGGCCTTGCAACGAACAAGCTCGAACTATCGCAAGAGCTTAGTGGGACTCTTGACGAATCCCGCAGGTCTGGCTGGAGGAAGCATTGTCAATTCCTCAACCGACAGGATTCAGGTTGACGCAAAGCTCTACTATTTCGGGAAAACCGATATTTGTGCCGGGTTGCGATACCCAAGAGCTCGGCCGTAGCCGACTCATGACATTGTGTTCGTTAGGACGCTAAGCGTGAACTGGAGTTCACGAAGAAAAGGGGTAATCGTGTGAGTTGCAAACATCCCGCCCTGTTCAAGGATACTAATGTATCGGAGGACTTGAACTGAATTCCGGGACGGAATTCTCTTAACGGGGGGAGAATGTGACAACCGGCAAATTTCGTACAACGGTTAACGTGATGCTAATCATGTTTTAGAAATAATTAACCTGGTTTAAGGTTAATTATGGTTAGTTGAGCTAATACGAGTCCTACGATGTCCGTTTGAAAGTTCGTTGAAGTCTTGATGCCTTTAAAGAAAGACTTCGCGTATTTAACGTAACGAACTGACATCAGCGAAAATTTGTCAAACTGGAATAACATAAGCTTATTTTATGAAAATACGACACGTATTTACTATCGATGCGAACGGATGTGAAATCGGCGTGGTAAACGGCCAAAAACGCAGCGTTTTGGAGAAACGCGGAGAGAAACTGACGTGGGATTCGAACGTCAAAACGCATGGTTTTAACCGTTATCGAACTTCCGGAATAATTATTTATTACAAATAATTTCATTATTTAGTTTCGAAAGCGAACAGGTCGCCTAAATGAAGTATAGCTCGACCGGATCGATTAACGCGATTTTAACGCGTGTTCCGTTTTCACGCGTCGAGTTACGAAAATAACAATTAAATTGCTCGGTTTAGTTATGTTTTTAATTTCGAACAAAACCGACTAGTTTTCGTGATAAGTTATTAACCCTAAATACAAGCCGAGCCTTAAGACGTTAAACGGGTTCGATACGCGGTACACACCCCACCTAACCCCAAGCCCTAGCTATAAAAGGGATAAGTCTTCTTCTTCCCTTCATTTTCAGCAGCCGCTGCTGCCCACTCTCTCTCTACTTTCTCTCTCTAAAACTCTCCCTCTCTCTCTACTCGCGTCCCTCTCTCTCTCCTCTAAAGAAACCGGCCGGCCACCACCCCTCTGGTGGCAGCGGCGTCGTGTTCCAGGCCCAAGGTCAGGGGCAGACCAGGTGGAGACGGGTTTGAAGAGGGTTGGGTCCGGCGAGGATGGAGGGGGGGGGGGCACGGTGGTGATGGTGTTGGTTCGGGGGTGCGGCAGGAGGACTCGGGGTGGTTATGGAGGCCGCTTGGTGGCCGGTAGCGGTGGTTTAAGCCCGAAAATGGGCATGGGGTGGATGGTGATGGCTGTGCGGTGCAGAGACAGCAACGCAGAGGTGGTTTTGGGTGGTGACAGGTTGAAGGCGGTGGGTGTTGCAGGTGGTTGGTGGTCTGTGGGTGATGGCTCGCGAGGGTTTAGCTTTGGGTTTGGTTGGTAACGACCTGTATGGATCTGGTCACGTGGGCTCGTCATCGGTGGCCGGGGATGGTGGTTGTTAGTGGTGTTCCGATCGGTGGTGGTTTGGTTGATCCGGGTCAGATCTGGTTCTTTCGGTTTCGTTTGGATGTTCGGGCCAGGGTCGGATCCGGTCAACTCCTGGTCAAAATTCGGTCATGAGTCAGACCTGGTCAACGCTTCGATTCTGTTACACGTCGTTCGAGACGACGTGTCGGGTCACGCGAACAAGTGGTAAATTTCGTATTTATTGTTTTAGATCTATAAATATATATTTATAAATTAGAAAAATACGAACAAATTTGGTGTTAACTCGCGAACGAACCGTATATGAGATATACCACAAATATAAATCAGATAAATAGCATTTGTATATTAAAACGTGACATGGTGTTATTGTATATCGGACTTAATTTGTTGGACTATATGTTGTATATATAGTTATATATAATTAAGTGTAACTTATGTAATCGTCGAAATGTATAAGCCCCATTTAATTTAGAAATGCGGATAAATAGATTGAATGTCTTGTGTTTGGAAATTGATTTTGGGAAAATTGAAGACACTTGTGTTGTCTGGTTTGTACAAAAACAGAGGAAACTCTGCCGAAATTTTATAAAATCCGGAGCACAACGAACGCGATATTGTTGTGCGTTTTTATAAATAACTTCCAAGTGTTTGACAAAGATTATTTGTAATGATAATAAGTGAATCCCGGAAAATATTTTCGAAACAAATATATATAGTTTTCCAAACGTCAAGTATGACGAGTTTTCGAAAGGTTTTCAGTAATTAATAAAGTTTATTGTTCGGATTCAAAAATATATAGACGCTCGATTTTACTTGGGAACCTTTTTATAAAATCTAAGTTCCGTATACTTTAAAATGCTCGGATTTGGGAAATAATGTAGCAAATGTTATCGATTGGGGTTAATAACAAGATTTGTGTTTTGCAAAGTATATTTTCCCAAAAATAAACGTACAAGACAACTATATTTATCCGATTTACGATATGAGCTACGGCTCAGGGATGAGTTATACGTTTCGTGGTGTTAGTCCAACATGGTTTACACACGCAGAGTAACAGGTGCGCAACTTGGGGTACTATGTCGTATGTGAACTCATGAACTATGATAAGTCACGATCGGTTCGTCGAGTTAAAACACTTAAAGACTCGGGTTACTACACACGAGTCGGGATAGTTGAATAAACTATCTTTTAACCGGAAATTAAGCTAGGTTTATATATGATAGGCTTTAAGGTGTCCTTTATTGGTAATTAGGGCACGAGGAAGTCGGTCAAAGCTTTGGGCTTTATTTGCTAGCTAAGCATGGAAATTAAGGTGAGTTTCACGGCCCCATTTTACTGTTTTAACTGGGGGAAAGATATGTTTGTCAAAAATTATCACATATTGAAATATTTTCAAAGGTTAAAATGTGGTAAGTGGCATGATGAGTACTTGAGTTTTTGGTCGCCACTCGGGGTTGGGTCCTCGCTACTGTAACCATTAATTCAGGTAAAATGAAACCAAAGGAATATTTGGATAGTACTATTGGTGCCTGACGAGGCCCACCTCTGGTTGATAGCGTCAACCCGGTAAAGACAAGAGGTGCACGTATTCTGAACTTAAGTCGTTGGGTTCCGAGAAACGACTTGGAGCGGGGCAAATTTATTAGTCTTGGTTTGGTTATGGGACTCAGGGGATTGCTTATCATCATAGTTTGTAGGAGCTAGCTACTCCGTACAAAGGCCACAAAATGTGCTGGATTGCACAGGATGTAAAAATGTGCTGGATTTGCACAGGAAGTAAAAACGTGCTGGATTTGCACAGAATGTAAAAAATGTCGTATTTACGAAACTAAAACCTGTGAACTCACCAATATTTTATATATTGACGTCTTTTTAAACATATCTTTCAGGTAACTAAGTGCTGAACAGGTATGCGGCTAGTACGGTGGAATTTGGGATGTCGGACACTGGTTGGGGGTTTCATCTATGGTTACCATCGGGTTGGGACATGAACGGAAACGCCCCACTTTAAACTTAATGTTTGTGATTTTAAGTAATGTTTGAAACCAGGTATCCTTTCCCGACATCTTAATATAATGATCTTTTCTAATTAAATATAGTTTGTGTTAATCATGACTTTGATATGCTTTCGAGCGTCGCGCCACGTGTTTCCGCCGTTGGCGTGGTGTGACACAAGGTACAAAAGATAACAAAAGGAAGATTCACAAGGATTTGTGTCAGAGCACACGCGAACAAGAGAAGGACATGTGGCAGACAGTACAACTACCAAATGGCTCTACTGTACCCGTGCTGCCATCTACAGTGACCAACAGACATACCTCGCCAACTGTCAGACGTCACATCAGACGCCGATGACAGCCCCAGCCACTGCAGCAAGGACAACATCACTGGTCACCATCCAGAACCCGCCACGTGTCCACCTATAACAACGACCACACTGTAGCATGACGTCTTCAACAGTATTTGGTTGTTTCCCGCCATTTCCAGGAAGAACATGGACTTGGGCCTTGACTGGGCCCAAGTGGACGACATGTCTCATGGGCCTCTTCCTTCGGCCCACAACTATGCCTATAAATAGGGACATACTTCTTCTTGTAAACGCATTCAGAAATCAACTATTGTAGCCCTATCATTTGTAACATCTCTCTTATAATAATATTCCGGCAGTTACAGTGGACGTAGGTCATTTCCGACCGAACCACTTACATCTCGTGTTCACACACACTTTGCTCACATTCACCTGTAACGCCCCAAATTTCTATCTATTATATTGTACAGTTTGTACATGCCCGTTTTATTTTATTAAGCTATGGATTGCTTAGAGGCAAGATGCAAGGTGTTTTAACGTCTAGTTATGTTTTGCTGGTATGCCTACTTCTGGGTAAGACTAGAAGCAAGGAGAAAATTTTGGATGTTATTAACGGATGAGTCAGGTGATAATGTAGATGATGTCATCAATGATAGTAATTATGAGATTCAGAACCGTAGTCGATGTCAGAAGTGACGATATTGACGACGTTGCCAAATCGTGACCCGTAGTCACACAAGGGCGTGGACGTGCAAGATTGAAAATGTAAACTCTTAAATTTAGTGATGAGTAAGGATTCGAGGACAAATCCTCTTTTAAGGGGGAAGACTTGTAACACCCAAAAAAATTCGTTAAGTAAATAGTTTGACTAAAACGAATACATGGTTTTAACAAGTGGAGCAGTTTATGGGTTTTGACGCATAAGGTGATATCTATTGAACCAATTAACAAGTTTGATGCATATGTCTTGGGTTAAAAAAAAAAAACCAATAGAGGTACCTTTTTTGTCATTACACATAGGCGTTTATTATTACTTCAGAATAAGTTATCACCAAATGGAAGTTGAGGGGCCTAGATGGAACTTTAGAATTTAAATATCCTTAAAAGCCAAACCCTAACACTCTGTTCCAGAGTTTCATTAAAGGATGGAAGAGAAAGGATCTCCCTCCTCTTCCTTCCCCTCCAATTCCTTGCAAATTGGAAAGATTGAAAATCACCTTAAAAACCTCTTTATTATCCCTCCTATTCCCTCCCTTTCTCTCCTAAAAAAAACTCTAGAACACATTTTTTCCCCACTTCCTTGCCAATCCTTTCTCCTCCATCCTTTAATGAAACTCTGGAACATAGTGTAAGTGACAAAGGGTTGTTGCAGCCGAGACACCAGAAGAAGTCGAGCATGAGAGCGGCAACAAGGTGAGCTCTACGACAACGAGGTTTCCGATTGTTTAATCTTAGGTGCGCAAACCAGGTAACCTCCTTATCGGTTCTTGTTGGTCTTTATCACTCACTTTGCAAAGGCTGGCTCGGTTAGGCATCGAGAGAGGAGACTACGTGGTGGTTCGCGGTGATGGTTTGTGGTGCATCCTGTCATCCTAATCGCGATTCAAGGTATATAACTGTATGTCCTATGTATCGTGTTTTCTCTTATGTTTCACTTCACATGGTGATGGAACAAGGGATAGAATCGGCTGTGATATGGGGTCGACTAGAACGTGCGGTGGTGGTGAGTGACGGCTCTTTGTGATGGTTGATGGTGAGATCGGTGGTTTATGAGTTTTTTGTTTCTGTTTTGTAGGAACATTAACGTTTGATTTCAGTTGGTATGATGTTCAGTTAGCCATGGCGGTTCAAGTGGATGTGATTGGTAACTTCGTGGTGGTGGTCGTCGGTGTAACTGAAGACAACAATGGAGGTGTTGGGTGATGAAAGCTTTGTTGTTTCATTTTATAGTAGAGATCAACAACTTATAGTTGACGAAAACTTTGTTAAGGTGGTGGTGTCATGGTATGAAAATTTGAATATGTTAAATTTTTTTTTTGATCGGCGAACAACTGTGTGGCAACCGCCCTTGCGGGGCGCCGTGCCCAAGAATCGACTACTCGACCTCCAGCAGCCCCCGCCTTCTCCCGATGCGCGGAAACCCGAGCCCCACCCGCCCGAAGGCACGATAGTGTTATAGAACTCGGTAAAACCTCGCCGCCCGTCAGATTCGAATCGGCGCCACCCGTATTCGATCTTCACCCGGATACCAAACCATAATGTTGGAAGTGGGAATTGAACCCTTGATCACCTAAGTGAACATAAGTTCTCTCCACCACTCCACCACTATGGATGGATTGAATATGTTAAATGATCATGGGCTGGTATGGAAATCATTACATACAAAGCATGGTTGGTGTATGGATATGTATGTGTTATCGGATTCTAAAACAGTAGAATTGGCGATGGACTTTTAATTTGAATAGAGATTGTCATGTAATGAAGGTACTCACATTAGTTGAGGATGGATGGTGGACAGAAGCATGATCAACGAAAAGAATTAGACAAGAATTGTTTTTGTTTTTTTTATTAGTCCACATGATTAGATTTCATCCAATTTTTTTGTGATAGTCAATGAAATGACGTTGTAATTCGAAAGCGTGTAGGTTGTTGATGTCATCACACATGATTCGCGCCTTCATTCGTTTCTCTAACCATTTGAGAAGTAAGCAGATTGAGGTGAGTTCTTGTGCCCACTCATTTAGTTATTATTTTTCTAAATATTTTGGGCTAACGTGATGCTAAACCAGTATGATTATTTTTGTGAAGTCACAAAATATTTTGATGAAATTATAAATATTTTTGTGTACGAACGGAATCTAAATTAACTCGTACATATTATTTTAGCACAAGAAACGTAAGTGGACGGAATGCGCCTAATGTGTTATTATATGGTTTGAGTTATATGTGTTATTAGAAGTGGGATAGGCCTACTCTGATTTATGGTATTGTTTTTGTCATGGTTGTTACATGGTTTATGTTATTATAAACTGAGCTATGACAGAAGTGGGAGATGCCTGCTTTGATCTCTAGACTTGGTTGAGTTAAATAGACTTGATTGTACTTTATGTTGATAAACGGAATGCGTTTTTTATAGTTGGAAATTGAAGTCTTAGTTAAATAGGCGGATTGCGCTTATCCTAGACTTTGATTGTTGCTTGAGAAAAAAAGGGTAAACAAAATAGCGGATTGCGCTTATTGTTAACTCTGAGATTGAGGTATTTTGTTAAATCTTGTTTTGACAAATTACTTGTTTATATAAATATATAAAACTTGAACTCACTCAGCGTAGCTGACTTTTTGCGTACACGTTAGATTGATTTCAGGTTTGTTGATGAATAAAAAGGGACGACTTGGTATGCAGTGGAGCTACTTGGTTGCAGTTGACATTTCAAATAAGAAGGCGTCTAAGGGATTTTGCTCGAACGTCATTTATATTATTTCTAATATTCTAGTTTGTTTTATAATTACTGTTTTGACCCGTTTCGGGAAACCCATGTTGGGAAACTAAAAAAAACTTATTTGATATTCCGCTGCTAAATTTTCTGAAATAAATTAAGATATCTTTCGAATTGTTAGCATGGTTTTAGTCTTTGAATGCCAACTGTTTGACCTGTCAGTTTTGAGGGTCTTACATCCACACTCACTAAATCACCTTACGAGTTAACCAACGGGGTTTGGGTAAAGGATTAATCTTGACGTAACATAGGTATAATCCACACGGTGATTAGTCATAATCACCGTGATACTTATTGTTTCTTCACTACTCAAACATCCCAGTTCTATATGGCCCTACTAAAAACAACAAACTGTGGCCATTTCCTCTTGTGAGGTTGAATTCATGGCAGCATCAGCTACAACCGACCAGGCCTTAAGGTTGAGAAGTATGCTTAGTGAATTGACGAGAATGGAGGCACAGAGTGTGAAATGTTTGTTGATTATGAATCGGTGATATTGTGATATCTTAATGAAGAATCCAGTCTTTCACAACCGGAGTAAGCATATAAATAAAAGTTTCATTGTTTGAGCAAATGCTTAGAAAGAAACGAGATGCGCGTGGAGAATATGAGTGGCAAGTAACAACAGGCTGATGTCCTAACAAAAGCGTTGCCTCGGATCAAGTTTGGGGAAATGAGGGCACTTTTGGGAGTCAAAGATATTGGAGAAACAAGTCAACATGTAGTAGCAGTCTCTTAAACCTCCACCTTTAATCAAGCTACATGGGACTCCTATCCAAACTCTTTTTCTCAAAGAGTCATCATCTCCAATTCCTTAGCACACCCCATTTAGCTTTTAAACAACACTTCTCAAGCTCGATAAACCATTGGAGGTGGGGCCGGGCCAGGGAGAGGCATATGGTTGTTTCATTGTGTAGCTTAGGGTGCGTTTGGTTCGCGGAATTATTTGGAATTGGAATTTGTGAAGGAATTGGAATTGGAATGAATTGGATTTGGAATTCAAACATTTCAAAAGGAATTGGAAATCGTTGGAATTAGATTCTCAAATCCTATATTATTGTGTTTGGTTGGTTATAAATTGGAATCTATCACCCTTGCCCCCACGACCCGCATCGTTGTGACCCGTACCGGCCCGAACCGTTTCGCCCCGTACCGACCCATACCGTTTTGACCGGTACCGTTTTGACCCGAACTGTTGATACCTCTATCATTTCGGACCAGTTTCGACCGGTATCGTTTCGACATGTACCGTTTCAGACCGTACCAGTTTTGACGTGTACCGTCTTGCCCGGTACCGTTTCGCCCCGTACCTGTTTCGACCGGTACTGTTTTCGACCCGAACGGTCGAAACTGGTACGGGGCGAAACGGTACCGGGCAAGACGGTACCGGTCAAAACTGGTACAGTTTGAAACGGTACATGTCGAAACAATACCGGTCGAAACTGGTCCGAAACGGTACCGGTCGAAACTGGTACGGGGCGAAACGGTTCGGTCCGAAACGGTGCCGGTCAAAACTGGTACGGTCCGAAACGTTACGGGCGAAACGGAACAGGTCGAAACGATACCGGTCGAAACGGTATCGGTCGAAACGGTTCGGTCCGAAACGGTACAGGCCGAAACTGGTACGGTTTGAAACAATTCGGTCCGATACGTTACGGGCGAAACGGTAAAGGTCGAAACGCTATCGGTCGAAACTGGTCTGAAACGGTTTGGTCCAAAATGGTACCGGTCAAAACTCGTACGGTCCGAAACGGTACCGGTCGAAACTGGTACGGTCCGAAACGGTACCGGTTGAAACTGGTACAATACGAAACGGTTCGGGTCGAAACGATACCGGTCGAAACTGGTACAGTACGAAACGGTACCGGTCAAAACTGGTATAGTACGAAACGGTACCGATCGAAACTAGTACGGTCCAAATTGGTTCGGATCTAAGCGGTTCGCGTTGAAATGGTACGGTTCGAATCGGTTCGGGTCAAATTGATGTCAACCGTTCGAAGATTCCAATAAATTGACTTGAATTCCTTCTAATATTGGAAGGATTTTGATTTCCCGTAGGTAAAGAAATTTGAAGAAATTCATACCAAATTCCAATTCCAATTCCAATTCCAATTCCTTTGTCAACCAAACACACAAGATTGGAATTGAAATTCCAATTCCAACAAATTCAATGAACCAAACACATAAAGAGCTGGAATTCAAATTCCAATTCCATTGAATTCCATTCAATTCATGTGAACCAAACGCATTCTTAGGGTGCGTTTGATTCGCGGAATTGTTTGGAATTGGAATTTGTGAAGGAATTGGAATTGGAATGAATTGGATTCTCAAATCCTATATTATTGTGTTTGGTTGGTTAATAAATTGGAATCTATCACCCTTACCCCCACGACCCGCATCGTTGTGACCCGTACCGGCCCGAACCGATCAAAACTGGTACGGTCCAAAATGTTACGGGCGAAACGGTACAGGTCGAAGCGATACCGATCAAAATGGTATCGGTCGAAACTTGTCCGAAATGGGTCGGTCCGAAACGGTACCGGTAAAAACTGGTACGGTCCGAAACGTTATGGGTGAAACGGTACAGGTCGAAACGATACCGGTCGAAACTGGTCCGAAACGGTCGGTCTGAAATGTTACGGGCGAAACAGTACAGGTCGAAACGATACTAGTCGAAACAGTATCGGTCGAAACTGGTCCGAAACGGTTCGGTCCAAAACAGTACCAGTCAAAACTGGTACTGTCCGAAATGGTTCGGTCTGAAACGATACCGGTCGAAACTGGTACGGTCCGAAACGGTACCGGTCGAAACTGGTACGTTCCGAAATGGTACCGGTCAAAACTGGTACAGTACGTAACGGTTCGGGTCGAAATGGTACCGGTTGAAACTAGTACGGTCCGAATTGGTTCGGATCTAAGCGGTTCGCGTTGAAATGGTACGGTTCGAATCGGTTCGGGTCAAAATGATGCCAACCGTTCGAAGATTCCAATAAATTAACTTGAATTCCTTCTAATATTGGAAGGATTTTGAATTCCCTTAGGTAAAGGAATTTGAAGGAATTCATACCAAATTCAAATTCCAATTCCAATTCCTTTGTCAACCAAACAAATAAGATTGGAATTGAAATTCCAATTCCAACAAATTCAATGAACCAAACACATAAAGAGTTGGAATTCAAATTCCAATTCCATTGAATTACATTCAATTCATGCGAATCAAACGCACCCTTAGATTAAACACATCAGTCATCGTTACACTAACTCTCCATCGTTGCAGATGCTTTTGAACTCAAATCAAGGATATTTGTAGGAACATACTTACACTTTGTGTTCCATCTTTATAAAACAATCCATACTTTGAAATTTTTAACTAAAACATAACTTTTTTTTCTTTGTTTATTTTTAACTAAAACATAACATAAAATATTCTCTACAAATTTGGGCCATTTGGAAATAAAAGCAAGCTTAATATACTGGGCCAGATGCTTATGGGCTGAATGGCCTAGTAATAGAGAGTTGTAGACACACTGGAGTCTAGACAGCAGTTATCATACACAAACTTCATGTCAAAAAATATATATTATTACACCAAGAATATGTAAACAGAATAATAGTTTAACTGCTTAAGTAGTTTGATCATGAAATAACTAGCAGTGTAGTATTAAAATAATATCCTTAACTTAAAAATTTGATATGGAACAATTTATTTATCATACTTATGTCACCTCGTTTATTCTTTATTTTATAGTACGAAAAGTAACAAAAGTTAAACAGTATAACTATCAGTACACATGTAAATAAAAATAACCAAACACTAAGGTCAAGTACATGTATATACAATGTTCAAGAATATAATGTAACGATGTTGAGTTAGTTCGGGTTATTAGTTTTTTAACGCTGAGATGGAATAACTTGTAACATATATGTTGTAAAATTAACACCAGAATCAAAACAATCGAAAAAAATTAACCAAAGATTAAAGATTTTATTGATGATCGAACGAATACATGAAAGGAATTAGAAAGAAAATAATTACAACCAAATTAGCCCTAATCAAAGACCTGATCAAGCTTTATAAGCCCTAGCCTGATCATAACGAACTTTAACAAACCTACTTCTAAGTTGACACATTCAGTCCCTATAGTTTTAGACATTTATTACAAACAGAACAAACTAAAGAATTATACTAAATAAACTTTAAGATATTGACAGAAACACCCCCTAAACTTTTACTCTCCTAATCTGCCCTTTGACTTTTATGGTTTGACCTTGATTTTGACTTATTATTCCAACAATATATAACTCAAACAAGCAAGGCTACTAGGCTAGATATAGCTTATTACGGTTACGGTTAAAAATAAACTATGTATCATATTTGGATGCGATATTCAAGTGACAGGGTATATTTTAAGAGGAAAACACGATGTATTTTTAAACATGATGTACTAAGCCAAACGAAATAGAACCGTAGATTTTGAAGCTGTGTTTATACTTTCAGGTTGAGCTAAATCTTGAAATATTTAGGCCATTATGGTTATGTGTACTTCTTAGTGCTAATGAGTGAAATTTTGGTTAATTTCGATGATTTGACCCAAAAAATTATTATTTACTCAAGTTAAAACACATCCTAAAACCATAATATGACAACATTGGTTAAAAAAATTCTTAAAAACCGTTCGATACAAAATATAATACATACTAAATTGTATATGATTGTATAAGTCGTTAGGCGCTCTGTATATGTGTGGGCGCGCGCATGCGTGTGTCAAATTTCATAATAGTACTAATACTTATAACAAAATACATAAATATCAATATAAATAAAAAATATTTTTTTTTTAAATGGTCAACAAAATTCTATTAATCGCCAAGGCTAGCGGGATACTAGCAAAACACCCATGTACAAAGAAACTAAACAAATCACCAACTAAAGTACCAGTACATAATCACAAAATATTCGACAATGCAATCTTCGCCACCAATTCCAATTAAAACACCTAGTTTTGCCCTTTTTGAAACCATAGACAACTTTTCGCGCGATAAATCCTTGCAGAAAAGCTTGCAGTTGAGAGAACACCACGATTCCAGGATTGTTGAGACGAGTTGCCACCTAGAACCACATACCATGCAACAACCAAACTATCCTTGATACCTTCAAGTATTTCAAAAATTACTAAAGTATACATGTCCAAATACTAAAATATTTCAAAAATTAGTATTTATTTCTTGAAAAATGATATTAGCAGTGGCGGATCTAGAAACATTTTTCAGTAGTAACGTTTTTCATTTTTTTCATTTTAGTAGTAACGTTTTCCAAATTTCGTAAAAAAAAAAAACCAAATTTTCCACTAATTTTCCACTACGCGCGCGAAGTTGAGCCGCAACGTCCGCAACCCCTGCTAATAAGCTACATCCGCCCCTAGATATTAGTATATTAATATTATAGACATGGAAATTATGATTTAATTTTTTAAAGTCAAATCGGTCCCAGGTTGGCCGCCAAAATTTGATTTTGGCTGAAGTTGGCCACATTTGATCGATTTCGAGTAATTAATCAGAGTTGAAGGAAATCAGCTAGACACTATATATACCTTGTAACAATTACAGAGTCAGTACCTGTTCGTCTAAACTTAGTTCTATAACATTTTATATGATATTAGAAAAGAGTTAATTGCCAATTTAGTCCCTGAGGTTTGTCAAAAATTGTCACTTTCATCCAAATCTTTTTTTATTGTCAATTTAGTCCACGTGATTTCATTTTTTGTCATTTTAGTCCCTGAAGTTTGTCAAAAATTGCCACTTTCATCCAAATCTTGTTAGTCCGCAGGGACTAAAATGACAAAAAAATGAAACCACAAGGACTAAATTGACCAAAAAAAAGATTTGGATGAAAGTGGCAATTTTTGACAAACCTCAGGGACTAAATTGGCATTTAACTCTATTAGAAAAACAAAATATATCAAATTTTTGGTATTCTTCTTAATCGAAATTTATTAAAATTATCTTTAACGAAGATTCGTAGAACGAAAAATAGGTTTGTTACAAATTTGACTTGTGTAGGAAGAAAACTAGATTTGTTGAGAGACCCAACGACTCTTTAACCATAAGGTCTGATCACGCATGTGGCCATGTGATGTGGGGTGGTCTGGGTCAGTAACGGGGTAGTAACAGCTGTAAATATATATACACTTTAAGGCCAGCTTAATCGAATTTAAATATATACAAAGAACAAAGCCTGAACATGAGTAGACTGTGGATTCCAAGTGTAAATCTAACACTTTCTTGGTATAGAAGTATACTACACACACTATGTATTGCGTATTTCCCAAGTAATACATTTCTAAATATTAATTTTGCGTATTTTATTATTAGACTATTTGATGTGGCTAGAGGTAAGCCACAACTTGATCCTATAATATTGTGCCAAGTAGGCGACCACGTGTCACTGGCTCGCGACCGCAACCTGCTCACTTGATCTCGTTGTGACTCAAGGTGAGCGATAACTTTATTCCTTTTCTTTAACATTAATAAAAAATATTATATTATATAAAATTAAAAACATTACAATAAATATTACATAAACTAATAAAAGAACAAATAAATAAGCAATAGAGTAAAAAGAAAACAAAAGTAAAAAAAGAATATATAAAAAAACATATCCTTGGCCTCTTGTCCTCTTCACTTTTACAAACCTGCAACAACAAACATATTCATGGCCTCTTGTCTTCTTCACTTTTACAAACTTGCAACTTCCTAAATTAAACATATCCATGGCCTCTGTTGTCTTCTTCACTTTTACTTTGATCACCGGAAAAAAGATAGAAAAATTACAAAGACACATAATTCCCCGCTATCAAACGCGAGTGAGGTAGCTTTGTCACACCCCAACCGATGGCGGAATCATCGAGGTGAGACTTAGTGGTAGATTGTTTAAAGACTTCATGACACTAGATTTTGTGACAATATAGTTTAAAGATAGAATTTCATTTATTGTCTAAAAATAGAAATACAAGTAGTTCATATAACGAAAAATACAACAACAAGAATATGATAACTTGAACTAGAGTGAGTTTCTATGTCCAATCCTAAGTAGTTTTCTTGAATGTCTTGCAATAAATATTTCCTGCAACATGTATAAAATATCCGTCAACACATAAACCATTGGTGAGCATACTAGTTTTGACATACATACATAGTATAATAAAGTTTTGCTTATAGGCATATGCAAGAGAACCATACAAACGGCGACTAGCCACGAAGAATTTTGCTTAACATGACCCATGTTGGGGGCGGATAGCCAATCCTATAGCGCTATACATGCAAGGTGGGTTGTCAACTATATGAACATTTGTATGTTAGAGTAAATAATTCTACATAGCATAGCGTACAAGCATATAATAGACTTTAGATTGCGCATGATAGAATTTAGAATATGATAGACTTTAGACTAAGCATAATAGATTGTAGAGTTTAAAATCGTTTGAGTTTTGATAGTGATACATGTTGAGCCCCAAAGAATAAAGGATAAAAGGGGACAAGTATGAACTCACCTTTGGGTGCGTTTGATAAAGTTCCAAAAAGGTAAGTCTTGGAAGGTTTAGCTTTAGCCTTGGTTATCTAGAATTAAAGAATAAAGGGTCTTAGGTTCGAGTTTAGGTTATAGATTCACGAAAGTCATGCAAGCCTTTTAGGCAAACCAAGCACAAATTGCCTTTAGGGCAATCCGGATGGTCATGAGATTAAGTTAGACCAAGCACAAAACCATCATAGATGATTCGGATGGTATGAAGTTAGGAATGTGAATCCATTTGATAGTTTCATGTCATAACCACTTCGCTTATGGAATAAACGTGGGTTTTGGACACGGGATTTCCCCTTTCTAGTGTGGATAAATCCATAGCACAAGAAGGGTCAAGAGAGTTGGTAAGGTAGGGTGTAACCACAAACCTTCCAAAAGATTACTAATAGGACAATAAGATAGAAGATTGAAAGTAGTTTATAATAATACATAGTATAACTAAGAACATAAAAACGAATCAGAAAATAAACACCTTTGGGACCTTTTTTAGGTGCTCTACCCTTATCACACTCATGTGGATAAATATGGGGAAGATCCTAGAGGTTTCTCCAATGAGTTTTAGATGAAAAAGAATAAGGAAAATAGAATGTAAGTTGAAGTTTTAAGCCAAAAAACTTACTGATGAAAAACAAGAAGTTTGGCTTGAAAACTTGAAGACTAGAGAGTTTTAGATAGAGTTTTAGAGATGAGCAAAGGATTAAGGGGTGGAGAGGAGTGGTATTTATAAGTGAGTTAAGGTGGTTGGGTATTAAATAGAGTAAATAAGGTGGTTAGGGATGAATTAGGTGGGGGTTAAGCTTGATTGTCATGGGATAGTTATTAGTTGTTTTAAGCTACTGTTGGTCATCGTAATTAATTAAAAAAAAAGGCAACGAACATCAAAGTTGAACTAACTTGAATTGATGTTTTATATGTTGTTAATATTTGGAAAAAGTCAACGTCACTAAATTTTGTTTTCCGTTTTTTTTACTAAAAGTATTGTTATTATAAAAATAAATATATATTAAGATTTTAACTAAATGAGTTTCTTGTCATGACGTCTAAATTAATTAGGATAAATTATAATGACGAATCATCACGAATTGGTAGGAGTTACATAAAAAGAAACAAATAAGGCGAGCTTGGAATTTGTTAAGTATAGAATTTGCGTCACATAAAGTTTGCGTCACATAGAGTTTATAGAATAAATGAAATAGATAAAGATTAAATGCAATTGACAAAATACTTTTCCATTGATCATAAGCTCGGGATTACAAGGGGGGTAAAATGGAAAATTACAAGAGTATAGTGACTAGAATTGAGAATACAAAAAGTACGAATGTTACAGTCTCCCCTACTTTAGAAAATTTCGTCTCGAAATTTAATTAAGAGTCAACCTTTTGAAAAAAAAAAATATGTATGTGGTTTATTATGTTTAAAGCGAATAAGGTATCTTGTCGCTTGTGCGATAATTATGCTCGTAAAAGAAGTACTTTTAAAATTTTACCCAAGGTTGTACGTAGAAATTTGAGAGCTTAACCGACATAAGCATTTTGTAAATAGTGAAATAAGGGGTACGTATAAATAGGTTTGTATATGGGGTTAATGTAGCAAGTTTGGAAAAGTAAGTAAATATACAGTATAACATATATTAAATAGTAAAAAAAAATCTTGTGAATGTAGGTAAGTATATTTGTATAACATATAGAAATTTTGGGAAAATAAGTAGTTATACGGTATATCATATGTGAAATAGTAGAATTTGTTGGCTTGTAAAAGATGTGTCTTTGGGTAATTGGGGGGATAGTAAAAATGTGAGCATAATGAGTGACTAGATGTGGGAATGAGTAGTATTTAGTAATAGATATTTGGTTTGCACAAGGTCGAAAATTTTGTTAGGAAAAACTTTTTAGAAGTGATTAAATAAACGAGAACTTGGACTATTTGGAAAACAACTTTGTGGCGAAAAAAAAATAGTAGTTATTTAGTTTTGAAATCCAATACATAATTAGTCAAGGAAATATATGAAAGTGAGAGAAGAATCTTGTTTTACATGTATAAATTCTTTTAGGGATTAAGGCCAGAGCTTATGGGATTTAGAAATAGATTCTTGATAATGGGAGGATTGATGATTAAGAAAGGAAAGGCACGAGGGAAGAAACGATGTTTGATGGAGATTGCAAGTATAGATTATTCATGGCAAGGATGATGTTGCCTAGTAGAAAGTGTGGTTTAAAACAAGGTTATAATATGCATAATAGATAAATAATGCAAGCGTAATTAGACTAACAAACAAGAACATAAACGGATTCGCAAAAGATAAATAATGTAAGTGTTGGTCAAAATTTTTAGTCAACACCCAAACTTCTCATGGCATGAATAACTCTACTTTTGGTAGTATGACAGGACATTTATGTATAGGATGTACCGGCGGCGTATCCACCATGCCGTTATCATACCTCATCCGTGTTGTTATTCATGTCATGATAGGTTACACACACTAGGACTTGTTATGTTTTCCATACGCCCAATTTTTGTAATTACGTGTGCACCCGTAATTAGTCTAATTGTCGTATGGTCCACATAATTTGTCTTAGTTATGTGTGGGTCGTTAGTGGACACAAAATACTTATACACAAAGAAAAAGACATTAAATAGTTTTGATGTTGTACACATAGCAAATAACGTGACATGCAAACACATAATGTAAAAAAAAAAAACATTAAGCAAGTTTTTGATGTTGTTAACTGTACGTGTTTTTGGCGTAGATATATGGTTTCATGACATAACTGTGTAGACTTGTGCATATACGATTACGTTTAGTTGTATAAAATCAAGCAAAAGTATGGGCAATTGGATTTTTAATGAAAACGTGTAAAATGTTTTGACCGAGGGTAACATAAAATTCGAGTTCATTACAAATTGAGTTTATGGGTACGCGAGCAATTTTAGCTTTTCATGACTAAGGGTCAAGTTTGACGGTAGAAGAATTTAGTCCGTTGGATGTTAAAGAAAAACATATTTAATTGAAGTGGGGAAAATTTAGTGTAAAAGTTTTATCGAAGATGGTCGTTTGATTTATGAAAAATCCATTTTATTAAGCGAAAAAAAAAAATAGTTTGTTGACAATTTTAGTTTGGCATTGATGAATATTTTGACTCGTGATACGATTTGAAGAGAAAAGGTTTTGGGGTTATAAAGAAGTAGGTTATTTGATTTAGCGTGTCTTTGCTCACAAGTCCGGTTTACAAAAGGATTTTTTTTTTAAACACTTTTACCATTTAGAATCTTGTTTGTCAAACAAACTCGACGCACACATTCGTTAGTAGTTTGAAGGTGGGGATTTTATAGAAGAATAGGCATCCTCTTAGAAATAGTAGGAAGAATTTTGTTAAAATTTTTTTTGAAAAAGATCGTGCGCGAGGAGAAAAGGGTTTTGCGATATTTGAATTTTGCCGTTAAATTATGATTGTAAACTAGGATAACGATGGTATTTCATAATAAAAAAAAATTTATATCCGAACAATTTCTTGAAAAATTACATAAGGAAATTCTTATTATTTTTTTTTTAAGAAAAGAAAAGTCAATCTTCTTTAGTGTGGTGAGTGGGTTTTCCAGCATCGTAGATTACCATGGCAAGTCTTGGTCATTGGTTGCGTCCATGGGTTGGGTCGTTGCACTCGGAGCATATCTATCCATTGGCTTTAGTGAATAAGGTAGTGCTAGTAGGTTTTTTTTTTTGGGTCGTGGTTTAGTGGTGTGGCGACATGTTTTGGCAAAATGACCATATGTACCACAGTTGGCGCATATGCGGCATTGTGTGTGAGTGGGATGGTGATATTTACAACTGTCGCATAGCGGAAAGGTTCCACGATACTGCTTTTTGTTGGAATTCGGAGTCTCAAGAGTTGTCAAAGTGTGGTTTCGTTTGAGGGTTTTGCGTTTTCGGTTACCCTTTTTCGTTTGTTTAGTAGGGGTATGGGTAGAAGGTTTAGTATCTACATGGTTTGTGTTATCCTGGATGGTATCGTCGGGGTTTGGAATTGGGCTTGTTGGTGTTACTAGGTTAGGGAGAATATTGACTAATTCTTGGGCAATGTGACTCGCCCGTTGGTTGAGATCGATGCGGTTGAGACGGGAAGACATCTACGAGAATCATACATAAGAAGATTTGTATAAGCGTTTTTAAACGAAGTGACTTTTGACTTTAGGAAATAAGTTACTAGAATTTTGGTTAACAATGAAAAGCTTGCGGGTAAGATTTCACTATATCGGTAAAGTTGGTGCAAATTCGGAAAAAAAATATATATTTACATAAGTTCAAGTTGTTCTCATAGACTTGGTATGTAAGTTCAAGTTACACGTATAGTATACAAGTTTCACATTGTTCAAATAGCGTAACACGTATGTATAAGCAAGTATAGTGCACTTAGTTAACATAAAGGAGTTTTGATTAATGTTGGTTTGCGATTATTAGTATTGTTTGGAGATCGCGAGAGTAGTTTGAAGCGCGAGTCTTGAGAGCATTCGCGAGTAAAATAAATCGAATATATATAGTGAAAACATAGCATGAAAACAACATTGAAAGTAATATTAACATAAAATGAGAAGCTTGTTTTAAGCAAGCAATTGGAGTGTTCCGGAACGGAACTAAGACTAACCAAAGTGGTTCGAATTTACCTTTGAGTTTGAAAAACATGCTTTGGCCTAATAGGTGGAAATACTCTCGCCGAAACTTTCGGTTAACGGTATTCACCCTTCCAGTTACTACATGTTTCTTGTCATTAGTAGATTTGAGACTTTGGCGAGATTTAAAACAAAAATATCAAGGATTGAAACTAGTCGCTAAGTTGCGGATTTCACTCCTATCTTAACGAGGTCGTTTCTTTGAGTGTGGTTTGTACACTTTGTCCAACGTGGTAAGAAAATTAATTCTAACCTTCGATTGGTAAGTGTCCACTAGAATGAGAATTGTGAAATTTCCACCAAGGTGAGGATATCACTCCTATCTTGGTGTAGTTTCAAATATACAAAGAATTTATGCGGATTGAAAGTTATCACCAAAGTGAGGGTTTCACGCCTATTTCGATGATTTCCTTTCGTTTGTGGTATACGAGCGTCTTCGAGTGTAAAATGATCCACCAAATAGGTAGGTAATTTTTTTTTAAGACCAAAGGAATAAAGTAGAAGTAAGATAGGGAGAACAAGTATATTAAGCATGATAAAAAGGAATGGTCAAAAAGGTTCTTAACTATAGTCTAGGTCAACATGGCAATTTTTCCTAGATCCCTATAGTCATGGCTCTGATACCAATCTGTCACACCCCAACCGATGGCGGAATCATCGAGGTGAGACTTAGTGGTAGATTGTTTAAAGACTTCATGACACTAGATTTTGTGACAATATAGTTTAAAGATAGAATTTCATTTATTGTCTAAAAATAGAAATACAAGTAGTTCATATAACGAAAAATACAACAACAAGAATATGATAACTTGAACTAGAGTGAGTTTCTATGTCCAATCCTAAGTAGTTTTCTTGAATGTCTTGCAATAAATATTTCCTGCAACATGTATAAAATATCCGTCAACACATAAACCATTGGTGAGCATACTAGTTTTGACATACATACATAGTATAATAAAGTTTTGCTTATAGGCATATGCAAGAGAACCATACAAACGGCGACTAGCCACGAAGAATTTTGCTTAACATGACCCATGTTGGGGGCGGATAGCCAATCCTATAGCGCTATACATGCAAGGTGGGTTGTCAACTATATGAACATTTGTATGTTAGAGTAAATAATTCTACATATCATAGCGTACAAGCATATAATAGACTTTAGATTGCGCATGATAGAATTTAGAATATGATAGACTTTAGACTAAGCATAATAGATTGTAGAGTTTAAAATCGTTTGAGTTTTGATAGTGATACATGTTGAGCCCCAAAGAATAAAGGATAAAAGGGGACAAGTATGAACTCACCTTTGGGTGCGTTTGATAAAGTTCCAAAAAGGTAAGTCTTGGAAGGTTTAGCTTTAGCCTTGGTTATCTAGAATTAAAGAATAAAGGGTCTTAGGTTCGAGTTTAGGTTATAGATTCACGAAAGTCATGCAAGCCTTTTAGGCAAACCAAGCACAAATTGCCTTTAGGGCAATCCGGATGGTCATGAGATTAAGTTAGACCAAGCACAAAACCATCATAGATGATTCGGATGGTATGAAGTTAGGAATGTGAATCCATTTGATAGTTTCATGTCATAACCACTTCGCTTATGGAATAAACGTGGGTTTTGGACACGGGATTTCCCCTTTCTAGTGTGGATAAATCCATAGCACAAGAAGGGTCAAGAGAGTTGGTAAGGTAGGGTGTAACCACAAACCTTCCAAAAGATTACTAATAGGACAATAAGATAGAAGATTGAAAGTAGTTTATAATAATACATAGTATAACTAAGAACATAAAAACGAATCAGAAAATAAACACCTTTGGGACCTTTTTTAGGTGCTCTACCCTTATCACACTCATGTGGATAAATATGGGGAAGATCCTAGAGGTTTCTCCAATGAGTTTTAGATGAAAAAGAATAAGGAAAATAGAATGTAAGTTGAAGTTTTAAGCCAAAAAACTTACTGATGAAAAACAAGAAGTTTGGCTTGAAAACTTGAAGACTAGAGAGTTTTAGATAGAGTTTTAGAGATGAGCAAAGGATTAAGGGGTGGAGAGGAGTGGTATTTATAAGTGAGTTAAGGTGGTTGGGTATTAAATAGAGTAAATAAGGTGGTTAGGGATGAATTAGGTGGGGGTTAAGCTTGATTGTCATGGGATAGTTATTAGTTGTTTTAAGCTACTGTTGGTCATCGTAATTAATTAAAAAAAAGGCAACGAACATCAAAGTTGAACTAACTTGAATTGATGTTTTATATGTTGTTAATATTTGGAAAAAGTCAACGTCACTAAATTTTGTTTTCCGTTTTTTTTACTAAAAGTATTGTTATTATAAAAATAAATATATATTAAGATTTTAACTAAATGAGTTTCTTGTCATGACGTCTAAATTAATTAGGATAAATTATAATGACGAATCATCACGAATTGGTAGGAGTTACATAAAAAGAAACAAATAAGGCGAGCTTGGAATTTGTTAAGTATAGAATTTGCGTCACATAGAGTTTATAGAATAAATGAAATAGATAAAGATTAAATGCAATTGACAAAATACTTTTCCATTGATCATAAGCTCGGGATTACAAGGGGGGTAAAATGGAAAATTACAAGAGTATAGTGACTAGAATTGAGAATACAAAAAGTACGAATGTTACAAGCTTGGACTCGCTCGCAGGACTTTTCGAGTGGGGTGTTGTGGTATGAGCGATCCATGTGGATCAAGTTGTGACTCGCGGCATGTCGCTTGCGGGCCATAACACATAGTTTTACTAATCACAACATATCTATTGATTCGTTAGTGAATTTTTACAGGTAAAATTAAAATGTGTAAGTGAAACTTTCACCAGTAATTTTTTCACGAAACTTCATCAAAGGATCAACGTTAAGAAATACCATCGATGAGAGATGTGGGGTGGATTGTATACCTTAGTGGGTGTGATCTACTAATCCCCATAAAAAGATGAAGGAAAGTCATCGTTCAAAAAAAAGTTCACTTTATATCCACGTTAGAAATACTTCCCCCGATACATGCTACTTAATTTTTTCATAAATTAGGGAAGGTATTTGTAACACCCCAACTAGGGGTGTTCAAATTCGGATAATCCGAATTTCGGATAATCTGAAATTTCGGATAGTCAATATTGGGATCCGAATCCGGATCCGAAATTCGGATAATCCAAATTTCGGATTCGGATTCGGATCATCCAACGGATAATCCGAAACTTTTAAAAAAAATAAAAAAATAAATAAATAATAATAAAAAAACGTTCTACTTTATGTCTAAAATGTGAACCTGTTAAAAAAACAAAAATCAAAGTTAGATAAACGAAACTGGAACAAAAAATGTAAAAGAAACTTACCATTTGGTAGACGGGGGCTGTGGAGGTCGGAGACGAGGTGGACGGGGGCTGTTATATAGAAGAGAAGAGGGAGCGGCTGATATGGATTGGAGTAGTATGGACTTAGTTTTAGGAGGATTAGGGATTTAGGATTGTGTATTTTGTTATCTAGTGTATAATATATATATATATATATATATATATATATATATTTAATATTCGGATTCGGATAATCCGATTATCCGAAAATTTTCAAAATCAGGATCCGAATCCGAATGCGAAATTTTGGATTATCCGATTTTCGGATATCCGAAAATCGGATTATCCAAAATTTTGGATAATTCGGATTCGGATCATCGGATTTTTCGGATTCGAATTCGGATTCTGATTTTTTTGAACACCCCTAACCCCAACCGATGGCAGAAACATTGAGGTGTCACGTAGTGATGATTGTTCAATAGCTCATGGTACTAAATGGAAGTTGAATATTACTAAACAATTTACAATTTGTTATACAATTTAATAATTACATAAACTTGATATACATGAACTAGGTCCAAAGCTCCTATGTGATCCAAAACTTGTACAACTTCCAATAGCAAGTAAAACCTGAAACATGTTGAGTTGGAAAAGACGGGGGGGGGGGGGGGTCAACTATAAATAGTTAGTGAGAATACATAGGTTTTGCATGTAATAGAAATCAATAGTTTGTATAGCAATCATAGTTGAAGTATAATGATGAGTAATGATAGAATATGAGTCCGACATGTAACAATGCGTCTTTTGTACAATCAAACCTTGTGTCGACTGAGACCTAACTCGCATGTTAGTAAAAGTGTAACTGTTATTGATCATCCCTGAATTTATGCGGGGGGATGGGTTTGTCAGACCTATAGCGCTATAATCTAAACAGGCGGCTTGATCAATGTTAATGATTGTACTGTGTCTTTTTGTTAAAGTCAAATGATAGTATGAGTAAATGATAGTGTATAAAATGTTTATAGTTGAATCATAAGTTTCAACAATGTAAGAATGAGTAAATGATAGTATATAAAATGTTTAAACATGTTTCACCCCAAAATGTAAAACAGAAAAAGGGGCTATGTAAACTCACCTTAACAATAGTATTAAATCCTTTGTAACAGTCTAGATGTGCCTCAAATATTTCCAAGTATCACCCTATGTTTAAGACAATAAAATAAGTGTTAAGAAAACTTAAAAGTCTAAGTTTTCTAGTCTATAGGTATTCTAGGGTTCCTAATTTGGGGATTGGTGATCGTTTAATAGTTAATTTAAAATAATAGTTAAGTAAAGAAATTGAGAATGTAAATAAAAAGATTTTTTGTAAGATCATGTTCAAGGGTGGTTGTACTAAAATATCATAGCGTGAAAATAATTTTTATAAAATTATTTTCTTAATTAAAGGATATATAATACATTATAATTTATTAATCAAAACATGTTAATAATATCTAAAAATATTAAAATTCATAAATTTCATATTACGAAAGCATATTTCTGATCTAGTTTGTTAAAAATAATTTATGTAAAATTTTGGTACAAAAATGATGAAAATTGGATTTATTATGAATTTATTATGGTTAAAACAAAATAAATTGATTAAAAATAATTAATAAATCTTTTTCTGAAAATAAAATTTAGTTTTATAAAATTTATAAGTTTATAAGTCCAAAATAATTTTTGTGAAATTTTTATAAGTCGTTTTGTTAAATAAAAGGATTTTTCTTTATAAGAGAATTAAAAAAAAATTGCATTATTCAATATTAGTTAGTGTTTAAGTATAATATAAACTGGGATCTAAATGTTCTTAGGGTCCAGACCAATTGGTCTGGGCTTGTGATTGTAAGGCTTAGGAAGCACGAGCACGTGGGTTCGAATCCTGGTATAGGTGGTTTTTTTCAAATAAATGAGTTTTTTTTTTAATTTATGAAAAGGATGTTTTAAAAGAAAAAGGAGTGGTGGACGGGACTCGAACTCGAGACCTCGGCCGGCCACACTATAACCAAACACGTGGCAACCAACTGATCTGGGGATCAATTTGTTATCTATTTTGTTTTGTTTTAGATATAAACAGATGCGCTGACGTGTTATCTTCCCCAAATTAAAAGCATATGAACCCTAGTTTTCCTAATGATTCGAATTACCCAACAATAATCCCAGGAACCATGGGGTTATTGTTCGGACAAATACGACAAACAAAAACATGTTATCAATCAAAACTTACAATGCGTGAGGTTGTGTGGATGAACAAGTCAACCGAAAAGTCAACAAGATCAATTCACGAGTTTCAGCAAACGATTGAGAGAAAATTAAGGGTAGGGGAAGTGTTTTCGGCACACTAAGGTTGAGGAAGAGGGTTCAATTTATAGTGTGATCACAAAATTGGAAGGTTTGACCATAGATAGTCAAAACGCGTAAATTAAGCTCATTAAGAGCTGTATTCGTTCAATTATTGTTTTAAATTAGAGCGGGATTGAAGTGTTAATAATAATCACAAATCCTAATCAAAGATCTTACCAAAAATAAGGCTCAATTACGCGGTCAATGAGCAGATCTGTTGGTGGGTTAATAAGCAGTGTTATGATAATTGTAAAAGGATTCAAAACCAAAACAGATGCAAGCATGTGGCCTAGTGGTTAGTGGTGGTTGTGCTTTGTTCTCTACTCGGTACCAGACCCGGGTTCGAGACCTGTGGTTAACGTATATTTTTTTTTCTTCTGTGATGCGATTCTGCAGGAAGGGAAGTGGGCTCAGGTGTGTGGGTCGGGTCTTGGGCTGGTTATGTTGGGCTCAGGAGGGTTTGGTTTGGTTTAGATGTAGCTTTGTTATGTTTTTAGAAAATAAATAATAATCTTGACAAGTATATATGTATCAATACACATTATTATATATATATATATATATATATATTTTATATAAAAAAATCTGATCATATTATTATTATTGTTACTATTATTAAATATTTTGAAATAAATAAGATTTAGACATGGTTATTCTTGTATAAGAGAAGTTTAATATAAGTAAAGTGGTTGTTTTACTAATTTAACAATTGGGAAAAATACGCGATGTTACAGCCTCCCCTACTTTTGGAAACTTCGTCCCGAAGTTATTAAGAACACAAGGTTGAGGGTGGTTGTGTAGGAATTAAGGCAGCTGTGGTTTTGAGTTAAGGCACGACATGAATTTGTAGGTAATAAAATAATCTGTTTTGAATAATTTAGATAAGAGGTTTGATATGTGTGACTACCAAAACCTTATTAGAATTTCACACTACCTTAACGTACCTGTAAATTCATGATTACATTCCGGACCGCAATCACCAATTTACCTTACATTAGGGTTTTGTGTCCTTCTATAACTCTAGACACACACACCGTGCCAAATAACCTTGTGTTTGAATTATATACAATGCATCCAACAACGAGTCCAACTGTTGAGCAGGAAAAAGACTTCTACCAGTCAGTGAGTAAGAACCCCTACCGATTGTTGAGCAGGTTGTAGGGCCTCTACCAATCGTTGACTAGGTTATTTGGTACCCTATTAACTGTTGAGCAAGTACTTCGTCCTCTATCAGTTGTTGATTAAATGTAACAATTATTCCACACATAAATTGCAAATTGATAATATATACATGTAAGCATCAAGTGTCAAGTATAGTATGTGAGTTGTGGTTATATTATCATAGACAAGGTCAATGGGTTTAGGTATGAATTAATTCATATTCATCTAGATATGTTTCCAAGTGTCATGAATAATCGTATGCCCAAATATTCAATACTAAGAGACAAAAATATTCGATACTAAAATTTATTACCCGAATCAACTGAGTCATTACATGGAATTCAAAAGTAAATAACATTCTAAGAGTAGAGGTTTGTCATTAGGCAGCTGGAGGGTCCTGATCTCGGTTTAGGTTATGGCATCGGTTACGGAAGTGATTTGGATCTCCACATTCATAGCACTGACCATAGTTGTACCTGCCAGGACAATTAGGGTTGGCAGCCGGAGCAGGGTTGGTTGGTTGGTTGGTATTGGGGTTTGGGGCTTCACGACATGTGTTGACTAGGTGACCATACGTACCACAATTGGTGCACAAGCGACATGGTGAAACAGTGGGATGATGATGTTTGCATGTGTTACACAAAGGAAAGTTTCCCGTATAAGGTTTCTTGTTAGGAGTTTGTGTAGTGAGGTTTGCATCAGGATCCCTGGTCTTGCGCTTCTGGTTCTCAGTAGTTACTGCGGCTACAATACTTGCGTTCCCGCCTTTGCGAAACAAGGTGCCGTTCTTTACGTGATTATCAGTTAAGGTAGCTGCTAGACGCTTGGCCTCTTCGAGGGTAGCAGGGTTCCTTCCCCATACCGTGTCCTGAATCTGCATGGGTAAGCCACCAATATATTTTTCGATTGCAACAGGTAGGGGTGTGACCTTATGTGGTAACAGTAGGCTAAGTTCGTGGAAACGAGTGTTGTAAGCTAGGTTTTCTCCATTGTCTTGGGCAAGATCGTGAAACTCATCTTTCAATTTCTTGATTTCATTACGAGGGCAGAATTCCACCTTCATGATGTCTTTAGCTTGTTCCCAGGTCAGACAGTGCGACTTCAGCCCCGCGAGTCCGTTTCTCTTCGTTCAACCATGTGAGTGCCCGCTTGTGGAGGACACTCATAGCATAGCGAACCTTGAGATTGTTAGGGCACTCGCTATTAATGAAAGTATTTTCGATACCTTCGAATGTCACACCACGCCAATGGCGGAAACACGTGGCGCAACGCTCGAAAGTATATCAAGGTCAAGATTAACACAAACTATATTTAATTAGAAAAGATCAATTTATTAGAATGTCGGAAATGAGTATCTCGTTACAATATTGCACAAGGCATTACTTAAAACGATGAACATTAATTTGTAGATGTGGGTATTTCCGTTTATGTTCCAACCCGAAGGTAACAGTGAATGAAATCCCGACCAGTATCCGACATCCCGAATTCCACCGCACTAGCCCCATATCTATTCGGCACTTAGTTACCTGAAAGATATGTTTAAAAAGACGTCAATATATAAAATATTGGTGAGTTCACAGGTTTTAGTTTCATAACAGCAACATTTTCACAACCATCGACTCGACTCACTTTACCGTATAATTATTTTCCCATTAAATAGTTATACTAGGATCTTGTCGATCGATATTCCGTTTTTACAACATGTGCGAAACCTGCACAACTTGTGGCCTTTGTAAGGAGTAGCTAGCTCCTACAAACTATAATGATGAGCAATCCCTTGAGCCCCATAACCAAACCAAGACCAAATATAATGCCCCGCTCCAAGTCGTTCCTCGGAACCCAACGACTTAATTTCAGAATATATGCACCCCAGGCATAACCTAATGCATAATCGACGCTATCGATTAGGGGTGGGCCTTGTCAGGCACCAATAGTACTATCCAAATATTCTTTCGGTTTCATTTCCCTGAATTAATGATTACGGAAGAGAGGACTCAACCCCGAGTGGCGATCACTGCTCAAGTACTCATCATACCACTTATCACATTTTAACCTTGAAAACATTTCAACACGTGACAACGTTTGACAAACATATCTTTCCCCCAGTTAAAACAGTAAAATGGGGCCGTGAAACTCACCTGAAATTCTGTCTGGCTTACTAGGCAGATAGCAAAGAGGGTCTCGCACCTACAAACGTCCTAGACGTATAAGTCACTATTCCTATAGTGCATGTGCCTTGGCAAGTTGTACACCCAACTCCTGACCACAAGTTATTCCAAATCCCGTTTCATTAAGCGCGTATCCTAGGTTTCGTTGGCGTTAGATTACCCTTTGTGTTACAAGTTATATATTACTCTTGTTAATATTTCCTTAACTTGTACCTTATTATCATCGACTCGACTTCACTTAACATATAATTATTTTCCCATTTAAATAATTATACTTAAGATCGCATCGCTCGATATAATATATATTTCAACGTTCGACCCGACTCACTTTGCCACACATTTGTTTTCCCATTCAAACAAATATGCTAAGATCTTGTCGTTCGATTGTATATCCTTAACACCCGATTCAACTCACCATACCGTATATTTATTTTCCCATTCAAATAAATATACTAGGATCTTGTTGGTACGGCATACACATATATATCTTTGTCTACTCGTCGCGGCTTTCCTTCCCACATATCTACTTTCCCATTAAGTAGATACACTAGAGTTTTGCCGAGACGAGCGTACATACATATAAATGTGTAATTTTTCTTGTTAAGTATATACGTTTGTTCAACGTCTTTACGTTATATTTTTCTCCCACGAATAATTCCTTCAACACTTAGGAAAGTGTTTATTAGTTTTCACCCATGATGCATATATATTTTACTTCTTAAAAATATATATTTTCTTACCTTGCCGCAATGGCATTTTTCTCATGTCTTGTCCGTGTACGGTTCGTTAACGCGTCTTAGTTCGATATCTTAGTTTGATTAGTCAATTTTCCAAGTCTTTCCCAACATGTGTTTTATAGAAATATTATCCACATTTCTAACCCATGTTACTTGGAAGGTTTGTATTTTAGCCCAACTTGTTAACTTAGACACAAAAATGCTTCCAATACTTTTATATTCCCATTTATATAAAAGTATTCATTTTTGTATAAGTTTCTCAAGTTTGCTTAACATTTTTATAAAATCTCTATTTTATAAAAATCTTTATGTCAATACAATCCATATTTTTATAACTTTCACTTTTATAAAAATATGCTTTTTATGCCAAAATACCCAAGTGTGCCTACTAGTATTTACCCAAATCATCCTTGGAAAATTATTACTTATCCTTTTGACACCAAACTTTCCATTATTGCATCTTTGGACTAATAGTTTCTAAAATATCCATTTTAGTCCTCTAAATTTCAAAGTTATAATATTAGTCCCTTAACTTCCAAACGTTGCATTTTTCCACTCTAACTTCCAAAGTTAACATTTTTCACTCAAAATAGTAGACTTTGAAGATCCATCTTTTTATTGGTAAGTTATTTTTGTATCAAAACACTTCTATTAGTCTTACATTTCATATATAAGACTACTTGTATATGCGTTTTATGTATTTACCCATTATATCAAAATATCAATCTTCTAAGTAAGTAAACTTTAATTTTTCATCTTCTTTATTCTTGAACTTCTAACATGTTCCATCATTTATCATGTCTTAAATGATCATGTTAAGATGATTAAAGTTACTTTTTAACACATTCAAGTTTATTCTACAAATCATACTCAAATCATCATCCTACTTAATGTATGTGTAGATTTTATACATTCTCATGAACACTACAATATCATCATCAAATCCATGATTTAATTACATATCTTTAATCATTCATTTTACACATGTAAAACCTATTAAAGATTATGTTCAAACCACCTTTTTAAACCCTTCATGTACAACTTGCTTCTAAGAACACATACATGAATAATAATAATCAAAAACAAGGTTAAGAAGCTTACTACTAGCACAAGGCTAGGGAAGACAAAACCTTTGATTTTGAGAGGGGTTTAGTGAGTTCTTCCTTAATGGTTAAGCTCCAAGCTTGAAACACACAATAGGGGTTTGGATGATGGATTGTTTTGAGTGATTTGGAGATGTAAAAACTTGAAAGAAGAATGTGCATGGGGGAGGGGAAACTCACGGCCCAAATGAAGAAGAAGAAGAGTTGTTTTTGCCTTGTTATCTTCAAAGAACTAACACATGTTATATACTACCATCAAATCTTCCATGGATTGTATGTGATCTTTGATAATGATTCAAGAGATTTGATAAGTATACAAGTGATCTTGGAATGATATGTGAGTGTGTGTGTGTAGCCGTGTATATATGTATAGATGTGAGAGGTTTCTTGCAAATCTTTGCTAAATATTTGAGATTTATCACAATCTTATACAAGATCCTCCTCATGCATGTGCATACTAGTGTGTAGTGGGTTTGATTATGTCTTGGATTGATGGGGCCATAGGGCCGAAAATTACCAATGGGAGACAAGAAAGTTGCATGCTTGTACTTACATGTCTTACACCTTTTTGGCTTTATGCTCATGCATGCTTAATACTAGCTTAGAGGATTATAATTATTAAACCACATGCATGGACACCACAAGGCCATCTAGGCCGGCCCTTGGATGGGTTTGGGTGGGGTCCACAACTCCAAATATTTACCCAATATTTGTTATGTTTAATCCCCCGTCGTTCGGGTGTCGTTCGGGTATTTTTCGGGTTTTAACCGCGCGTTATTCGGACATTAAAAATACCTTTAATAACCCTTAAATATAGCCTAATTTAAGCGTTGATTGGTTATTTAGGCCTTTGCCGGGTGAAATTATGAGTTATACGCGTATCGGGTGCGGTACGCGCAATTTATTTGTTACCGGGAGATTTGTACAAGACGTTTTCACTTATGGTTTTGGAGTTCCAAAACTTATTACATTTCATGAAGATACCCTTTATTTCATATCCTGGGTGTCCGGGATCCTTTTCGTTTATTTAATTATTACCGGGTAATTGCCAACGTCCATACCGGATAGCTTATTCGCACATGATCCAATCATGTTTTACCATTAAACGTATGCATTCCTATGCACTATTTGGAAATTGCTATCTCCTAAGGCCTTGATAATTAAATCACACATAATTGCATTTAATTACGTTAATCATATACTAATTAATCTGTACGGAATTACCTTATTTTTGCCGGTTGTTACATTCTCCCCCCGTTAAGAGAATTCCGTCCCGGAATTCAATTCAAGCTACCCATCACAATAGTAACCTTGAACAGGGCGGGGTGTTTGCGCTTCATGTGATCTCCTCTTTCCTAGTGAGCCCAGATTCATGTTCGGCTCACGCTTAGTGCTTTAACAAACACAATGTCATAGTTCAACTACGACTAAGCTCTTGGTCATCCCACCTTGACACATCTATCGGTTTCCCGAAATAGTAGAGCTTATCGTCAACCGGACTTCCGCCGGTCGAGGAGTTGCCCAAAACTTCCTCAGGCTAGACCTGCGGGATTCATTAAGAGTCCCACCAAGCTCTTACGATAGTCCGAGCTTAACCATTACGAGACCAATCTCGATTGATCTCTCCGTACCACCGAAGTATTAGGAATTTGGCCTACTACAAACTCTAAGCTTATTGACACCTCCTCGGAGTACGACTCATAGTGAAAACCTATTATTAGACCGAAGTTCTTAAGGCCTACGCCTTGTCTGTATGACTTCTTAATAGGCTCGCATCTCATCCAAACAGTCTTTAATCTGCAAGATCTACTGGCCAACTCTCGAATAACCTAAACCAGGTTATGTATCTATCTCCGTCTGTCATTCGACGCACTGGAGATTTACACGTATGCCCTCCAAGGGCTTTGAGTAGTACACCCCGAACACTGGGATGCTAATTCCTATCACATAGGAAAGTTTGGTGAGGAAGCTCATGGGTTTGATCTGCCACGAACATCAATCGTGTCAACACGGAACAATTCCGTCAAGTACAGACAATTTGTCCGAGAATGACAAACCATACTCGTCTCAAATGGAGTATCCCATGCTTGTGTACAAAGTTTGTCGAACTTGAGGTAGAGTGACCACTACAATCCGATATAATGTAAGTCGGCAATTCGGTGCCTAGCCACGACTCTCCGAGAGTATAGGTAGCTATCCAATGCCTCATCTCGGAGCTATAGGTGAGTAAGGAATGAGAGGGCTCCAAACAACAATCAATCATCACTTGGGTCACATCTGACCCCGGGACACCTCGGGTGTCATGGTGATGTCAAACAGGTGATCTTACCGCGCCACATAGAAGTCCCCTTGGAAACCTCGTCGGGTATCCCATTTTATTTATCCTTCGGCTCGACTCACTTTACCGTATATTTACCTCCCCATTAAGATAAATATACTAGGTTCTTGTCGACCGATCAACCACATTCAAAATGGGACTTTATTTCCGTAGAATCCTCTAGGTACTGAATTGCTGCTTTCCTCCTGAGCAATTGTGGTTAATGGTACTAGGACGCTTAGTATGGACTGATGGAGGTCGAAAGTTTTTGCGTCGCTTTCACCCCTCAGTTCCCTGGCATTAAGCAGTGTATACCTGACGCCCGGGCCGTACAATTCCACAATCCTCGAGTAGTACGAGTCGACTCATCACCAACGACAAGATGCTTCCAGCACATGGGTCTATACCGAAAAGAGATATATGAAACATCATAAATTGTTGTCGCAATGAACAGCGTATAGGGTTTATTAAGACATATCAATACGTTGGCCCCCATTGCGACAAGTATACAGAACACCAGTAGCTACCCAAACCATGGGTATCCAGCACCAGTTCTGTTATATGTGCTTCATGGGCACTAGTGTTCTATCGTCAATAGCAACCTAGTAAATCAATTCCGAATAGTACAGGCCATATGCCCTTATATTGACCTTCAGATCTTATGCAGAGATCTGAGTGAAAGGAGTCCTGAAACCAAAACCCTCATTCATCGAAGGTTCCATCCTTTCGGAATCTTTTTATGTAAATGGTGAAATCGGGTCATAGATGCATGCATTTAGCATAGATTTCACATTTGGCTTGGCGGCTTCATGCGCTCAAGTTGTTACTTACAAAAACAAACGACGACTGAGATCGCACCACAAGCGATAGTCCTGAGCCTTCCCATAAGGCATTCCATTCAATGCTTCAGTAGTCACACATATGGGCGGAATATGTAAGCCTTCAAGCTCGTCCTGATTAGTCCGGTGCCATACGCCCTGACCTGGCAGCTCACATTACTATGGTGTCTCTAACAGCGTCTATCAAGGATAAGGGGTTTTGCTCTAGTGTGAGCAATGCTACTTAAAGGTGACTGGGAACACCACTATCGACTCAAGGTCGAAATTGTACTCCATTGTTCCAAGAATCTACGCCACGACACCAAGGTAGGATAAACCTTCCATCAAAGGAATAACAACATTAATCGATGGGTCGAGACGATCAACCATCTCAACCCAGTAGTGTGGCACCTTAAAGAGTAGATTATGCTGCACGCCCTTCTGGATTCAGGGTTCATAAAACCTCTTAATCATGTACCAGGGACTTCACCAATGCACGCCCATGGGTGGGTCCACGACGGTATTCCCATAATCATCAGTATGGTACGTATGACTCCAAATGAATCCACTGGTGTGAGCCATAAACGAATTGAACCTTTCAACTCTTGCTAGTCCCAAAGGTATAGATCATAATATCGCTCATAAATTCTCGATACCTTCAGGTTCGAGACGTATTCGAAATCCCTTATCACAAAGGCAAGTCTCGCTTTGTCACGTGTAGATCATAGGGTTTCTTCCCGACATTGATTTGCATACCCGATCGTTGGGCGACCAAATTGCACGTAAAAGGTTAGTGCTGGACATAGCGTCACTGGTGCCTCAGGTTCCGAAGATGTACCGTTTTACGAAATGCGTGAGCATATACAGGGGTCGGCACATGATTCGGTCACTTACTCAGACGACCACGAGATTCAGACTTTAGGGGAATACACATGTAACCACTAAGGCTAGAGTGTCTAAGCACGACTTTTAGAAAGTCCGTTGGACCTGAAATTCTACATAATCAAGGTCGGCACTACACAATCAACAAATAGAACAATGACGGCACGGGGGGTTTAGGTGATGTCTCCATTCCGAGAGAAACAAGAGCGATGCAAACGACAAATCATCACTTCATCGAGGTAATCCAACAGCTGTAGCAATACGCCCTCTGAGCAACACGACAGTAGAAACAACATGGCAATGCCAGCAACATATCCACGAAGCACATCAACTAGGGAACACCACACAGGAGCAACACGACAACAGAGAAGTATGACGACAAGGCAACACCGCAATAGGAACCGTACGACACAGAGAAATACGACAGCAAGGCTACACCACTGCAGGAGCAGTAAACACTAGGAATGCATCATCAGCAATGTAGCGCAACCACGTGAATACGCAATCAGCTATTATAATGTAATAACGAGCATGTACTATGGCTGGGGGTAACCCAGCAACATGAATGCACCCGTCAATATGATGTTCAATATGGAAGATCCACAGTCCACATCAACAGAAAATTCCGTTCTGGTGAGCACGCATCCCCGTGCATCTCAGATCACTTGTGGAGGTGGGATTTGCATCCGTACCTTCAGCCTCGAGCCTATCCTCCATAGGCCCAATGGTAGGAATGGTTAGGTTGGTCGGCGCATCAATCGTCATAACATGAATGGGAATGACGGGTTTCACATAATTTAGCTGACTTCTCAAGCCGATATTGTTCTTGGAGAGAACGACCATAGGCTTGTTATGAGTCACTCAAACAATGGCAACAGAAACATCGACAGTTTCCACTGAGGCCTGAGAACCATCGACAATGTTAGGCTTCCTAAGAGCCCAAGGAATGATAACTAGTAGTTCAATGAAAGCCTCAAAGAGAATGGAATTAATAACAACAAACTCCACAAAGACACATAGATGGTCATAGCGGCCTGGAAAGGGTCATAGAGACGTCTTCGTTAATGACATTCACTTCTGCAGGAGCCTCAAATACATCAACAACGTCAATTCGAGCAGAGCCATAGAGCAACATCATCAAGCTCAATATGGACTGTACAGACAATGACAACAATAAACTCAACAACAGACATAGAAACAACGACATCAAGCCCGATAAGTGCTAACAAACCACTGTCAACAACAAACTCAGCGAGAGCTACACACTTAATAGCGTCAACAGGACTTGCTCGAGCCATAGGACAATAACAGGAGTAACAACGTCAGGCTCGACCGGGGTCTTAGACTCGTCGAAGCTATTATGTGTGTGGTGACTGGTATCCATAGGACCTGGAAACCAACCTACATCTTTCCCGATAACAAGGATAGTGGTCACAACGAGCATAGCAAGTAGAGGTAGGAGGATCACGATTTATCGATACACCACGATAAAATGAAAACGATACCGACTCTGGCGATCCAGCCGAGTCATTCTTCTCATTAGGGTCTCCTTACATGCTATCTAGCACCGATAGTAATTAGCTGGAATGCCTCTCTGTTACTCAAGCGAGGCCGGTGAACTTTCTTCCTGATAGGCCACGCCGTGAGAGTATCGAAATACGGCAAGAGATTAGACAGGTCACCGTGTCCCCAACGAATGGACCTTGCAACCTTAGTTTATAAGTCACCGCATCGTCTCAATATCTTCGGGGATTGACAAAACACTTTCCATCAATCGTCGACCAATAAATAACTAGTATCGTTACCGCGACGACGGTGATGGACACTCAACATTGCAACAAGAGCAATGGAATTGTCGTCCCATGGGTAAATTTACCAGATAAACGTGACCACTTCCAGTAGTCCGTCATTCGGTTTTGAGGGGGGGGGGGAAATTTCAATGTCAGCAAAAAGCGTCTTGCAACATTCTGGTATTCACAGAACACTCTTACAATTACGATTCCCAAAGTGTGGTTCCACTTTCTAGGATTTATGACGGATTCAGGCACAGTACATGTAACGAGCCTACTCTGGCGTTCCTCGACTGAAGCGAGACCACCAACAATCCTTGAAAAACGAACAGGAGGTAGATAGAGGAATCTTATGATAACCTTTGCACCACAGGAAGGTAGTATGACATAAGTACCTACATGCTGAGTCCATCACAATTCATCTTCCGAACACGATCCAGCGCTATTGCAAAGATTGTTAATCCATACTTGAATACTCAATACATCGAGTAGTGGCTTCCCACAAGTTAATCGTATGCACTTCCGAGTGAGTCCATCGCCATATGCCGACTGGGGCTTGCTGTTCTACTACACGTCGTCATCCTAACACTGGCAAACGATGCCGCGGTCGTGATTAGTGGCCGAAACTTCCGACACCATCGAAGTTTAACAAAGCACTCATGACTTGTGCAATGCGGCATGCTGATTTCATCAGCAGTCCATGACTGCATGGGAACAACCAATACTGTTGATTCAGACAAGGCTACCGAGCTTTCAGGGTAACAATGATCAAGCTTCCTCATCCCGTGACTTCGATTCTGTTCTTCCTACAGGAAAAGAAAAATACTCGACCCTTGAAGACAACCTGGGCATGCGTTAGATTGAACATGACTTATTCACCATGATAACACAGCAGCACACGGCCACGAGTCTTATATTTAATCCACGCAGGGTCCCGTTCTCTAAATGCACTAGTCTAGCAGGGACGCACCCTAAGTCTTCACTGGGTTCCAAGTTTAGCATTCCTCGCATCGTACCAGGCATTCATCTCTTCAGTAGGTAGCGCATCCTCGTACGCCCGCTCCTTTGGAAGAACTTTGTGGTGGAGGCCTTCAACTCCTACACAAGGAAGCTTTCATCTCCCGTTCCTATCTAGAGCGAGGGTCTGCGTCAGATTACTTATATGAATAGGCGTTCGAGCTCTTCCGTGCTCGTACCATAAAGGTAATCTCGAATAATGCTAATTAGGTTTGCTAGGATCGAAATCAAGGAACATCGGCGAAACCTCCCATTTAACCCATTGGTCGATCACAACTAAGACTGAATCTAAAGAACAAGAACAACTAAGACAAGGAGTGATCACCAATCCCGGCCCTAGCGCCCACCAAGGTTACCGTGCACCCCAAACTATTATTACGTGTGCACCCGTAATGATAATTTGTGTTGCCAGGTAATCTTGTTGCTCGCTAGTTCCGAGCTTCCTGATCCAAAACCGAGATTTCATACAACAAGACTTGATCCTCCAAATCATAAACAACGTGGCGACATCCATTAACGCGATAGAGATTAGTCCTTCCGATCATCCCGTCTACAGGCAGGCAGGTAGGCTCCTTGTAGACCACAGTACCCTTCCTCTTGGCTGGTACCGGTGATCGATGCAGGAGCGCGGACTATTGTGAAGCGTGATACAACAACCTTACTGGCAAAATATCCGTACTACGTATATGTATTAACTTAATCTTAGAAAATCGGATTCCTATGCAACATAGACATCTTATCCGCATTTTCTAATACTTCATATATTGACACACATGGCTAGTCGGTCGGAATTTCCCCTTGTACAATCCATGTACAATTTCTTTCTTTTCTAAAAATATTTTGTTGTGTTTTATTTTGAAAACTTCGTTTTCGAGCCAAAACCGGTTATAGTCTAGATTTTTCAAAAATGCTAGTTCGCTACAACCTTGGCTCTGATACCACTTCTGTCACACCATGCCAATGGCGGAAACACGTGGCGCAACGCTCGAAAGTATATCAAGGTCAAGATTAACACAAACTATATTTAATTAGAAAAGATCAATTTATTAGAATGTCGGAAATGAGTATCTCGTTACAATATTGCACAAGGCATTACTTAAAACGATGAACATTAATTTGTAGATGTGGGTATTTCCGTTTATGTTCCAACCCGAAGGTAACAGTGAATGAAATCCCGACCAGTATCCGACATCCCGAATTCCACCGCACTAGCCCCATATCTATTCGGCACTTAGTTACCTGAAAGATATGTTTAAAAAGACGTCAATATATAAAATATTGGTGAGTTCACAGGTTTTAGTTTCATAACAGCAACATTTTCACAACCATCGACTCGACTCACTTTACCGTATAATTATTTTCCCATTAAATAGTTATACTAGGATCTTGTCGATCGATATTCCGTTTTTACAACATGTGCGAAACCTGCACAACTTGTGGCCTTTGTAAGGAGTAGCTAGCTCCTACAAACTATAATGATGAGCAATCCCTTGAGCCCCATAACCAAACCAAGACCAAATATAATGCCCCGCTCCAAGTCGTTCCTCGGAACCCAACGACTTAATTTCAGAATATATGCACCCCAGGCATAACCTAATGCATAATCGACGCTATCGATTAGGGGTGGGCCTTGTCAGGCACCAATAGTACTATCCAAATATTCTTTCGGTTTCATTTCCCTGAATTAATGATTACGGAAGAGAGGACTCAACCCCGAGTGGCGATCACTGCTCAAGTACTCATCATACCACTTATCACATGTTAACCTTGAAAACATTTCAACACGTGACAACGTTTGACAAACATATCTTTCCCCCAGTTAAAACAGTAAAATGGGGCCGTGAAACTCACCTGAAATTCTGTCTGGCTTACTAGGCAGATAGCAAAGAGGGTCTCGCACCTACAAACGTCCTAGACGTATAAGTCACTATTCCTATAGTGCATGTGCCTTGGCAAGTTGTACACCCAACTCCTGACCACAAGTTATTCCAAATCCCGTTTAATTAAGCGCGTATCCTAGGTTTCGTTGGCGTTAGATTACCCTTTGTGTTACAAGTTATATATTACTCTTGTTAATATTTCCTTAACTTGTACCTTATTATCATCGACTCGACTTCACTTAACATATAATTATTTTCCCATTTAAATAATTATACTTAAGATCGCATCGCTCGATATAATATATATTTCAACGTTCGACCCGACTCACTTTGCCACACATTTGTTTTCCCATTCAAACAAATATGCTAAGATCTTGTCGTTCGATTGTATATCCTTAACACCCGATTCAACTCACCATACCGTATATTTATTTTCCCATTCAAATAAATATACTAGGATCTTGTTGGTACGGCATACACATATATATCTTTGTCTACTCGTCGCGGCTTTCCTTCCCACATATCTACTTTCCCATTAAGTAGATACACTAGAGTTTTGCCGAGACGAGCGTACATACATATAAATGTGTAATTTTTCTTGTTAAGTATATACGTTTGTTCAACGTCTTTACGTTATATTTTTCTCCCACGAATAATTCCTTCAACACTTAGGAAAGTGTTTATTAGTTTTCACCCATGATGCATATATATTTTACTTCTTAAAAATATATATTTTCTTACCTTGCCGCAATGGCATTTTTCTCATGTCTTGTCCGTGTACGGTTCGTTAACGCGTCTTAGTTCGATATCTTAGTTTGATTAGTCAATTTTCCAAGTCTTTCCCAACATGTGTTTTATAGAAATATTATCCACATTTCTAACCCATGTTACTTGGAAGGTTTGTATTTTAGCCCAACTTGTTAACTTAGACACAAAAATGCTTCCAATACTTTTATATTCCCATTTATATAAAAGTATTCATTTTTGTATAAGTTTCTCAAGTTTGCTTAACATTTTTATAAAATCTCTATTTTATAAAAATCTTTATGTCAATACAATCCATATTTTTATAACTTTCACTTTTATAAAAATATGCTTTTTATGCCAAAATACCCAAGTGTGCCTACTAGTATTTACCCAAATCATCCTTGGAAAATTATTACTTATCCTTTTGACACCAAACTTTCCATTATTGCATCTTTGGACTAATAGTTTCTAAAATATCCATTTTAGTCCTCTAAATTTCAAAGTTATAATATTAGTCCCTTAACTTCCAAACGTTGCATTTTTCCACTCTAACTTCCAAAGTTAACATTTTTCACTCAAAATAGTAGACTTTGAAGATCCATCTTTTTATTGGTAAGTTATTTTTGTATCAAAACACTTCTATTAGTCTTACATTTCATATATAAGACTACTTGTATATGCGTTTTATGTATTTACCCATTATATCAAAATATCAATCTTCTAAGTAAGTAAACTTTAATTTTTCATCTTCTTTATTCTTGAACTTCTAACATGTTCCATCATTTATCATGTCTTAAATGATCATGTTAAGATGATTAAAGTTACTTTTTAACACATTCAAGTTTATTCTACAAATCATACTCAAATCATCATCCTACTTAATGTATGTGTAGATTTTATACATTCTCATGAACACTACATTATCATCATCAAATCCATGATTTAATTACATATCTTTAATCATTCATTTTACACATGTAAAACCTATTAAAGATTATGTTCAAACCACCTTTTTAAACCCTTCATGTACAACTTGCTTCTAAGAACACATACATGAATAATAATAATAAAAAACAAGGTTAAGAAGCTTACTACTAGCACAAGGCTAGGGAAGACAAAACCTTTGATTTTGAGAGGGGTTTAGTGTGTTATTCCTTAATGGTTAAGCTCCAAGCTTGAAACACACAATAGGGGTTTGGATTATGGATTGTTTTGAGTGATTTGGAGATGTAAAAACTTGAAAGAAGAATGTGCATGGGGGAGGGGAAACTCACGGCCCAAATGAAGAAGAAGAAGAGTTGTTTTTGCCTTGTTATCTTCAAAGAACTAACACATGTTATATACTACCATCAAATCTTCCATGGATTGTATGTGATCTTTGATAATGATTCAAGAGATTTGATAAGTATACAAGTGATCTTGGAATGATATGTGAGTGTGTGTGTGTAGCCGTGTATATATGTATAGATGTGAGAGGTTTCTTGCAAATCTTTGCTAAATATTTGAGATTTATCACAATCTTATACAAGATCCTCCTCATGCATGTGCATACTAGTGTGTAGTGGGTTTGATTATGTCTTGGATTGATGGGGCCATAGGGCCGAAAATTACCAAGGGGAGACAAGAAATTTGCATGCTTGTACTTACATGTCTTACACCTTTTTGGCTTTATGCTCATGCATGCTTAATACTAGCTTAGAGGATTATAATTATTAAACCACATGCATGGACACCACAAGGCCATCTAGGCCGGCCCTTGGATGGGTTTGGGTGGGGTCCACAACTCCAAATATTTACCCAATATTTGTTATGTTTAATCCCCCGTCGTTCGGGTGTCGTTCGGGTATTTTTCGGGTTTTAACCGCGCGTTATTCGGACATTAAAAATACCTTTAATAACCCTTAAATATAGCCTAATTTAAGCGTTGATTGGTTATTTAGGCCTTTGCCGGGTGAAATTATGAGTTATACGCGTATCGGGTGCGGTACGCGCAATTTATTTGTTACCGGGAGATTTGTACAAGACGTTTTCACTTATGGTTTTGGAGTTCCAAAACTTATTACATTTCATGAAGATACCCTTTATTTCATATCCTGGGTGTCCGGGATCCTTTTCGTTTATTTAATTATTACCGGGTAATTGCCAACGTCCATACCGGATAGCTTATTCGCACATGATCCAATCATGTTTTACCATTAAACGTATGCATTCCTATGCACTATTTGGAAATTGCTATCTCCTAAGGCCTTGATAATTAAATCACACATAATTGCATTTAATTACGTTAATCATATACTAATTAATCTGTACGGAATTACCTTATTTTTGCCGGTTGTTACATCGAACCACTGAAGGAGACCAGTGGCTCCTTCGTCCCCGCTAAACTTAGTGTAACATCGCAAAATTTTCCCCAAAATTTTAATACATAAAAAGCCCTTATATATATATATATATATTTTATTACACCTTTATCATTAATATTATACAAATGTGCCTAAGTCTTTATTTATCCTAACTCACAACTTATATACATACATAAATGTATATAAATAATAATAATAATAATATGATTCTAAATTCTTTTTTTTTTCACATACAATATTTTTTTTTTTAAATAAAGCCTTGAGTCAAATAGTCAAAGTCCTAGTCAAAGTCTTAGTCAAACAGTCAAAGTCTTAGTCAAATAGTCAATTCATCATAAAACCTTACTTTATGGTGTTGACCAATTTTAATGGCTAATTGAATCCAAAACTAGTATAAAAACCCACCTATGACCCATTATACTTTGCACCTCTAATTGTTTCAATCCGATTAAACTTTCCCTCATACCTTTCTTCTATAGTCTATTACTTCTACACTTGAAGCTTTGATTATAAGCTCTTGTAATTGGCAACTTTGGGGCTACACATATTCTATTTCTCGAGACTTAATACTTTGCTAAGGTGAGTTTTACATAGCCCATTTTCTATTTATCACCATTTTTGGGGTGAAACATGTTACAACATCATTTATGCAATTCAATCATCAATGTGTCTATGTGTTTTTCTATGTTGCATTATGTCTTGAACATGACTAGGGTAAGCACAATTCTAGCATAAACATTCATCAGCCAAACGGTATACATTGATAGATCTATTGGACTGACAATCCCACCCGGATACGTGCCTCCTACAAAGGTAGTGTGGGTGTTTGTTACTGCAATATAAACGAGTGAACCATGAGCGTATGGGATGTACCACAATACAACAGTCACAATGGTTGATTATGCACTCGATTTACTTCTAGTATGTTTTTGCATATGGACTAGATTGGCATGACACATGAATTGCACAACAATTTTATTCGATTATCAAAACCTATGTAATTCTCACCAACTTTTGTTGACCCAAAATATTTTCAACTTAACATGTTTCAGGTTCTAGTTGCTTGAAGATTTGAATTAATGCTTGAAGATGTGTGCATAGTTTTATTCAATTTGATGTACGAATTCTTGTAGAACAATTGTATGTAATTTATTTAAATCATATAATGAAATTTATTATTTACCATGAGCTACTGAACAATCATCAATACGTGACATCCCGATGTTTCCGCCATCGGTTGGGGTGTTACAGATTGGTATCAGAGCCATGGTTATAGGGAATTAGGTTATTAGAAAAATAATCTAGTCTATAACCATAGGATTATAACCAGTATTTGCTTCTTTTACTTGCCATTCTCTATCTCCCTCCTACTTCTTATCCCTACTTTATCCTTACAAGAAGGTTTCTCTCCACCATTGGATCTACTCTTAGACTAATAGGACAAAATTCTCAGGTTTAGCCTGAACCACCTTGAGATCTCGTCGAAGTTCTAGATTTTAATAACGAACACGTGCAATCTGGAAGGGTGAACGCCTGTATTCTGAGTCTTCTGTCTAGGCTGGCATTGCGCATATATCCCAATCAGACGAGGGACCCGGATGCCTACCTGGGAATTCTCGGGATGAGTGTTCACTTATAGGCTAAAGCATGTCTTCATATGTTATTAGAATTTAGAATCTTTGATAAGTCAACGTTTTCGTTTATTCGTTTTAATTAAATGAATAAATGATTACATTCCTTATATTACCTCATTGTCCTTCATTCAACCCATATCTTATTGAACATTCATTACCCAAATCACTTCCGTAACCGATGCCCTAAACTAAACAGAGATCAAGATCCTCCAGCTACCTAACCGCAAGTCTCACCATTTGACTATTGGTTGCTTTTATTGACGCTGTTTGATTCAAGTAATAAAATATTTGTCTGAGAGTTGTTACATGGTGCATGATTGTTTGAATGTGAACTAATTATATAAATCTATACAACTACAACTCATATACTGTGCTTGTTATACTTGCTTGCATAAACATGTTATCAATTTGCAACCTATGTGTATAATAAATGCTGCACTTAATAGAGGTCATCATGCCTTTTCAACAGTTGGGAGAGGCCCTACAACCTGCTCCACGACTGGTGGAGGCTATCGAACCTACACAACGATTGGTAGAGGTCATTATGCCTTTTCAACAGTCGGTAGAGGCCCTACAACCTACTCCACGACTGGTGGAGGCTATCGGACCTGCTCAACAATCGGTGGAGATATAGAAGGACGCAAAACTTTAATGTAAGGTAAATTGGTGATTGCGGTCCGGAACGTAATCATGAATTTACAGGTACGTTAAGGTAGTGTGAAATTCTATCAAGGTTTTCAGTAAATAACCAATTATAAACTCTAGTTACCTGGTAGTTCATTTAGTCTTTCTATAGTCAATCAACTCATGCATTTCTTTTAGGAGTCCTAAAACTTAAGATTCTTATTCTCCTTGCTATTTCAGATGAACCTAATCCAACCCTTAAAACTCACACATATCAAAACTCTTACCCAAATTATTCGAAACAGTTTATTCTGTTACCTATAAATTTATGTCATGCCTTAACTCGAAACTTCCCAAACCACCCTTGTCCTAATTTCTACCCAATCACCTTCAACCCTGTGTTTTCAATAAACTTCGGGACGAAGTTTCCAAAAGTAGGGGAGACTGTAACATCGCAAAATTTTCCCCAAAATTTTAATACATAAAAAGCCCTTATATATATATATATATATATTATTACACCTTTATCATTAATATTATACAAATGTGCCTAAGTCTTTATTTATCCTAACTCACAACTTATATACATACATAAATGTATATAAATAATAATAATAATATGATTCTAAATTCTTTTTTTTTTCACATACAATATTTTTTTTTAAATAAAGCCTTGAGTCAAATAGTCAAAGTCCTAGTCAAAGTCTTAGTCAAACAGTCAAAGTCTTAGTCAAATAGTCAATTCATCATAAAACCTTACTTTATGGTGTTGACCAATTTTAATGGCTAATTGAATCCAAAACTAGTATAAAACCCACCTATGACCCATTATACTTTGCACCTCTAATTGTTTCAATCCGATTAAACTTTTCCTCATACCTTTCTTCTATAGTCTATTACTTCTACACTTGAAGCTTTGATTATAAGCTCTTGTAATTGGCAACTTTGGGGCTACACATATTCTATTTCTCGAGACTTAATACTTTGCTAAGGTGAGTTTTACATAGCCCCTTTTCTATTTATCACCATTTTTTGGGGTGAAACATGTTACAATATCATTTATGCAATTCAATCATCAATGTGTCTATGTGTTTTTCTATGTTGCATTATGTCTTGAACATGACTAGGGTAAGCACAATTCTAGCATAAACATTCATCAGCCAAACGGTATACATTGATAGATCTATTGGACTGACAATCCCACCCGGATACGTGCCTCCTACAAAGGTAGCGTGGGTGTTTGTTACTGCAATATAAACGAGTGAACCATGAGCGTATGGGATGTACCACAATACAACAGTCACAATGGTTGATTATGCACTCGATTTACTTCTAGTATGTTTTCGCATATGGACTAGATTGGCATGACACATGAATTGCACAACAATTTTATTCGATTATCAAAACCTATGTAATTCTCACCAACTTTTGTTGACCCAAAATATTTTCAACTTAACATGTTTCAGGTTCTACTTGCTTGAAGATTTGAATTAATGCTTGAAGATGTGTGCATAGTTTTATTCAATTTGATGTACGAATTCTTGTAGAACAATTGTATGTAATTTATTTAAATCATATAATGAAATTTATTATTTACCATGAGCTACTGAACAATCATCAATACGTGACATCCCGATGTTTCCGCCATCGGTTGGGGTGTTACAGATTGGTATCAGAGCCATGGTTATAGGGAATTAGGTTATTAGAAAAATAATCTAGTCTATAACCATAGGATTATAACCAGTATTTGCTTCTTTTACTTGCCATTCTCTATCTCCCTCCTACTTCTTATCCCTACTTTCATCCTTACAAGAAGGTTTCTCTCCACCATTGGATCTACTCTTAGACTAATAGGACAAAATTCTCAGGTTTAGCCTGAACCACCTTGAGATCTCGTCGAAGTTCTAGATTTTAATAACGAACACGTGCAATCTGGAAGGGTGAACGCCTGTATTCTGAGTCTTCTGTCTAGGCTGGCATTGCGCATATATCCCAATCAGACGAGGGACCCGGATGCCTACCTGGGAATTCTCGGGATGAGTGTTCACTTATAGGCTAAAGCATGTCTTCATATGTTATTAGAATTTAGAATCTTTGATAAGTCAACGTTTTCGTTTATTCGTTTTAATTAAATGAATAAATGATTACATTCCTTATATTACCTCATTGTCCTTCATTCAACCCATATCTTATTGAACATTCATTACCCAAATCACTTCCGTAACCGATGCCCTAAACTAAACAGAGATCAAGATCCTCCAGCTACCTAACCGCAAGTCTCACCATTTGACTATTGGTTGCTTTTATTGACGCTGTTTGATTCAAGTAATAAAATATTTGTCTGAGAGTTGTTACATGGTGCATGATTGTTTGAATGTGAACTAATTATATAAATCTATACAACTACAACTCATATACTGTGCTTGTTATACTTGCTTGCATAAACATGTTATCAATTTGCAACCTATGTGTATAATAAATGCTGCACTTAATAGAGGTCATCATGCCTTTTCAACAGTTGGGAGAGGCCCTACAACCTGCTCCACGACTGGTGGAGGCTATCGAACCTACACAACGATTGGTAGAGGTCATTATGCCTTTTCAACAGTCGGTAGAGGCCCTACAACCTACTCCACGACTGGTGGAGGCTATCGGACCTGCTCAACAATCGGTGGAGATATAGAAGGACGCAAAACTTTAATGTAAGGTAAATTGGTGATTGCGGTCCGGAACGTAATCATGAATTTACAGGTACGTTAAGGTAGTGTGAAATTCTATCAAGGTTTTCAGTAAATAACCAATTATAAACTCTAGTTACCTGGTAGTTCATTTAGTCTTTCTATAGTCAATCAACTCATGCATTTCTTTTAGGAGTCCTAAAACTTAAGATTCTTATTCTCCTTGCTATTTCAGATGAACCTAATCCAACCCTTAAAACTCACACATATCAAAACTCTTACCCAAATTATTCGAAACAGTTTATTCTGTTACCTATAAATTTATGTCATGCCTTAACTCGAAACTTCCCAAACCACCCTTGTCCTAATTTCTACCCAATCACCTTCAACCCTGTGTTTTCAATAAACTTCGGGACGAAGTTTCCAAAAGTAGGGGAGACTGTAACATCGCAAAATTTTCCCCAAAATTTTAATACATAAAAAGCCCTTATATATATATATATATATATTTTATTACACCTTTATCATTAATATTATACAAATGTGCCTAAGTCTTTATTTATCCTAACTCACAACTTATATACATACATAAATGTATATAAATAATAATAATAATACGATTCTAAATTCTTTTTTTTTTCACATACAATATTTTTTTTTTAAATAAAGCCTTGAGTCAAATAGTCAAAGTCCTAGTCAAAGTCTTAGTCAAACCGTCAAAGTCATAGTCAAATAGTCAATTCATCATAAAACCTTACTTTATGGTGTTGACCAATTTTAATGGCTAATTGAATCCAAAACTAGTATAAAAACCCACCTATGACCCATTATACTTTGCACCTCTAATTGTTTCAATCCGATTAAACTTTTCCTCATACCTTTCTTCTATAGTCTATTACTTCTACACTTGAAGCTTTGATTATAAGCTCTTGTAATTGGCAACTTTGGGGCTACACATATTCTATTTCTCGAGACTTAATACTTTGCTAAGGTGAGTTTTACATAGCCCCTTTTCTATTTATCACCATTTTTTGGGGTGAAACATGTTACAATATCATTTATGCAATTCAATCATCAATGTGTCTATGTGTTTTTCTATGTTGCATTATGTCTTGAACATGACTAGGGTAAGCACAATTCTAGCATAAACATTCATCAGCCAAACGGTATACATTGATAGATCTATTGGACTGACAATCCCACCCGGATACGTGCCTCCTACAAAGGTAGCGTGGGTGTTTGTTACTGCAATATAAACGAGTGAACCATGAGCGTATGGAATGTACCACAATACAACAGTCACAATGGTTGATTATGCACTCGATTTACTTCTAGTATGTTTTCGCATATGGACTAGATTGGCATGACACATGAATTGCACAACAATTTTATTCGATTATCAAAACCTATGTAATTCTCACCAACTTTTGTTGACCCAAAATATTTTCAACTTAACATGTTTCAGGTTCTACTTGCTTGAAGATTTGAATTAATGCTTGAAGATGTGTGCATAGTTTTATTCAATTTGATGTACGAATTCTTGTAGAACAATTGTATGTAATTTATTTAAATCATATAATGAAATTTATTATTTACCATGAGCTACTGAACAATCATCAATACGTGACATCCCGATGTTTCCGCCATCGGTTGGGGTGTTACACTTAGGAGGGTTACAAGTATTGAAATGTTTGAGGGTGCAAACAGGGTGAGCATTCCCGTTTCTATTTCCATTCCCATTATGATTCCCATTCCCATTACCATTTCCATTTCCATTCATTTGGATGACTTGAGCCACCAAATTAGGAACCAGAGTTGCTATTTGTTGCGCCATTTGCTGGGTAATGATCGCAGCCAGTTGGACATCACTACCATTGTTGTTGTTAGTGTTGTGGTTGTGGTTGTGGTTGTTGCTCCCTTCCTCATGTTCGTCGCCACTGCTAAGGCGAGTGCTGCGACGAGGAGGCATGATCTGTAAGAGACACAAGGAAGGTTCAATGAGACATGTAACGAATGAGGTAATATAAGGAATGTAATCATTTATCCATTAATTAAAACGAATAAACGAAAACGTTGACTTATCAAAGATTCTAGATTCTAATAACATAGTGAAGACATGCTTTAGCCTATAAATGAACACTCATCCCGAGAATTCCCAGGTAGGCATCCGGGTCCCTCGTTTGATTGAGATATATGCGCAATGCCAGTCCTAGATAGAAAACTCATAATACAGGCGTTCACCCTTCCAGATTGCACGTGTTCGTTATTAAAATCTAGAACTTCGACGAGATCTCAAGGTGGTTCAGGCTAAACCTGAGGATTTTGTCCTATTAATCTAAAGGTGGATCAGGATTGCAGCAGACGAATAAGAGTAGTCAACTTGTAAAGGCTTAGGGTTGTATGTAGGGTAGGGGTAAGAATAAGGAAGCAATTAGGGTTACAAGTAAGAGAGGCAAGTACTGTTTTAAATCCCTAGGGTTATAGTCTAGATTATTTTTCTAATAACCTAATTCCCTATAACCAAGGCTCTGATACCAATCTGTAACACCCCAACCGATGGCGGAAACATCGAAGTGTCACGTAGTGATGATTGTTCAATAGCTCATGGTACTAAATGGAAGTTGAATATTACTAAACAATTTACAATTTGTTATACAATTTAATAATTACATAAACTTGATATACATGAACTAGGTCCAAAGCTCCTATGTGATCCAAAACTTGTAAAACTTCCAATAGCAAGTAAAACCTGAAACATGTTGAGTTGGAAAAGATGGGGGGTCAACTATAAATAGTTGGTGAGAATACATAGGTTTTGCATGTAATAGAAATCAATAGTTTGTATAGCAATCATAGTTGAAGTATAATGATGAGTAATGATAGAATATGAGTCCGACATGTAACAATGCGTCTTTTGTACAATCAAACCTTGTGTCGACTGAGACCTAACTCGCAAGTTAGTAAAAGTGTAACTGTTATCGATCATCCCTGAATTTATGCGGGGGGATGGGTTTGTCAGACCTATAGCGCTATAATCTAAACAGGCGGCTTGATCAATGTTAATGATTGTACTGTGTCTTTTTGTTACAGTCAAATGATAGTATGAGTAAATGATAGTGTATAAAATGTTTATACTTGAATCATAAGTTTCAAAAATGTAAGAATGAGTAAATGATAGTATATAAAATGTTTAAACATGTTTCACCCCAAAATGTAAAACAAAACGGGGCTATGTAAACTCACCTTAACAATAGTATTGAATCCTTTGTAACAGTCTAGATGTGCCTCAAATATTTCCAAGTATCACCCTATGTTTAAGACAATAAAATAAGTGTTGGGAAAACTTAAAAGTCTAAGTTTTCTAGTCTATAGGTATTCTAGGGTTCCTAATTTGGGGATTGGTGTTAGGACAAAAAGGATTGGTGAAACCACTTTTGCAAACCTTAGTCTAATTCACTTTCTGTCAAAATACTCTAAGTATGGAACTGCTGAAGACAAGGAATCAAACTGCCGAAGAAGAGATTCAGAAGTACTGAAGAAGAAGTCATCAGAAGTTCTGAAGTTCAAACCAGACACTTCAACTGAAGAACTGCTGAAGACAAACTACTCATCAGTAGTTTGTCATTCATCAGTACTTAAAGAAGATCTTTTCCACCACCCTTGTATATCAGTAGTTTAATACTTTAGTATTTCTTTTTTACTTTATGTACAAGTTCCAAGACTGCAACTTGTTGCAACTTGTTTCTGAACTTGCTTTTTGGCAAGGTTCATGTATTTGTAAAGTCTATAAATAGAAGGATTCATCCTTCTGTTTTAGACAGTGATTTTAATACAAGAAATCCTTCAACACTTATTATTGTTATTTCCATTTCGTGTTTACTGAGAATCTGTCAAAGTATTTCATTCTCATTCAATACTTAGATTCTCAATAAACACTTCTCATTTATTAGTTCTTGATTCCAGGGGGAGTAATAACTCCTGTTGACAAAGTGTAGCTATAAACTTATAAGCATTCCGCTGTGCTAACACTCACCAAGAACTTGCTAAACACTTAAGTGTCAACTAGCAAGTTCAAATATAAGAGCAGGTTAATACTGATCCCAACAATTGGTATCAGAGCACTGGTTTATCTGATCACATATCAATCTAACAAATTGAGAATCAGACACAGACTCTTGTTGATATTCAATAAAGGATTATAAGCTCACTTTTTTCAACATCCATCACTTTAAGAGATATTTGACAAATCAATACTCTTTAAAATGGATCCTCATAATACTGGTTCTGCCACTAAACCTGCCATGCTTGTAAGAAATGAATATAACATATGGCAAAAGAGAATGGCACATACCTTGTCACAAACCAAAACAGGTTGTTGGAGATCTGTGATATATGGTCCTCATAAACCAGTAAACATATATCTTGAAACTAAGGAAGAGATTCCAAAAGAATCAAAAGACTATACTGATGATGATTTTCTAAAACTTGAGCTTGATGCAAAAGCTTTTTCTATGTTGGCAATGGCACTCCCAAATGAAATCTATTCTGGCCTATTACATTGTGATAGTGCCAAAGAGCTTTGGGACTGCCTAAAAGAACAGTTTGGAGGAACTGAAGAGGTGATTGCCAACACCAGAGAAATCTTGGCTCAACAATATGAAACTTTTGCTCACATTAATGGGGAAACTTTAACTCAGCAATTTGAAAGATTTTCCTCATTAATATCTGAGCTAAAACTAAATGGTCAGACCTATACAACTGTATCTATGCTTCATAGATTTTTAAGGTCTTTACCTGATAAATGGGAAACATACTCAATAGTCTTAAGATCTTCACCAGATTTTAGCTCCCTCACTCTTACAAAACTTCATGGGAGATTACTTACTTTTGAGAGAGAAATTGATCAAAAGAAAAAGTTACAAAACTCTGGTAAAACTGTTGATGACTATCTACCTGGTAGTACAACACTATTGGGACAAGACTCACCAACTTGTTCAAATAGTTTTGGATCTTTTGACCACATTGACATAACTGCTGGGATCTCATCTGAAAGATCATTCCCAGGTTATGACAATAATGACTTTGGTTAAACTGCTGATAACATGTGTTTTATCATGGATGACTTAAATAGTTTCAGCAGTGATGACCTTGAAGAAATGGATATTTTGCACCAACTGGCCATGTTAAGTTTAAAAACAAATAAATTTTACAAAAGGTCAGGAAGGAAGTTTCCAGGACTTAACAGTTCTAAAAAAATTGGTTTTGGCAAATCTAAACTTAGATGTCATAAGTGTCAGAAGTTGGGACACTTTGCTAGAGAATGTAGAAGCTCTGGCCTTAACCAATCTCAGTCTGGAAACAATTTTAACCCCAATTATAACAGGAATAATGGAACACAAGGGAGTGCACATTTTGTACAGGCACAAGCTCCACAACACCAATATGTGCCACAAGTACAATATGTACAGATGCCTGCTCAACAGATGCAGAGCCAACAATCAATCCCTCCCTTTCCAGCTGCTCAACAACCTCCACAGCAACAACAACCCTCTCAACAAAGTTTATTTACCTCAGGGTATGTTGACTGGAGCAGTCTTCCTTTTGACACCACAGAGTGCAATCCTGATGCAGACAACAAAATGTTTGACATCAACTGGGGAGAGCCTGACAATGGCAGAAAGAACTTTGCCTTAATGGCATTTGAGGGATGCTCCTCAAAATCTGCCTTGTCACAGGTATCAAAAGAATCTTTGACAAAATTATGTTTCATGCAAAGAATCTTTTGCTCTCATAAGAGAGACAAATGTGCACTTACAAGGAAAAGCCAATGACTCTGAGAGAAAACTCACTCAGATAAAATGTGATTTAGAAAAAAAACTTTCTGCAAAAACAAAAGAAGTTTCTAAATTGACTAACTCTGCTATTGAAACCCAAGCACAAATCAAAATAATGATTAATGACCTAGGAAATGTCAGACAAGAGCTTGCTGACACCAAGGTCACATGTGAAAAATGGGTGGAATCTTGTAAGGGGTACCAACTATTGCTAAACAAACAAAGTGCTTCAAATGTTAGGTTTGGCATAGGGTACAATCACACTGAAACACCAACAGATTTCTCTCCCAAAACTACTGAAGATGGGAGAAAAATTGTTTCAGGTGAAACTTCTGAAGAGAAAGAATGCACATCTTTCCATGAAAACTTTCTAAAATCACACAAAGAAAGTTCTTCAGAAGTATTGATTAAATCTGACTTTAAGTCATCAGCAGTTTCAACTACATCAAGAGTTGAGAACCTGAAAACTACTGATGACCTAAAACCAATCAAAACTGTCAGAGATTTGTCTTTGAAAGAAAAGACAAAAGAATGTGAAATTTGTGGTCTGTTCAACCACAAAACAGAATTTTGCAGATATAGAAAGGGTATTTAGTTTAATAAGAAAATTCAACAACTGGTTGTGGGGGAACAAATCAAAAATGATTATGCAAAAACCTTTTCTCCCAAGAAACAACAACCAGCAAAAACCCTTTCTCAGAAAAAGACAAAATCTCAACAAAAGTCTTTTTCTCAAAATTCTCTTTCAGTAGTTAGACCTAAATCATCAGCAGTTTCACAAACTGCTGAGATTAAAGATCTTATGAATATGGTACAACTACTGATGACCAAAGTTGATGGTGGTCCTCAAAAGGATACCACCATTGTGCTTAATGCAAAATCCATTGCCAAAAAGACATGGATTTCTAAACTTGGTCAAGAACAAACTGTAAATGTTCTCAAGAGCAAACCCAAAGCCAAACTGGCTTGGGTTCCTAAATCTAACTAATTTGTTATATTGCGCAGAGAGTTTCCAGAGGCTTGAATAGCATTTGGTATGTAGACAGTGGAGGCTCAATGCACATGACAGGATGCAGATACCTGATAAACAATTTTATCAGTCAAAGAGATGGATCTGTGTCCTTTGGGAACAATGCTAAGGGATATGTGCTAGGACATGGCAATGTCTCCTCTGGCAAAATACAGTTTGACAAGGTCAATCTAGTTGAAAACCTTGAGTACAACTTGCTTAGTGTGTCACAAATGTGTGATAAAGGATATTCTTCCTTTTTCACAAAGACAGCATGCAAGATCATATCACCAGAAGGCCAGAAGTTGATAGAGAAGATCATTGAAGATCATACTTTGTTAATTGCCAAAAGATGTGGCAATGTCTATGCAGTGGACATTGAAAAAGACAAAGTACTGAACAACACTGCCTGTTTCTTCTCAAGGGCATCAACTTCAGAAACTGATCTCTGGCACAGGAGACTTGGCCATGTGAACTTTAAAACCATAAATAAAGTCACAAAAATGGGCTTGGTCAGAGGTCTACCCTTAAAAGTATACTAGTGTCAAGAACACTGTGTATCCTGTTTAAAGGGTAAACAGCATAAGTCCTCCTATAAGTCTATTGAAGAATCAAAAACAACTGCATGTCTTCAACTACTCCATATGGACTTATTTGGGCCTGTAAAGATCATGAGCCTTGGTAAAAAGAAGTACTGCTTAGTCATCATTGATGACTACTCAAGATTTACATGGGTATTCTTCTTATTTTCCAAGGATGAGGCTGCTGAAATCATCAAGTTCTTCATTCTACAAGTAGAGAAGCAATACTCTCTACCTGTCAAAACCATTAGAAGTAATAACGGGACAGAGTTCAGGAACAAAACTCTGAATGACTTCTGTTTGTCTAAAGGGATTATTAGACAATTCAGTGTTGCCAGAACTCCTGAACAAAATGGTGTGGTAGAAAGGAAGAACAGAACTTTAATAGAAGGAGCAAGAACAATGTTAGCTGATTCTGGCCTACCTTTATACTTCTGGGCAGAAGCAGTTAACACATCATGTTATGTTCAAAATAGAGTTCTTGTTGTCAAGAGACATTCAAAAACTGCCTATGAAGTTCTTCATGGCATGAAGCCCCTTATCTCCTTTTTCAGAGCTTTTGGATGTCAATGTTTCATCTTGAACATCAAGGAATCTATTTCAAAGTTTGCTGCCAAAGTTGACTCAGGTTACTTTCTTGGTTATTCATCAACTAGAAAAGCCTACAAGGTTTTTAACTCAAAGACCAGGATAGTAGAAGAAACACTGAATGTCAAGTTCAATGAGTCAAAACACACTCTCATTCCAGCACATCCTGCTGAACTCTTTGACCTTGACAACTTTCATTTTGAACCTGAAACGACTGTCACTTCATCCAAACCTACTTATTATGGTGATCAAAGGTTTGATGATGAGGATCCAGCACCATGGACTCCTCAAACAGTCATTAAGTCAACTTCAAAACCATCAGAAGTTTCACAAACTTCTGATTCAACAAATACTGAAGGCCAAACTCAAACATCTGCTTCAGCACCTGCAACTACTGAAGACACTGAAACTGCTGAACCAGATATAATAGACCTCAGTAGTTTGTTTGAAGAACATGAGCCACCAACACCTATCAGTGGTTTACAACAACTGATCGAACACAAAGATCATCCACTTGATCAAATCATGGGTGATATTGCATCAGGTGTTCTTACAAGAAACCAGCTTTCCAACTTTTGTCTATTCTCAGCATTTATTTCACAGTTGGAACCAAAGAAGTACCAGGAAGCCCTCAAAGACAACAATTGGGTGCAGGCAATGCAAGATGAATTGCTTCAATTCAACAAGCAACAGGTATGGGAAATCTGTCCCTTACCACCAAACAAGCAACCAATTGGCACAAGATGGGTTTTCAGGAACAAACAAGATGAAGTTGGTATGATAATAAAGAACAAGGCAAGACTGGTAGTACAAGGTTACTCTCAAGAAGAAGGAATTGACTATGATGAAACCTTTGCTCCAGTTGCAAGGCTTGAAGCCATCAGGTTATTTCTGGCCTATGCCATTTCCAACAAAATAAAAGTTTATCAAATGGATGTCAAGAGTGCATTTTTGTATGGAAAGATAAAAGAGGAAGTGTATGTTTGTCAGCCACCTGGGTTTGAGGATCCTTCTCATCCTGAGTGGGTGTACAAACTAGACAAAGCTCTTTATGGGCTCAAACAGGCTCCAAGAGCCTGGTATGATACACTTTCAACCTTTTTACTCAAAAATAACTTCACAAGAGGTGCCATTGATAAAACACTTTTCATAAAACATGTTGGAAATCATATCTTACTTGTTCAAATATATGTTGATGATATCATTTTTGGTTCAACAAACACAAAATTGTGTGATGAATTTAAGAAACTCATGCAATCAAAATTTGAGATGAGTACAATGGGAGAACTGCAGTACTTTTTGGGACTGCAGATTAAACAACAAACGAATGGAACTTTAATACATCAATCAAAATATGTTAAAGAATTATTAAACAAATTTTCTTTACAAGACTGTAAATCATGTTCCACTCCCATGACACCAACCACACAAGTTGAACCAGATGATCAAGGAAAACAGGTTGATCAAACCATGTACAGATGTATGATAGGTTCCCTTTTATATCTAACTGCTTCTAGACCAGATATTATGTTTTCAACATGTGTCTGTGCTAGATATCAATCAGCTCCTAGGGAATCACACCTTATTGCAGTCAAAAGAATTTTCAGATATCTGAAAGGAACTCCAACACTTGGAATTTGGTATTCTGCTTCAAGCAATACCAAGTTATCAGCTTTTTCAGATAGTGACTATGCAGGGTGTAAAATGTCAAGAAAATCAACATCTGGTGGTTGTCAATTCTTGGGAAACTGTCTAGTGTCCTGGCAATCAAAGAAACAAACATCTGTTGCAACTTCAACTGCTGAAGCTGAATACATTGCAGCTGCAAGTTGTACATCATAGATACAATGGCTCCAATATCAACTTCTTGATTATGGAATCAAAGAGACCAAGACACCATTGCTTGTAGACAGCAAATCTGCCATTAGCATCATTCAAAATCCTGTTCAGTTTTCAAAAACTAAACACATTGAGATCAGGTATCATTTCATAAGAGATTGCTATGAAAAAGGCAAGATTGAAGTGAAACATGTAGCAACAACTAATCAAATAGCTGACATTTTCACTAAACCCCTTGACACATCAACATTTCAGAAGTTAGTATCCATGCTAGGGATGCTAAATTTGTAAGTGATTCTATTTATTTTTCTGCACATTTTTTGTTTTTCACTTACATCTGTTTTCAAAACACTTGAAAAACTTCTGAAAAGAGAGAAACTACCGATGAACAAAACATCAGTAGGGGGATAATTTCTGAAAAGTGAATAACTTCTGATAAAATAAACTTCAGAAGTTATGAATAAAAGTATTTATAAGGTATTTCTCATCAGCTGTTAAAACTACTGAAGAGGAAATGGGAACTACTGATGAAGATAATCCTTCATCAGCAGGTTAGTCAAAAAGGGCAAATCTGACTTTTCCCATCATCAGAAGTTTGACCTAGTCGGTTTAAAACTTCTGATAAAGAGATTTTTAACCTAGGCGGTTTAAAAACTTCTAATAAAGAAGATCCAAGCGGTTAAAAACTTCTGATAAATATCTTTTTTCAACACTTATCCTTTCAAACACAAAAATTCCCTCCTTCTCTCTCAAGAAAGCTCTCAAACCCCTAAACCTGCAACACAAAATCACTGTTCGATTCATCAACACACACAAACCACATGGCTTTAGTTCTCAAACAGGGACACAATCTCAGAGCCTAGTTAGAAAAACAAGAAGGCTGGTCCCAATACGATGAGATCATTGATCTCGTCGTCAAATCCCAATATTTCACCGCTCTCACCATAGACCCACCAATTCATCATGAAACTCTAAATGAGTTCTGGGCTAATGCTGAGACAGTGATGGTGGATGATGAAGTTATCTCCCTCAACTCAACAATTAGAGGAAGACAAATGGCCATAACACAGGCCATACTCTCAAACAGACTGGGGTTGAATGATGTGAATGCCCCTGAGAAGTTTGACAACTCTGCTATCCACCTAACCATGACTGAGTGTGGTTATCAAGGTACTCTCTCACAAGCTACAATCTTTAAAAAGTATTTTGAACCAAAATATAAACTTTTGTTTCATTATATTATCATGTGCTTGAGTCCTAAAACTGGGTCTTATGACCAGATGCCCTCAACCTTTCAACCAATATTTCATTCCATTGTGAATGAAACAAATTTCAGGGCATCAAAACTTTTCTTTAATGAGTTGGTGTTACATCACAATAACACTAAGAAAAAGTTTTTGTTATATCCAAGGTTCATTATGCAGTGCATAATATCTGAACTGGGTAATGAGGTGCTTGTGGGTAAAATTGAAATTTTAAAACCCTTAACCTCACAAGCATACTCAAGGCACAACAAACAGGCTGCCTGGCCAGAAGATGACCAAGGGGAACAAGCACCAGTCCCCATGGAACCCTCATCTTCCAAACCTACTCCACCAAAGGCCAAGAAACCCAAGATAACAAAACAAAAACCCACCAAACCTAAAAGAAAAGCTGTTCAGGAGGTTGAGATGCCTGAACAGACTACTGTGCAATCTACACTTCTTAAAGATGTGACTGAAACATCCTCTTAGTCTTATCCATCTCAAACCCCACCAAGAGCACCATTAACTATCCTTTTCAAAAGAAAAAGACTTAGAAAAACTATTCCAATAGATTCTTCTTTTGAAACTGCTGAACCCACTGCCCAAACTACTGAACCAGCACCCTAAATTTCTGAACCAGACATAGAAATAGCCAAACTTCTCTCCAGGCTAAAAGAGAAAGTCCCATCAACACATGTCAGTCCCCATCAAACACATCAAACAGGGGACATAGACTCAGACAGTGACATGGATGTGGACACTCATAGCCCCAACCAAAGAGATGAGGATGAACCAGGGTCTCTAAGCCCAAACTTAGAAACCTTTGGTACTTTTGAGGCTGCTACTACTCATTTACCACCCAGTGGTGGACCTGAGGACAGAAGTAAAACAGCTAAGACCTCAACTGTGGCAACTACTGATTAAGGCTTAATGCCTGAGGTAGGAAATCCTCTGTACCAAGAACAAGAGGTACATGAGACAACTGATTTGGGCTCAGCTCATGATGTAACTGATACAGTCCTCATTGAGGATGTAATCAGGGATTCAGATGATTCCATTAATTTGGATGATGTTTCAACACACAAAACTACTGAATTGACGGCTATAAGTGAAGGTCCTGCACCTGGTGTCTCTAAGCTCAAGAAGCTAGTCACACCATCTCAGGTTAAAGCCCACTCAATCCATGATTCCCCTAGAGTGGCATCTCCTGTACAACAAGGAGATCAACCAAAAACACACCCCTCACTACAAATGCCTACCCAATTCCCTGGGCAACCTAGCATAGACCTGAACCAACTATGCAGCCCAGATGGTCCCTTGTATCACATGATGAACACCCTCATCAAAAATCACATCCAAACATACACAGCTGACTTGGAGCTGTCCATGAAGAACCAATTTGGAGTGATACAGACGAAGATGAATGATTTGTCCAACAAGATTGATCACAACAGCAAACAGATTGCTCATCTTCAAGGTCATTTCTCCCAAGCTTCAACTTCCAAAGGTGATAAAGCCAAAAAGGGGGAGAAAATCAAGGTACCTATGGATACACTTGAAGCCAGAAGAAAGGCAAGAGTGGCAATCCTAGCAAGAGATCAACAAGAAAATGGCATAATGAAGAAACCTCTGATGGCCAAAGTTCTGATGAAGAATCAGAAAGTACTGAAGACAATCCTTCAGTAGTTGACAAACCTTCAGAAGTTGTCAAGCCATCAGAAGTTAACACTTCCAAGACTCAAACTGCTGATCCTTCCAGAACAACTGCTCCTACTCAACCAACATCTGCTCCTATCAGGCCTACTACAACAGTTACAACAATGACTGTGCTAAACCCTTCTCCAATCTCTCAATCAGCTGAATTACTAGAGAAGAGTTTAGTTGCAGCCCAAAAGAAGGCCAGAGAAGATCTGATCTGGAAAAATCTGGAAGAAAGGGATGACTTAGACCTAAGCCATGAAGAAAAACTTCAGGCTTATGAAGCTGAACTACAAAGGCAGGCTAGCCTTGATGAGATTGCTGAACAAGACAAAAGACATCAACTGATGTCTTACATTATGAAGAACAGCAAAGTCAAAGCCTATACATTGAAGAGACTCTCTGTGGAAGAGCTGACAAGAAGAGCTCAACTTGTTGCAGATAAACTTGCAACAGGTAAAGACACAAAGGCCAAGAGAGCTCAGATGATAGAAGAACTGGTAGCCAATGGTTATGGTTCAAAAGCCTTAGTGTCCAAATGGAAAGAAGAAAGATTGGTGGACACATACAGAAAATACAAGGCTGCAAGGGCTGCTAATCCAGAGAAGTTTCAAACTGCTGAAGCTTCAACTTCAGTAGATAGAACTTCTGGTGTTCAAAGAAGACCAGCTACCCAAAGAAAGAAGACAGAGGAAAAAGTAAAGACTGATTTCAGAATGGTACTACTAGAAGGCAGTACAGTAGTACATTCTGATTTTGACATAGAAGAAAAGCCTCTGCTCACACAATTCAGGGATCCTTCCACCTTTGCATATCAAATCCAGAGGACCATCACAGACAAACTGCATACTAAGGTAACAACTGAACATCATTTGCCAACATTTCAGATACCTACAGTGATGGAACAACAGCAAGGAGGTGAATCCCACCTGAGAGTCACTGAAGTTGAAAACATTCAACACTCAGGAGAAACCCAGGGTACCACCATGGTTCCCTACACTGCAGACTTTGACAAGTCTAAAGTACCAGTCATCAGATGGTCCTTTACTGATAACAACTCAGTACTTGTGACAAGAAGAGATCAAACAAGCAGGGAATATAGGTCGATGAAAGAACTGAAGAAACTATCAACCAAAGACCTGCTTACAATCCAACACTTGGAACCAAGACAAGGGTCTCTTACTGATGACCAACTCAACCATCTCAAGAATTCCATGTTCAAAGGAATATGGAAAATTGTGAAGGACAGAAAGGAACAATAAGGAATTAGTAAGGTTTTGGTTTCATCAATCCAGGGGGAGATTGTTAGGACAAAAAGGATTGGTGAAACCACTTTTGCAAACCTTAGTCTAATTCACTTTCTGTCAAAATACTCTAAGTATGGAACTGCTGAAGACAAGGAATCAAACTGCTGAAGAAGAGATTCAGAAGTACTGAAGAAGAAGTCATCAGAAGTTCTGAAGTTCAAACAAGACACTTCAACTGAAGAACTACTGAAGACAAACTACTCATCAGTAGTTTGTCATTCATCAGTACTTAAAGAAGATCTTTTCCACCGCCCTTGTATATCAGTAGTTTAATACTTTAGTATTTCTTATTACTTTATGTACAAGTTCCAAGACTGCAACTTGTTGCAACTTATTTCTGAACTTGCTTTTTGGCAAGGTTCATGTATTTGTAAAGTCTATAAATAGAAGGATTCATCCTTCTGTTTTAGACATTGATTTTAATACAAGAAATCCTTCAACACTTATTATTGTTATTTCCATTTCGTGTTTACTGAGAATCTGTCAAAGTATTTCATTCTCATTCAATACTTAGATTCTCAATAAACACTTCTCATTTATTAGTTCTTGATTCCAGGGGGAGTAATAACTCCTGTTGACAAAGTGTAGCTATAAACTTATAAACATTCCGCTGTGCTAACACTCACCAAGAACTTGCTAAACACTTAAGTGTCAACTAGCAAGTTCAAATATAAGAGCAGCTTAATACTGATCCCAACAATTGGTGATCGTTTAATAATTAATTTAAAATAATAGTTAAGTAAAGAAATTGAGAATGTAAATAAAAATTTTTTTTGTAAGATCATGTTCAAGGGTGGTTGTACTAAAATATCATAGCGTGAAAATAATTTTTATAAAATTATTTTCTTAATTAAAGGATATATAATACATTATAATTAATTAATCAAAACATGTTAATAATATCTAAAAATATTAAAATTCATAAATTTCATATTACAAAAGCATATTTCTGATCTAGTTTGTTAAAAATAATTTATGTAAAATTTTGGTACAAAAATGATGAAAATTGGATTTATTATGAATTTATTATGGTTAAAACAAAATAAATTGATTAAAAATAATTAATAAATCTTTTTCTGAAAATAAAATTTAGTTTTATAAAATTTATAAGTTTATAAGTCCAAAATAATTTTTGTGAAATTTTTATAAGTCGTTTTGTTAAATAAAAGGATTTTTCTTTATAAGAGAATTAAAAAAAAATTGCATTATTCAATATTAGTTAGTGTTTAAGTATAATATAAACTGGGTTCTAAATGTTCTCAGGGTCCAGACCAATTGGTCTGGGCTTGTGATTGTAAGGCTTAGGAAGCACGAGCACGTGGGTTCGAATCCTGGTATAGGCGGTTTTTTTCAAATAAATGTGTTTTTTTTTATTTATGAAAAGGATGTTTTAAAAGAAAAAGGAGTGGTGGACGGGACTCGAACTCGAGACCTCGGCCGGCCACACTATAACCAAACACGTGGTAACCAACTGATCTGGGGATCAGTTTGTTATCTATTTTGTTTTGTTTTAGATATAAACAGATGCGCTGACGTGTTATCTTCCCCAAATTAAAAGCATATGAACCCTAGTTTTCCTAATGATTCGAATTACCCAACAATAATCCCAGGAACCATGGGGTTATTGTTCGGACAAATACGACAAACAAAAACATGTTATCAATCAAAACTTACAATGCGTGAGGTTGTGTGGATGAATAAGTCAACCGAAAAGTCAACAAGATCAATTCACGAGTTTCAGCAAACGATTGAGAGAAAATTAAGGGTAGGGGAAGTGTTTTCGGCACACTAAGGTTGAGGAAGAGGGTTCAATTTATAGTGTGATCACAAAATTGGAAGGTTTGACCATAGATAGTCAAAACGCGTAAATTAAGCTCATTAAGAGCTGTATTCGTTCAATTATTGTTTTGAATTAGAGCGGGATTGAAGTGTTAATAATAATCACAAATCCTAATCAAAGATCTTACCAAAAATAAGGCTCAATTACGCGGTCAATGAGCAGATCTGTTGGTGGGTTAATAAGCAGTGTTATGATAATTGTAAAAGGATTCAAAACCAAAACAGATGCAAGCATGTGGCCTAGTGGTTAGTGGTGGTTGTGCTTTGTTCTCTACTCGGTACCAGACCCGGGTTCGAGACATGTGGTTAACGTATATTTTTTTTTCTTCTGTGATGCGATTCTGCAGGAAGGGAAGTGGGCTCAGGTGTGTGGGTCGGGTCTTGGGCTGGTTATGTTGGGCTCAGGAGGGTTTGGTTTGGTTTAGATGTAGCTTTGTTATGTTTTTAGAAAATAAATAATAATCTTGACAAGTATATATGTATCAATACACATTATTATATATATATATATATATATATATATATATATATATATTTTATATAAAAAAATCTGATCATATTATTATTATTGTTACTATTATTAAATATTTTGAAATAAATAAGATTTAGACATGGTTATTCTTGTACAAGAGAAGTTTAATATAAGTAAAGTGGTTGTTTTACTAATTTAACAATTGGGAAAAATACGCGATGTTACAGCCTCCCCTACTTTTGGAAACTTCGTCCCGAAGTTATTAAGAACACAAGGTTGAGGGTGGTTGGGTAGGAATTAAGGCAGCTGTGGTTTTGAGTTAAGGCACGACATGAATTTGTAGGTAATAAAATAATCTGTTTTGAATAATTTAGATAAGAGGTTTGATATGTGTGACTACCAAAACCTTATTAGAATTTCACACTACCTTAACGTACTTGTAAATTCATGATTACATTCCGGACCGCAATCACCAATTTACCTTACATTAGGGTTTTGTGTCCTTCTATAACTCTAGACACACACACCGTGCCAAATAACCTTGTGTTTGAATTATATACAATGCATCCAACAACGAGTCCAACTGTTGAGCAGGAAAAAGATTTCTACCAGTCAGTGAGTAAGAACCCCTACCGATTGTTGAGCAGGTTGTAGGGCCTCTACCAATCGTTGACTAGGTTATTTGGTACCCTATTAACTGTTGAGCAAGTACTTCGTCCTCTATCAGTTGTTGATTAAATGTAACAATTATTCCACACATAAATTGCAAATTGATAATATATACATGTAAGCATCAAGTGTCAAGTATAGTATGTGAGTTGTGGTTATATTATCATAGACAAGGTCAATGGGTTTAGGTATGAATTAATTCATATTCATCTAGATATGTTTCCAAGTGTCATGAATAATCGTATGCCCAAATATTCAATACTAAGAGACAAAAATATTCGATACTAAAATTTATTACTCGAATCAACTGAGTCATTACATGGAATTCAAAAGTAAATAACATTCTAAGAGTAAAGGTTTGTCATTAGGCAGCTGGAGGGTCCTGATCTCGGTTTAGGTTATGGCATCGGTTACGGAAGTGATTTGGATCTCCACATTCATAGCACTGACCATAGTTGTACCTGCCGGGACAATTAGGGTTGGCAGCCGGAGCAGGGTTGGTTGGTTGGTTGGTATTGGGGTTTGGGGCTTCACGACATGTGTTGACCAGGTGACCATACTTACCACAATTGGTGCACAAGCGACATGGTGAAACAGTGGGATGATGATGTTTGCATGTGTTACACAAAGGAAAGTTTCCCGTATAAGGTTTCTTATTAGGAGTTTGTGTAGTGAGGTTTGCATCAGGATCCCTGGTCTTGCGCTTCTGGTTCTCAGTAGTTACTGCGGCTACAATACTTGCTTTCCCGCCTTTGCGAAACAAGGTGCCGTTCTTTACGTGATTATTAGTTAAGGTAGCTGCTAGACGCTTGGCCTCTTCGAGGGTAGCAGGGTTCCTTCCCCATACCGTGTCATGAATCTGCATGGGTAAGCCACCAATATATTTTTCGATTGCAACAGGTAGGGGTGTGACCTTATGTGGTAACAGTAGGCTAAGTTCGTGGAAACGAGTGTTGTAAGCTAGGTTTTCTCCACTGTCTTGGGCAAGATCGTGAAACTCATCTTTCAATTTCTTGATTTCATTACGAGGGCAGAATTCCGCCTTCATGATGTCTTTAGCTTGTTCCCAGGTCAGACAGTGCGACTTCAGCCCCGCGAGTCCGTTTCTCTTCGTTCTACCATGTGAGTGCCCGCTTGTGGAGGACACTCATAGCATAGCGAACCTTGAGATTGTTAGGGCACTCGCTATTAATGAAAGTATTTTCGATACCTTCGAACCACTGAAGGAGACCAGTGGCTCCTTCGTCCCCGCTAAACTTAGGAGGGTTACAAGTATTGAAATGTTTGAGGGTGCAAACAGGGTGAGCATTCCCGTTTCCATTTCCATTCCCATTATGATTCCCATTCCCATTACCATTTCCATTTCCATTCATTTGGATGACTTGAGCCACCAAATTAGGAACCAGAGTTGCTATTTGTTGCGCCATTTGCTGGGTAATGATCGCAGCCAGTTGGACATCACTACCATTGTTGTTGTTAGTGTTGTGGTTGTGGTTGTGGTTGCTGCTCCCTTCCTCATGTTCGTCGCCACTGTTAAGACGAGTGCTGCGACGAGGAGGCATGATCTGTAAGAGACACAAGGAAGGTTCAATGAGACATGGAGTGAATGAGGTAATATAAGGAATGTAATCATTTATCCATTTATTAAAACGAATAAACGAAAACGTTGACTTATCAAAGATTCTAGATTCTAATAACATAGTGAAGACATGCTTTAGCCTATAAGTGAACACTCATCCCGAGAATTCCCAAGTAGGCATCCGGGTCCCTCGTCTGATTGAGATATATGCGCAATGCCAGTCCTAGATAGAAAACTCATAATACAGGCGTTCACCCTTCCAGATTGCACGTGTTCGTTATTAAAATCTAGAACTACGACGAGATCTCAAGGTGGTTCAGGCTAAACCTGAGGATTTTGTCCTATTAATCTAAAGGTGGATCAGGATTGCAGCAGACGAATAAGAGTAGTCAACTTGTAAAGGCTTAGGGTTGTATGTAGGGTAGGGGTAAGAATAAGGAAGCAATTAGGGTTACAAGTAAGAGAGGCAAGTACTGTTTTAAATCCCTAGGGTTATAGTCTAGATTATTTTTCTAATAACCTAATTCCCTATAACCAAGGCTCTGATACCAATCTGTAACACCCCAACCGATGGCGGAAACATCGAGGTGTCACGTAGTGATGATTGTTCAATAGCTCATGGTACTAAATGGAAGTTGAATATTACTAAACAATTTACAATTTGTTATACAATTTAATAATTACATAAACTTGATATACATGAACTAGGTCCAAAGCTCCTATGTGATCCAAAACTTGTAAAACTTCCAATAGCAAGTAAAACCTGAAACCTGTTGAGTTGGAAAAGATGGGGGGTCAACTATAAATAGTTGGTGAGAATACATAGGTTTTGCATGTAATAGAAATCAATAGTTTGTATAGCAATCATAGTTGAAGTATAATGATGAGTAATGATAGAATATGAGTCCGACATGTAACAATGCGTCTTTTGTACAATCAAACCTTGTGTCGACTGAGACCTAACTCGCAAGTTAGTAAAAGTGTAACTGTTATCGATCATCCCTGAATTTATGCGGGGGGATGGGTTTGTCAGACCTATAGCGCTATAATCTAAACAGGCGGCTTGATCAATGTTAATGATTGTACTATGTCTTTTTGTTACAGTCAAATGATAGTATGAGTAAATGATAGTGTATAAAATGTTTATAGTTGAATCATAAGTTTCAACAATGTAAGAATGAGTAAATGATAGTATATAAAATGTTTAAACATGTTTCACCCCAAAATGTAAAATAGAAAAAGGGGCTATGTAAACTCACCTTAACAATAGTATTGAATCCTTTGTAACAGTCTAGATGTGCCTCAAATATTTCCAAGTATCACCCTATGTTTAAGACAATAAAATTAGTGTTGGGAAAACTTAAAAGTCTAAGTTTTCTAGTCTATAGGTATTCTAGGGTTCCTAATTTGGGGATTGGTGATCGTTTAATAATTAATTTAAAATAATAGTTAAGTAAAGAAATTGAGAATGTAAATAAAAAGATTTTTTGTAAGATCATGTTCAAGGGTGGTTGTACTAAAATATCATAGCCTGAAAATAATTTTTATAAAATTATTTTCTTAATTAAAGGATATATAATACATTATAATTTATTAATCAAAACATGTGAATAATATCTAAAAATATTAAAATTCATAAATTTCATATTACAAAAGCATATTTTTGATCTAGTTTGTTAAAAATAATTTATGTAAAATTTTGGTACAAAAATGATGAAAATTGGATTTATTAGGAATTTATTATGGTTAAAAGAAAATAAATTGATTAAAAATAATTAATAAATCTTTTTCTGAAAATAAAATTTAGTTTTATAAAATTTATAAGTTTATAAGTCCAAAATAATTTTTGTGAACTTTTTATAAGTCGTTTTGTTAAATAAAAGGATTTTTCTTTATAAGAGAATTAAAAAAAATTGCATTATTCAATATTAGTTAGTGTTTAAGTATAATATAAACTGGGTTCTAAATGTTCTCAGGGTCCAGACCAATTGGTCTGGGCTTGTGATTGTAAGGCTTAGGAAGCACGAGCACGTGGGTTCGAATCCTGGTATAGGCGGGTTTTTTCAAATAAATGTGTTTTTTTTATTTATGAAAAGGATGTTTTAAAAGAAAAAGGAGTGGTGGACGGGACTCGAACTCGAGACCTCGGCCGGCCACACTATAACCAAACACGAGGTAACCAACTGATCTGGGGATCAGTTTGTTATCTATTTTGTTTTGTTTTAGATATAAACAGATGCGCTGACGTGTTATCTTCCCCAAATTAAAAGCATATGAACCCTAGTTTTCCTAATGATTCGAATTACCCAACAATAATCCCAGGAACCATGGGGTTATTGTTCGGACAAATACGACAAACAAAAACATGTTATCAATCAAAACTTACAATGCGTGAGGTTATGTGGATGAACAAGTCAACCGAAAAGTCAACAAGATCAATTCACGAGTTTCAGCAAACGATTGAGAGAAAATTAAGGGTAGGGGAAGTGTTTTCGGCACACTAAGGTTGAGGAAGAGGGTTCAATTTATAGTGTGATCACAAAATTGGAAGGTTTGACCATAGATAGTCAAAACGCGTAAATTAAGCACATTAAGAGCTGTATTCGTTCAATTATTGTTTTGAATTAGAGCGGGATTGAAGTGTTAATAATAATCACAAATCCTAATCAAAGATCTTACCAAAAATAGGGCTCAATTACGCGGTCAATGAGCAGATCTGTTGGTGGGTTAATAAGCAGTGTTATGATAATTGTAAAAGGATTCAAAACCAAAACAGGTGCAAGCATGTGGCCTAGTGGTTAGTGATGGTTGTGCTTTGTTCTTTACTCGGTACCAGACCCGGGTCTGAGACCTGTGGTTAACGTATATTTTTTTTTCTTCTGTGATGCGATTCTGCAGGAAGGGAAGTGGGCTCAGGTGTGTGGGTCGGGTCTTGGGCTGGTTGTGTTGGGCTCAGGAGGGTTTGGTTTGGTTTAGATGTAGCTTTGTTATGTTTTTAGAAAATAAATAATAATCTTGACAAGTATATATGTATCAATACACATTATTATATATATATATATATATATATTTTATATAAAAAAATCTGATCATATTATTATTATTGTTACTATTATTAAATATTTTGAAATAAATAAGATTTAGAAATGGTTATTCTTGTACAAGAGAAGTTTAATATAAGTAAAGTGGTTGTTTTACTAATTTAACAATTGGGAAAAATACGCGATGTTACAGTATTCGATATAGCTTATATATCTATATATATATATATATATTTATATATATATATCTCTCTCTCTATATATATATATATATATATATATAATAAAGCGATTGGAGTGGGTACACATATCACTTGGTAAGGTCATCCCTACCCTTGAATTCCTGTAAAAAAAATTAGGTTAGATATAACTTAATTAATCAAATATTTATTAATTTATAATCTTTATCTTTATCTTTATTCTGTAGTATTACTTTACTATATAATAAATAAATTTTTTATGATTATTTCAATTATCTCTCATATAAAATAATATTATTAAATCGTAATTTCATGTTTATCTTTATTTATTTTCTTAACTTTTTTTTTGAACGTCCACTTTTATTAAAAAGGCAACTAGCAAAACACTATACAATAGTCAACCAAAAATTACAACAATGTATCCATTTATTTTCTTAACAATTTATTTTTATATATCCGCTTATTAAAAATCATTTAATATTTTATTAATCAAACTTCATGTATATTAAATTTTTTAACCTAATAATAATTTTCTAATGAATTCTTTACGCTAAATGGAATTGTAAATGGGAATTCTGTTTTCATCCAAGCAGGATAGGTCAAAATCAGTCGTTTCTAAAAAAGCTACACCTTCAAGACCACTGCCTTAATTACGCCCTGTAATGGTTGCTTATGCATCTGCTCCTCATCCAAACACACATTCTCTCTTTATTATACATTTCCATTCTTATTCACATATTAAAATTTTTGTTTTCTCATATTATAGTACATTAATTTCTATGATACATTGTAACACACTTTTTTTCATTTTATATTAGATTTGTCTATCCTAAAAACCTCCCGAAATATAACCTAGTAACTTCATATTCATATAAAATACGAGCACTTTTTAACTTATTTTCAAATTTTAATACTTTTCTTATATATTATATCATGATTATCCATACACACTTTCCTAATTATGATTGCTTCATGCATACATGTAATTAGTTTATATTTCGGGAGTTTTTCGGGATAAACAAATTAAATACGAAATGCTAAAATGCGTGTTGCAAATGTACTATAATATGAGAAAACAACAATTTAATTATATGAATAAGAATGAAAATGTATATTAAAGATTTAATGTACGCTTGGATGAGGAGCAGCGTCAGAAGCAACCATTGCAGGGCGTGGTTGAAGTGGTGGTCTTGAAGGTGTAGCTTTTTTAGAAACGACTAGTTTCGGCCTATTTTGCTTTGGTTGAAAACAGAACTTCCATATCTATAGTTTCATTATTGTAAAGATTCATTAGAAACTTGTGTAGCACATGAGTTATAACAATTTTTTTTTATTTAAGGTTAGATCAATAAAATATTAAACAGTTTTTAATAAGCGGAAATATAAAAAGAATTAGTTAAGCAAATAAATATTAAATAAATAAGTGATAAACATGAAATTATTATTTAATAATATGAAGACAAATTTACAGAAATTAGCCTTTATGTTAGGTCAAATTTGCAGGTTCCAACCTTCATGTTCCATTTGCACCCAAATCAACCTTTATCTATTGATTTTACTACAGGTTCTAACCTTTGTGACTAACTTCGTTAATTTTCTTGTTTAAGTCCCCTCACATGCAAGTCATGTAAGGACATTTTAGTCTTTTCACCTCCTATACTTGCTTTAATGATAAAAATAAAAAAAAGAATTAATTGTTGACTGCACATAAGAATCCACCACCACAAAACTCTAAAAATAATAAACTGACTTTGGCTTTTCCATTATCTTCTTCACAAATATCACAACCATAATCTGCAACTTCATAGCAAATCGTTGGTCAACATTATAAATTGTTGGCCAACAATAAAGGCCCGTTACACCTAGCAAAACAAATAAAATAAAAAACCATAAACTAGGGGTTTTTAACATAAACTACATGCAGATGATAGGGCAAAACCGTTCAACGAAGAAGGAGAATGCAGTGTACTTAACGATCGGAGGAACTTCGGGTAACTGTTTGTTTAAATCAACATTATATTATTTATTTATTATAATTAACAAATGTGAAGCAAAAAATGATGATTTGATTAGGATTAGGATTAGGGATTGTTACTTAAGCAGATTGGATGAAGAAATCCAGCACACGTGTTTACAGATTGGAACACAGTTCGTTCGTCATGATGATTTTGTCGTGGGAATGATACAACATGATAACAAACCAACCTAATAAACAAAAGGGTAAAAAAAATTGGGATCCAAAACGAGGTAAATGAGATACGAATTGATATAGGGTTTATTTGGAAATCGACGACGTCGTCGATGGTAATGATAGCGGCGGTGGTGGTTCTTATTCGACGGTTAGGGTGATGCAGTGGGGGTGGGGGTGCGTGTGGAGATGTGGTGGTTGTGATAGGAGGTGAGGTGGCGGTGGCGGGAGATGTGGTGGCGGTGGTGGGAGGTGCGGTGGCAGTGATGATGCGGTGGTGGTGGTCTGATGAAGAAGGGGGAGGGAATACCAGGTTCTTTTATCTCTGTTTTGTGTATAGCTTAATAATAATAATAATAATAATAATAATAATAATAATAATAATGGAGGTGAAAAGACCAAACTGCACTCACATGACTTGCATATGAGGGGACTTAACCAAAAAAATTAATTGAGTTAGTCACAAAGGTTGGAACCTGTAGCAAAATCAATAGGTAAAAGGTGTTTTCCGTGGAAATGGAAAATAAAGGTTGGAACCTGTAATTTTGGCCAAACATAAAGGTTGATTTCTGTAATTTTTTCTAATATTAATTCACATGAGAGATAATTGAGATTGTTAAAAGATTTTTATTTATAATATAGTAAAGTAATAATAAAGATAAAAATAAAGATTATAAATTAAAAAATAAAGATTATAAATTAAAAAATATTAACTTATATATTATCCATAATTAAGTAGGAAAAAATGAGGGAAAACAAAAAATGGATGTCTTAAATGAATGACATGTGTACCAAATTATATTGGATTATTGTAATAGATAGACATATTAATGTTATTATTAACGTAGTAATTTTTTTAACGGCTTAAATTACATTAAATCTGCTTTTGGTGGGGTTTAAACCCTTGAACTCAAAATGTGCAACTACTTAATTCTAAGGGTCTGTTTGGTATGGGGTAATGGATTAGACAAGGTAATGGAGTGAATAAATGAATGAAATGGATGATTACCATTCCATGGTATTGTTTGGTTACCACATAAAAATGGAATGAATCATTACTTTGTATTGTTTCGTATGAAGGAAAATATGAAGAATAAAATTGGCAGTGGTGAGTGGTGGCGGCAACGACGGTTGACAGTGGTGCTAGCAACGGTGATTGATGTCGAGGGTGGTGGCGGTCGGTGGTGGTAGTGGTGGTCAGTGGTGGCGGCGACGATGGGTGGTGGAGGTGGTCGGTGGGCAGTTATGTTTGGTGGTGATAGTAGCGATAACGGTGGTGGTGGGTGGCGATAGGGAGTGACGACAACAATGGGTGGTGGCAGCGGTAGTTGACGGTGGTGGTGGTGGTGGTGGTGGTGTGGTGATCGGTGGGTGGGTGGCGATGGTCGGTGACGGAGAGTGTTAGGGGTGCCGCTCGGTGATTGGCGGTGGGTGGCGGTGATCGGTGACGGAGAGTGGTGGTGGTGGCGTCAAGTGACGGTTGCGATGAGTGGTAGTGGTAGAGGTGGGTGGTGGGGTTGATGATGATGGAGGGTGACAAAGGGAATGGAATTGAAAAAAAATAGTGGAATGGATGGAATAAATTTTGAGGTCTTTAGAGGGAATGAAATTGAGAAGGTAATTGATGATTTAATTACCTTGACCAACCAAACACATTTTTTTTTATAAATTCCATCGTAATACTCAATTCCATTCCATCTCACATTCCTACATACCAAACGTTACCTAATGGTTTTACTAAATGGACCCACCTCCCAACCCTAACCTTTTAATTAATTAGCAAATTATATAAACTTTTAGGTATTTATCCAATGTATAGAGATAAAATAAAGAATATTATAATTTATCTATTTATATCTATATTTTTGTAACACAGTTGTTTATATTAAATTACTAGATTATATTTTGAAAACGTCCCGGGGTTGAGAAATCTAATATGACATATCAATTTTACATATGAAATAGAATGATGCGCTTTACAGTTACATGTAGGAAAACTTCGGGTAGCACATAACCTACAACAATTAACAATGTATCTCCAATGTTAACGCCTAACCTTAAACAATGTATAGCTCTAATATTAATACCTAACCTAAAACAATGTACAACTCCAATGCTAACATATGTTGAAAATAGAATTCATATTTACTGAATGGAACATAATTAGTGACTTGCCTATACATGATTATTACCTGAACACTTTGTGTTTTTTTCTGTATAAACAAAACCCCACAAAAAAAATTTGCTTATACATGATTAATGCTTCGGTTAGCACCTAAACAAAAACAATTAACAATGTATCTCCAATGTTAACGTCTAACCTTAAACAATGTATAACTCTAATATTAATACCTAACCTAAAACAATGTACAACTTCAATGCTAAAACATGTTGAAAATAGAATTCATATTTACTGATTTGAACATAATTAGTGACTTGCCTATACATGATTAATGAATTACCTGAACACTTTGTGTTTTTATTTTCTGTATGAACAAAACCCCACAAAAAAAATGTCGTTTTTTTCTCTGTTTTTTATATACCACTATGATACTCATCGGAAAGATAATAAAACGCTCGTTAATTTGGTGTGACTTTTTTTCTTTAAAAAATCTTGTATATAAAATATATTAACGTTTAAAAATTACGGGATGAAACATGAAAGAGAAAAATCCAATTTTGTTTTTAATTTTTGTTGGGAAATGGAATTAAATAATCTCGATTTTGGGGTATTGGAAGGCAATAATCCCAACTTGAAAGTTGTAAGACAACGGTCTCAAATTGTCTTGTATTTTATTCCATTGGACCAAAACTAATTGGGGTTAGTTTTTAACACACACAATTAGTTTTCTGGCTAAAAATGTAACTTTTAAAAGATCAAGGACCATTTCTGCCCATTAGTCAAACTTTTTAAACAAACTCATTTCCTTCTTCAGTGACCGGTGCTCTCCTCCGGCGACCACTCCTCCACCTCCGGCGACCACCCCTCCTTCTCCGAAGACAACCCCTCCACCTCCGGCGATCACCCCTAATTCTACGGCGACCACCACTCCACCTCTGGTGACCACCCCTCCTTCTCTGGCAACCACCTCTCCTTTTTTGGCGACCACCCCTCCACCTCGGGCGAAGGAGGGGTGGTTGCCGAAGAAGGAGAGGTGGTCGCCGGAGGTGGAGGGGTGGTCACCGGAGGTGGAGGGGTGGTCGTCGGAGGAGAGCACCGGTCACCGGAGAAGGAAATAGGTTTGTTTAAGAAGTTTGATTAATGGACAGAAATGGTCTGTAAGGACAAAAAGGATTGAAGAAACCTCTTTTGCTAACCTTAGTTTAATTCCTATTTATGTCAAAACATTCTAAGTATGAAACTACTAAAGAAAGAAAACAAAAGAATTGAAGAAGGATTCAACAAGTACTGAAGAGTAAAGATCAGAAGTTTTGAAGTCAAACCAGACAAGTCAACTGAATAACTGCTGAAGACAAACTACTCATCAGTAGTATGTCACTCATCAACATTTGTAATAGAATCTTTCCACCACCCTTATGTTTATTAGTTTATTATTACTTTATCTTTTGTACAAGTTCCAAGACTACAGCCTGTTGCAGTCTTGCTTTTGTAACAAGGTTCATGTATATGTTTGTCTATAAATAGATGGGTTAATCCCACTATTTTAGATATTGATATTAATTGAAACTGAAATCCTTCAGAGCTTTTACTTGAAATACCATTTCATAATCTGAGAATCTATTTGCATATTTATTATCATATACATTCAATTGCTTAGATTCTCATTAACTGTCTTTAGTTCATAAACATCTAGGGGGAGTAATAACTTCTGTTGATAGTGAAACTTTATAACTTATTCCACTGTGCAAATTGCTTTGATTAACTTGCAAAATACATAAGTGTTGCAACTTCAACTGCTGAAGCTGAATACATTGCAGCTGCAAGTTGTACATCATATATACAATGGTTCCAATATCAACTTCTTCATTATGGAATCAAAGAGACCAAGACACCATTGCTTGTAGATAGTAAATCTGCCATTAGCATCATTCAAAATCCTGTTCAGTTTTTAAAAACTAAACATATTGAAATCAGGTATCATTTCATAAGGGATTGTTATGAAAAAGGCAAGATTGAAGTGAAGCATGTGACAACAGCTAATCAAATAGCTGACATATTCACTAAACCCCTTGACACATCAACATTTCAGAAGTTAGTATCCATGCTTGGGATACTAAATTTGTAAGTGTTTCTTTTATTTTCCTGCGCATATTTTTACTTTCACTTACATTGTCTGTCTTAAAACTTCTAAAAAACAAAAAGAGAGAAACTATTGATGTACAAAACATCAGTATGGGGATATTTTCTGAAAAATGATTAACTTCTGATAAAATAAACTTCAGAAGTTATGAATAAAGTGTTTAAAAACATTCTTATCAGTTGTTAACAAACTACTGAAGAGGATATGGGAACTACTGATAAAAATTGCTCTTCATCAGCAGTTTTGTCAAAAAGGGTAAATCAGACATTTCCTACTTCAGAAGTTTGACCTAGGGCGGTTATAAACTTCTGATAAACATCTTTTCCATCACTTATCCTTTCAAAAAGCAAAATTCCCTCCTTCTATCTCAAAAACACTCTCAAACCCTCCCCTGCAAACAAACAAAATCACAATTCGATCCACACACACAAACCACATGGCTCTCATACTAAAGTAGGGACACAATCAAAGATGCTATTTTGAGAAACATGAAGCCTGGTCCTAATACTACGAAATCATTGATTTAGTCGTCGAATCCCAATACTTCACTTCCCTCACCATTGATCCTCCAGTTCATACTGAAACCCTTAATGAGTTCTGGGCAAACGCCGAGATGGTGACAGTGAATGACCAGATTATTTCCCTAAAATCAACCATCCAAGGGAAAGTAATGGCAATCACACCGGCTACATTGGGAATAAGACTGGGTCTAAATGATGCGGATGCACCAGATCATTTTCCTAACTCTGCAATTCATTTAACCATGACAGAGTGTGGTTACCAAGGTACTCTCTCACATGCAACCATTTTTAAGAAATTTTTTGAACCAAAATATAAACTTTTGTTTCATTATATAATCATGTGCTTGAGTCCAAAAACTGGATCTTATGATCAGATGCCCTCTACTTTTCAACCTATTTTTCATTCCATTGTGAATGAAACAAAATTCAGGGCATTAGCACTTTTCTTTAATGAGTTGGTGTTGCATCACCAAAATTCTAAAAAGAAGTTTTTGTTGTATCCAAGATTCATAATGCAATGCATAATTAAAAAACTTGGAGATGAGGTGCTTGTGGGAAAAACAACTATTTTAAATCCATTAACCTCACAAGCATACTCAAGGCATAACAAACCGGCTGCCTGGCCAGAAGATGACCAAGGGGAACAACAAACAGTCCCCATGGAACCACCATCTTCCAAACCCTCACCCAAAAAGGCCAAGAAAACCAAACAACAAAAACCCAAACCCACAAACCCTAAAAGAAAGGCAGTTCAGGAAATTGAGATGCCTGAAACTGCTGATGTGCAATCTGCACTTGTTAACGATGTGACTGAAACATTCGCTCAGTCTCATCCATCTCAAACCCCCAAAAGAGCACCCGTTACCATTCTTTTTCAAAAGGAAGAAATTTAAAAAGACCATAACTTCTGATCCATCCTTTGAAACTGCTGACCCTTTACCCCAAACTACTGAACCAGAAACATCTCACACAACCATTGAAATTGCCAAACTTCTCTCTGGGCTAAAAGAGACAATCCCATCAGAACATGTAATTCCCCAACAACCACATCAAATAGGGAAAATACCATCAGCACTTGACATGGATGTGGATGTCATTAGCCCTATCCCAAGAGATAAGGATGAACCAAGGTTTCTAAGCCCAAACTTAGAAACTTTAGGTACATTTGAGGCTACTACTACTCATTTACCATCCAATGGTGGATCTGAGGACAGAAGTAACATTGCTAAGACCTCATTTGTGGCAACTACTGATGAAGGCTTTATGCCTGAGGTAGGAAATCCTCAGAACCAAGAAACAGAGGTTCATGAGACAACTGGGTTGGGCCCAGCTCATGATACAACTGATAATGTTCTCATTGATTTGGATGATTATTCACACTCCACAAAACATGAATTGACGGCTACTAGTGAAGGTCCTGAATCTGATGTCTCTAAGCTCAAAGAGCTGGTCACAACAGATCAGGTTAAAGACCACTTGAACCCTGATTCCCCTAAAGTGGCATCTTCAGTACACTCTGAAGATCACCCAAAACACCCCCTCCACTAAAAATGCCTACCTAATTCCCTGGGTCATCCAGCATAGACTTGAACCACCTATACAGCCCAGATGGTCCCCTATACCAGATGATGAATACCCTCATATCCAATCACCTCAAATCTTTCACAACTTCTTGGGAGTTGAAAACCAAAACTCAATTTGAGGTGATCAACAACAAACTAAGTGAGCTGTCAACCAAAATTGACAATAACACAAGACAGCTTACAAAGTTATCTGGTAGAACTTCTCTACCTATGAGGCTTCCAGAAGTGGATGAAGCCAAAAAGGGAGAAGAGATTAAGGAACCAAGAGAGTCACTGGAAGCCAGGATAAAGGCAAAAGTGGCTCTCCAACAACAACAAGAGGAAGAGGAAGCCCAAAAAAGAATTAGAAGATCAAGATAGGCTCCTTTCTGGAACTGAAGTTGAAGCTGAAACTTCCGAAGGCCTTAATGAAGAAACTTCTGAAGACTCTGAAAATACTGAAGAGAATCCTTCAGTAGTTGATACTTCTATCAACCCTTCAGCAATTAACAGTTCCAACATTTCAACTGAAGAGCCTTCTATGGCAACTGAAGATATTCCAATCCTATTCCAAGGCCTGCAACCACTCAAATGCCTGCAACTACTCAAATGCCTATACTAAACCATTCCCGTATCTTAATGTCAAAAGAATTACTGGAGAAGAGTCTACTTGCAGCACAAAAGAAAGCCAAGGAAGATGAGATCTGGAACAGCCTAGAAGCAAGGGAAGATTTGAGCTACACTGACAAACTCAAAGCATATGAAGAAGAGTTGAATAAACAAGCTGCACTTGAAAGAGTTGCTGAGGAAGACAAAAGACAACAACTGATGTCTTATATTACTAAGAACAGAAAAACTAAAGCTTATTCACTCAAAGGGCTCTCCATGGATGAGCTTACAAGAAGAGCTCAACTTGTTGCAAACAAGATTGCCACTGAAAAAGACAGAAGGGCAAAGAGAGCTGAAGTGATAAATGAACTGGTAGCCAATGAATTTGGTTCGAAAGCCTCAGTGTCAAAATGGAGAGAAGACAAATTATTTGACACATACAAAATATTCAAGGCTGATAAGGCTGCAAATCCAGAAAAGTACAAAACTTCTGAAGTATCAACTTCAGTAGTTAGAACTTCTGGTACTAAAACATCAAAGCCTGCTACCAAGGAGATCACAAAGACTGATTTCAAGATGGTATCGCTTGAAGGCAATACAGTAGTACAAGGAGATTTTGTGATTGAAGAGAAGCCTCTGCTGACACAATTCAGGGATCCTCCAACATTTGCTTACCAAATACAGAAGACAATAACTGATAAACTGCACACAAAGGTAATCACTGAACATCATTTACCTACCTTTGATATACCTAATGTGGTGCAAACAGAAGAAGGAAGAGAATCCCACCTGAGGGTCACTGAAGTAGAAAACATCCCTCACTCAGGAACATCCCAGGGATCTAGCATGGTCCCTTACACTTTAGACTTTGACCAATCTAAAGTTCTGATAATGAAATGGTCATTTACGGATTCCAACTCAGAATTGGTCACAAGGAGAGATCGTTCAAGCAAGGCCTTCAAATCTATGGAAGAACTGAAAAATCCATCTACACAAGACTTGCTCACAATTCAACATCTTGAACCTGAACAAGGATCTCTCACCAATGAACAACTGAACCAACTCAAGTCTTCCATGTTCAAAGAAATCTGGAAGATACTTGATGACAGAAGAAGACAATAAAGAATTAGATAAGGTTTTGGCTTCATCAATCCAGGGGGAGATTGTAAGGACAAAAAGGATTAAAGAAACCTCTTTTGCTAACCTTAGTTTAATTCCTATTTCTTTCAAAACATTCTAAGTATGAAACTACTGAAGAAAGAAGACAAAAGTACTGAAGAAGGATTCAACAAGTACTGAAGAGTAAAGATCAGAAGTTCTGAAGTCAACTAATAAACTACTCATCAGTAGTTTGTCACTCATCAGCATTTGTAATAGAATCTTTCCACCGCCCTTATGTTTCAGTAGTTTATTAGTTTATTATTACTTTATCTTTTGTACAAGTTCCAAGACTATAGCCTGTTGCAGTCTTGCTTTTGTAACAAGGTTCATGTATATGTTTGTCTATAAATAGATGGGTTAATCCCACTATTTTAGATATCGATTTTAATTGAAACTGAAATCCTTCAGAGCTTTTACTTGAAATACCATTTCATAATCTGAGAATCTATTTGCATATTTATTATCATATACATTCAATTGCGTATATTCTCATTAACTGTCTTTAGTTCATAAACATCCAGAGAGAGTAATAACTCCTGTTGATAGTGAAACTTTATAACTTATTCCGCTGTGCAAACTGCTTTGATTAACTTGCAAAATACATAAGTGTTCATAAGCAAACAACTGTTAAAGAGCATACTGATCCGACATGGTCCTTAACCTTTTAAAAGTTACATTTTTAGCCTGAAAACTAAATGGGTCTGTTAAAAACTAACCGCAGTTAGTTTTGGTCCATTGGAATAAAATACAAGACAAGTTGGGACTGTTGCCTTACAACTTTCAAGTTGAGATTTTTGTCTTCCAATACCCCAAAGTTGGAATTATTAAATTCCATTTCCCCTTTTTTTTCCCTAAAATCAATTAATATCACATGGCATGCCACATGACACACTCAAAGGGGTATGTCCTCTTTGAATACCATGTAAAATTTATTGCTTCCAATTATATAATAGATATCATAAATTCCGTCTTTTATATAAAAGCACCAAAGTTTTCGTTAAGTGAAATTTTAACGTTTGAAGTTTTATAAAAGTGATAGGACTTTGGATTATTGTGATTTTATGTCAATATAATTACAATTAAGTCATTGAAGAAATCGCAAATGTTACAAAATGTTTTATTTTTAACGGAAATGCTATATAATGACTCCGGCAACGGCAAGGCACAAAAACATAAAATCAAAATTACATAAAAAGAAGAGGGTTTTGAAGGCACTTATCCTGGTATACGGTGACCTTTCAGTTTCAATTAACAACCCATCGAAAAGAATAACGAACAATAGAATAAAAAAATTCTCCGTTTCTAAGCTTATCTAAACTGAAAATGCACATGTTTCCGAATCAAGTAATGCCACAAAGAAACCTTACCTTTCGTGTCATGGGGCATAAACGCTAACCATAAAACATTTTATTTGCATGTTTACCCAAACGAATTCCACAATAATAACATTTTCCATTTAGTGGATAAATATTTTAGAAAACGAGAATTGGATTTTAATAACCTAAATTATTCGAAATTGGTCGTTGACACCTCAAACTAAAAAATTGACCATATATAACCTGTATTATTAACCTATTGGATTTTAGCACCCAATTTGGGTTAAATTACTAACCCAGTTAGTGTTTTGGCTAACGTGGCACCCCTAATCTGGCGTGGCATGCTGTCGTGGCAGCCACAATCCGACGTGGCACTCCTAAATTAACTGAGTTAGTGACTTAACCCAAATTGGGTGCCAGAATCTAATATAGGTTAATAGTAGATGTTATATATGGTTAATTTTTAGTTTGGGGGTGTCAGCGACCAATTTCGAATAGCTTAGGTTATTAAAATCTAATTCTAGGATTAAGAACACCAATAGAAACCATACCTCCCGAGTAACCTCTAGTCAAAGAGACTACAACATCAAACTAGTAATTTCCCCAAATATGTCTCATGTTTACAAGATCTAATGATGACACAACTTTTTTTTCTGCTGGCCTAGAAAATTAATACAATACTTAGACGTTAGATCCATATTGTTTTCCTCTACAAAGAACTCTCGATCCCACAACAAGAAATTTGAGAAACTAAAATTAAATTCCAAAATGATTCGGTGTGTTGGAATTTCCTAGATTTGCATTTTGGATCAAATGAAGTTCCCGGTTTGCTGTAGGAGATGGGTTTCGGTGGTTGTTTCTAATGCTCGGGCCTCGGTGCTAATAAATGGTTCTCCAACCGTGGAATTTCAATGCTATAGGGGCCTTAGACAGGGGGATCCGTTATCACTATTCTTGTTTGTACTAGTGATGGAAGCATTGTCTCGGTTTGTGAAGAAGGCTTGTATGGTCGGTATATTCCACAGGATTCGGTGTGGGAATAGCGGTCCGATGGTTTCACACTTTATATATGCAGAAAATGTGGCATTTATTGGTGAATGGTCCGAAAACAATGCTAGAAACTTAGGGAGAATTCTCAGGAGCTTCTATTTGGTGTCGGGTTTAAAGGTGAATATGAAGAAGTGTTCGGTTTACGGTATTGGCTTGGGTTCCGAGGAGGTTCAAGGTTTGGCTTCGGTTTTAAGATGTAAGGCAGGCTCATTTCCGTTCTCATACCTTGGGTTAAAGGTGGGAGCGAACATGAATCTTTGTCGTAACTGGAAGCTGGTTCTAGATTCTTTTAGGAACCGCTTGTCAATATGGAAGGCGAAACAATTGTCTTTCGGGGGTTTGCTGTAGGAGATGGGTTTCGGTGGTTGTTTCTAATGCTCGGGCCTCGGTGCTAATAAATGGTTCTCCAACCGTGGAATTTCAATGCTATAGGGGCCTTAGACAGGGGGATCCGTTATCACTATTCTTGTTTGTACTAGTGATGGAAGCATTGTCTCGGTTTGTGAAGAAGGCTTGTATGGTCGGTATATTCCACAGGATTCGGTGTGGGAATAGCGGTCCGATGGTTTCACACTTTATATATGCAGAAAATGTGGCATTTATTGGTGAATGGTCCGAAAACAATGCTAGAAACTTAGGGAGAATTCTCAGGAGCTTCTATTTGGTGTCGGGTTTAAAGGTGAATATGAAGAAGTGTTCGGTTTACGGTATTGGCTTGGGTTCCGAGGAGGTTCAAGGTTTGGCTTTGGTTTTAAGATGTAAGGCAGGCTCATTTCCGTTCTCATACCTTGGGTTAAAGGTGGGAGCGAACATGAATCTTTGTCGTAACTGGAAGCTGGTTCTAGATTCTTTTAGGAACCGCTTGTCAATATGGAAGGCGAAACAATTGTCTTTCGGGGGTAGAGTGACGCTTATAAAATCAGTATTAAACTCACTGCCGACGTATTACTTATCACTCTACAGGGCTCCAGAACAAGTGATTTCGGAGTTGGACCGTATGAGGCGTGTTTTTTTTTTTTTTGGGGGGGGGGGGGGTTCCGACAAAAGGGCAAAAATGAATTGGGTGGGTTGGGACAAGGTGATATTACCAACAGAATATGGGGGGCTGCATTTTGGGTCTTTACGGGATGCGAATTACGCGCTACTAGCAAAATGGTGGTGGCGATTTAAAAATGAGCCGGAGGGTCTACGGAGGAGGGTGATTTGGGCGATTCATAATAGCTCGAGGGGTGGAATTATGTGCCGTTGAAGCTCACGCTACCGGGTCCTTGGAAGCAAATTGGGAAGGCAGGCTCGGAGATGAAAGCTTTGGGGTTGGATGTATCTTTGTTCATAAAAGTGATATTGGGGAATGGGTTGGGCATAAGATTTTGGGGGGATGTGTGGGTTGGGGAGGCTCCGTTGGCATTGATTTTTCCGAATCTCTTTAAACTTGAGACGAGGAAAGCGGTGACGGTCGTGGAATGGGTGGGTGGTTTTGGGTTGGGTGCTTCTTGGGAATGGAAAAGAGAGCTCAAAGCTGAGGTGGAAAGAGCTGAATTCGATCAGCTTTGCAGAACCATTGGAGAGGTATATTGTTCAACAAGGAAAGACTCTTGGGCTTGGGTTTTGGGTGGGGTTGGGACGTATTCGGTGGGCGGTGTTAAGCATCAACTACTGGAGCTGAAATCAAGCCGTCCATCATACGTTTTCAGACGAAACTTGTGGGTCCCAAAGAAGGTCGAACTTATGGTTTGGAGAGCTGAGCTGGACAGATTACCGACTCTTTTAGCGCTGCAGCGGAGAAATGTGAATTTCAGGTCTACAGCATGCCCGTTTTGTCGAGATTATCCAGAATCTTCGGAGCATATTTTCGTAGAATGCGGGTTCGCATAGTCGATATGGTAGGTTATATCTTTATGGTGTAGACTCCAACCAATATATGCATTCAGTTTGCGTGACATTCTTGACATGGCTCGGTTCGTGGGAGGATCTCCAAAGAAGAGGAAAGCGGTGCACGCGATATGTTTGATCACATTGTGGAGCATTTGGAAAGCAAGAAACAAGGCGGTGTTCCAGCAAGAACGGTTCTCTACTCAAAAGACGATAAGTGAAATCAAGGCATTAAGTTATTTATGGGTAAAGTCAAGGTATGAACATCCGGGTTTGGTTTGGGATGGTTGGTGTAGTTTTAATCTATTAAGGTTAGGTGTGGAATAGTCATAGTAATATACTGATCCACTTGATTGACATCACGGACAGCGTAAGCATTTGATACCCACAACAAAGTATGGCAATGTGGCAAGCCTCTTTTTTGGAAATCAATGGTGTATAGATCTGTTTGTATTCAGATTACCAGTATAAGATTGTGAATTGAAAATTCGTCAAAAATAACGGAAATTAGGTGAAGGGTTTAAAAAGTAGGTGTATATACCTGCTGTTACATCACCAAACAGCTTAGCTTTGCGTAAGTGTTTGATAAAAGCACAAACCTTCAGCTGAAATGCTCTTGCAATAGTATCTGGACGATCTTGCGGATTGGAAACACCCACACGATTCAATTGCCTAGTTATTTCAGGCCATCAAACATTACAGGTAAAAGTTATGAAATACTGTGGATTTCCATGAACACGACATATAGCCAAAGCTTCCTGGTAATGCTTGTACATATATCGTGGTCCACCAGTGAAAGAAGCAGGTAAAATAACTCGCTTTCCAACACTGTTGGCTTCAGTGTCGCCTCTGGATATTGCATCATGCACTCCTTGCAAGAATTCATAGCGAAACTCATCCTGATTTAATCTGTAATATTTCAAACGACAATGTTCAATGCATATATATAGGCGTCTACCAAATACTGTTGTAACAATCTGGACGCTATCAGCAAATGACTGTATAGATTTTCATGATCATGTATTTGATAACCATAGAACATGATTGGCGTTAACTTAGAATCATCAGAAGATGTGGTTGTTGGTACAGACGTCTCAACTGTTTCTATATCAACTGGAATAGAACTTTCGGCAGTTTTTGTATCAACCATAGGAGCTTTGAGTCATAGTTTTGGTGACCAACCTTGTTCCACACGCGGGAAAAGAAGTGGGTATTGCAGTGGCATGTAGGATGAATGAAGTTTGCTAACCCTATGAGGTGTACCGTCTTTACTCCTAATAATAACATCAAATTGTGATGAAACTTGATCAGAATCACACAAAATAGCACCCAAAGAGTTTGCAACAGGGGCATTATAGCGGTTATATGAGGCACGACTATAAAGACGTACATTTCTAAAGGTGCAGACAGGGTTTGATTTGCCTTATCATAAGACGTGAGACAGTTGGATACCCATTCTAAGAATAGTACACAGGTTGTTGATGAGAATAGCAACTATGTAGATGGTCGGTTCATTTGTCCTCATGAGGCAATGTGGAGGATATTTAGGTTTCCCATTCACCATAGAAATCCTCCAGTTCAGAAACTGGTTGTACATCTTGAAGGAAAACATAATCTAACATTTAGACAGTCACAACACCTCACAAACATTGCGTCAAATCCCAATACTGGGAAAACAACATTAACAGAATGGTTTGCAAATAACACAAAAGAACTAACTAATAGTCAAACCTCGACACCTACAAGTGCCAACTTACGATACATTGATTATTTGACAAAATTTCGTTGGGTCATCTCATCAAAAAAGTGGGAACTTAGAAAAACAAAAAGAGAACCCACAATAGGTAGATTGGCATATATACATCCAACATGTGGCGAACTTTTTTACCTGCGGTTGTTTCTAACTTATCAAAAAGGATGTTGTTTTTATACGGATTTACAAACTATCTCTGGCGTTGTCATGCCAACCTTTAGGGAAGCTTGTGAAAGTCTAGGTCTTATTGGGAATGATAAGGAGTGGGACACCGCATTGAATGAGGTTGCATTATGGGCTTCAGCTATTGAATTAAGATATTTATTTATGTACATGTTTTATTGTGACGTTTCAAACCCAAGTAAATTGTGGCATTCTAACTGGAAATGCATGTCTGATGATATTAGCCGTAATATCAGTCAAAGTATCACTCGTGATTTGAATTTTACCAATGATTCAGATTAGCAACAATACGTGTTGTATAAGATTCAGGTCTTACTAAATTCCAATTCCAATCCATGTTCATTAGCAGATTTTGGGCTACCCATACTAGATCCGTCTATCTTTTCAGCATTGACCAATACCTTGCTCTTGGAAGAAAAAAATTATGATAGAAATGCACTTCACATTGAACACACGTCTTTACACACAACCCTTCACATCGAACAATTAATTGTGTACGATGCAGTCATGAGGGCTATGGCAAGCTCAACACAATTGTTGGCTTTTGTTTACGGTCATCGCAGTATTGGGAAAACTTACCTTTGGAAAACACTGATTTCGGGCTTAAGATCAACTTGTATGATTGTTCTTGCAGTTGCCACCTCAGGCATCGCATCCCTGTTATTGCCAGCATGGCAAACAGCTCACTCAAGGTTTAAAATACCATTAGAATTGACAGAGTAATCCGTATGTCACATCAAAAAGTAAACAAACCTTTGTTAGTTACTTTTGGAGACCACACTTATCATTTGGGACGAAGCACCCATGAGTGACCGTAGATGCTTTGAATCATTAAACAAGACTCTTAAGGATCTCACTGGAAATACCTTTCAGTATTCTAGCGGGAAATCAGTATTACTAGGTGGCGATTTCAGACAAACACTTCCAGTTAAACCTAAGTGTGGTAAAGATGAAATCTTAGCATCTTGCCTACCTCAATCATACATGTGGAAACAGTTTGTTGTGTACACACTTTCTGAGAACATGAGTATTACAGCAAACAAAAAAAAACAATAATGATGAACAACAGCTGCAGGCCTTCTCAAAATGGCTTTTAAGAATAGGTGATGACGAAGAGGGTATAGTTTTGGATTCTGACCATTCAGATGTCAAAAAAATTGAAATACCTTCTGAATTCTTACTTGGACCATCCAAAGATGGTCTTCTTTATTTAATTCATTTTATTTATGATGCTAATTTACTTCAAAATCCTATACTAGCCCAAATTTCTGAACGTGCTATCATTTGTCCAAAAAACGAAACTGTCGACATTATAAATGAAATCGTACAACAATTATCATCAGGTCAATGTGTTTCATACCTAAGTACTGATTCTATGGTTCCTCATTCAAAAGATGGTGGTGAAACAGACGCAATGTATCCACCCGAGTACTTGAACGTTCTGAACTTTAATGGTATTCCAAACCACTGTTAAAAATTGAAACTTAACGGTCGAGTTATGTTAATGCGTAATATGGATCCTAAAAATGGTTTGTGCAATGGGACAAGGCTGTTAGTTTCACAATTACTTCCGCATGTGATTGAGGCGCGAATCATTACTGGAACATCAATTGTAAATAAAGTATACATACCTAGAATTAATTTTCTACATAATACTAAAGACTTACCATTTGTCTTTACACGCCGTTAGTTTCCGATAAAAATATGTTATGCCATGACAATTAACAAAAGTCAAGGTCAATCACTAAAGAACGTTGGGCTTTACTTGCCCGAGCCGATTTACTGCCACGAACAATTATATGTAGAGCAACATCCCCACAATCATTAAAAATACTTTTAGCAAAGACAGGACACAAAATGATAATACGATGTTAAATATTGTCTACTCTGAATTACTAAATGAAATCAATTCACAACAGGTTTCACACTTCAACCTATATTAATTACATTTGTTATTGATTTTTAATATCACATATATAACCAAAAAAAACTTATATTGTCTACTTCATTACATTTGACAGGTTCAGACTCATGGAATACAAGGGAGTATCAAAGTTGCGACCCAGGCAAACGACAAAACTTATTGAAGTGAGGGTAATTAGAAAATGGATGCTGGCAAACAGAGATGATGAAATTCATTACATATTTGTAGATGAAGAGGTAGACATTATTAACATGAAATGATAATATAAATTTGATGTACCCGTCTTCCACAATAAACCAATTTTATTAGTCTTATAGTTTCATTTGAATCAGATGGCGTTTACTTTCTGAGTACTTATATAGTTAATCGAATTATTAAACAAGGTATGGGCATTCTGGCCATGGCAAAAGGGAAGAACAAATATGCTGTTGAACCAAAACTCCGTTCTAGATCATGTTATTAGATACAAAAATATGCATGCGTAGACCCTGATGATTACACTAACACACTGACACATTCTGCTACTATCTTTCTTGCATAAGCTACTGTCATCACACCTGTTCCAGACTCAACAAGCATACAAAACCATTATTTTGATATTGCAACGCGTCGATGGGCTGAAGTGGCGTCGTCTAATGGGGGTATTGTAGGTATGTAATATCATGATAATTATTTTTATCACTTCTGTTCTGCTTCAAACATAAATTTGTATCATTTTCAAATTTAAATATTTTTTAACATATTATATTGAGATTCTACAAGGAATGAAAGATACAATGACTACAAAGAACCAACCGTATGTGGTGATGACACTCAGGGATTGTAGGTATATTATTTACAATTTCTATGAAAACATGACTAATATTACATTTATCCTTTCAAACCATTTTCATAATATTCTCTAATTTCTAAATTTGATGTCAGCATATACAGCAACCAAGATGTCAGTATTGCTATTTGGGAAGAAATGCTAGCTTCAAAGACCAGATTCAACAGAGCTGAATATGAATCAGCCTCCCCACCTGTGATACTAGCTCTTACTGCACTTAAAACTAAGGATTATTATGGTTAGTAATGTATATTAGAACAAAAGTTTTACTTTGAGACCTTTTGGGTTAAATATCATATGTTTTTTAATTTTGAAATATTATTTCATATACACATTCCACTATATTAACATATTTAAACATAAATACAGGCACCCTTAAATTCCAAAGTACAAATGCTACATATGCATACCGTGATCCAAAGACCCCAAAGACACAGAATCTGATTGGCATGTAAGAACTTATGAAATCATGTTTAGGAACATACAAGATAATAACACATTTATATTACTTGATACAGGTATGCAGACCAAGACATTCAACAACAACATGTCATTTAGTCAACAGGACAAGAAATTTTGATTGCGGACTTAAAGAAATTGCCAAGAAATAGCATTTCTGTAAGTTTAATACCCGTAAAACAACAAATTTGATACTTATAATTACTAAAAAAAATATTCATAACATGGTAAAAACTTCACCATCAAATGCGTCATAGATTCCTTGTCAGCAACAAACCCTTAGTACTACACAACATGTGTTCAATGCAATCAGGTTGCGTTGGAGAACGGTCCAATATGGTTCTGCTCAACACATGCGAATATCGACGCAGTCAAATACATGTAAGAATTCATCTCACAATAGAATCATTTAAACAGTATTTACTTTCTGCTTAATTGTGTCTATAATTAGACCTCACCAAATTACGCTTTCGGATACACTTTTAATGTCCTTATACAATAATTGAGATTCATAAGGGCCATAACCATGTATACTATGATACTACTGTCTAGATTACAAAGTTTAGGAATAGTGAATTCTAATTAATATTCACCTTGCGACCAATTAATGCGGCGCTCTTATTACAGTCAATAGCCGCGCATGCTGTAATATCTCTGTTTATGAAACACTGACAGTTTTGCACACTTTGACCCGTATGCAAGTTTTATCGCATTTGACGGCTTAGACTTGCTTTGACCCATTTGACAGGTTTGCCTATTAATAGGTATGCACTTATTGACTCATTGGCACACATTGACCCGTTTGACAGTTTTGCCCCAATTTACCCTTTTTTACAGTCGACACATTTCGTTCATTCTTAACCATTACATGCATGTATTCTTAAGCCAAAACACAATTACATTCCATTTATTATATTGCTTCTATAGGCAACATATATTTCATGCCTTACATATTTTCATTCATGCCATTTACATTTGCATGCCCAAAAACCATTACCAAAAAACATCCCTAAAAACTATTAGGTTCATACATCCTATAACCCCAAAACCCATTACACTTCATTCATTTTAATACTTAGAAAACAAACACCACAACCCCAATACAACTGCAACACCAACAAACGCTTTGATTGATATGGAATAACATAGATGAAACTTTGTATTTAAACTTGTGTTCTCTTCTTGTAACACCATTTTCTCCGGCTCCAAACTTTTAACCTTGGTCCGCAATGCCTTTTTTTCCATTTCAAGAAACTTAACATTGGGTCCATCCGAGATCAGATCATCAATATCATCTTTCCACACGAAAAACTTGCAATCCGTCTTCCTCTAACATATGATATACAAACATCAAAAACCTTTTAAACTTATGAATCAAAAAACAAATCAAAATGAACTTACTGCAAAAACGAACAACCATAAAACTCCTGCCCTGATCTAGAACTACGATTTCCAGCCTTCCCCAATACTGCAATCATGTCATGATCACAATACACGTTTCAATCAGTGTCAAGTTTAAACATTTTAGGGTGTTGGGTTGGAATAGATGAACAATATGGTCACATTATGGAAGACAAAGAAGAACTCATGTTTTTGTTATTTAGGCTTCTTATTATTAATGGTTGATCTTTAATAGACCAACCGTATATATCTCTTTTGTTTCACTTAATAACCTTTACATTGCATTAAATTTACATACCAACTTAATATTTAAAACAAAACTTAAAGATGAAGTAACAACAGCCACGTGTACTTCCACTTGATTGAGAGCTAAGAGTGGAATTAAACTTATGCTTAATGCTGGAACAATAAAGCCTGCACTGATATATGTCAAATTGTTGCTGCATGGGTGAATATTACATTTTTAGTAAACTTATATTTATCTTTAAAATATTAGAACAATGGAGATAATGTGTTTATATAGACTAATATGTTTATAACTGTTTAGATACATAAACAACTATTACATGCTATTATTGTTAAACCTTATGACTATCTATATTTTTACAATGTTGTTACAAGTACCGACTTTAGGCTACCCTTTCCGACGGATCAGACACAATAGAAGCTACGTTCTTTGACAGAACTGTAACTCAGCTCTTATAACTCCCATGTACATAAATGATTTCCAAGCCAAATAAACAGGCCTTATTGCAAGATATCACAAATCAAGAGTTGCAACTGCAGATACAAGCCATTAAAGACAAAAAAACAGGTGTCACGCGCTGCACAGTCAATAACACAGCCTTTATTGTTCCCTAGTCTTGAATAACTTCTCTGCACAGCACAGATGCAACATCAAGTACACCTGCGCCAGTCACTCCTCTCTTGAAAGTGTATTCCAATAATTCTGGAAAATACTCACTAATCACCTCACTGGGAATACAATCACCTGCAACACCATAAGGTACTCCTGCACCAACAACTCCTGGGATGAAAAGTCATTCTAATACTTCTACAAAACGCTCCCTCATGCAATCTGAAGGTATAGCAATCAAAAACTTAATTATCAATGTTATTAAAACCAAACTAACTAATACTTTCTTGCACAACCTTTAAGGACGGACCTGCAAATAAAAAGTTTGCCAATGATCCAAAGAATTAGCAATGAGCTTGCAACAAATCGAACCTATATAATCTGATTATGTCGTAGGAACTTCTGTTAACATCCGCAGTGATAAAAACTTATGTTAACATCCGCAGTGATAAAAACTTATGCAATATTATGAAATAGGATCTTATGTAGTCTAATTATGCCTTTCAAAGTGCTTGGGTGATTTGCAATACTCAAAACTTATGTAACCGAATCTGTATAACAGATTAATTTTGGCTTCGACTTTCATTCACCGCTTAAAACAAATACTTATTTCAAAAGTTACAAAAACACAACAAAAAACACGCAACGCGCATCGCTGAATAAACCTAATTATTTTAATACATTGATTTGAGTTTACGTTTTAGATAATGTTATTGGACAAAGTATTATTTATGCATTTATTTATTTTTTCAGTTTTAAAGATATGTCCATTATTATTATTATTATCAAAACATCCTAGCTATATCTATATGATAGATATAATATCTACAAGTTAGATATATATCTCAGTAAATAACATTCGAACATACGTTGTATCTAAAAGGGTTTAGATACATTGTTGCATTCACTTATTCAGTTGAACTCGATAGAACCAGTGGAGTATTTTTCTTATTCCTTGTTATTTGTTAAATTTATACTTATGTTCTAATTGGACAAAACTTAGTGACGAAAATTGTACTTAACTCTAAAAACTAACACCCGCATCCTTTTTCGTTTTGCGACGCTCGATACTAGCTCGATGTTCGCTCAAAAAATGGTTGTAACAAAAGACGCTCGTTTGACTTTGACTCGGTTGAAAAACCCTTGGTTCGGTTTGATTTGTTAATGAATTGAGTATGAGTAAAGGTCTGATCGGTTCAACTCGTGAACAACCATACTGGAAATCCCTAAAAATGGGTGTCGACACCGAAAACAACCGGTACGGTAGGGTACCTGTACCGATATTCGCATGTAACAATCGGTAAATACCAATACCGTACCGGTACCGCTGGTACCAATACTGAAAAGGATTCAGTACCAGCAATATTGTAGAACTTGCTAGGCGTTAGTCGGCCAGTGGGGTGGGGACTAATTAATCAGGAATAATTGGATTGGGATTTTTATATGTAATTTTTAGTTTTTTCATATATATACACACATTTTTATAGGTAAATATTTTAAATAGACAGGTTTTAACGCCTCCTCGACCCATTTTTTTAAGTATATATAATCAGTCGCCAGAATCTATATGGTTTGGTTGGAAACTTGCCGGAATTTACATGTTTTGGCCAGAATTTGGTCGAAATTACAGACTTAAGCCGAAACCTTGCTAGAAATGTCTATTTTTGGTCGGCCGACTAAGGCCGATTAGGTCCGACTAGGCCGACTACCAATTAATGGACGGATTAACAAAAAAAATTTGAGTAAACCATCGAGTAACGATTAATCACCGATTAATACTGATTTTTACAACACTGTGTAATGGTACCAGAAAAACCTTTCTGATACCGATACCATTTACTCATCCCTATTTAAAGTTAAGATTATTAAAATTTAATTTTCCTTTTTTAAACCACACCCCAAACCCAAATCATCATCCACACACCTCCAAAACTAGAAATTCAAATAAACTACATTTTCATATTTCAAAACAAGCCCAAAATTTAAAAAAACTTAAAATTAATACGTTGTACCCTAAGTCTGTCCAGAGTGGGGGCGGGAAAGGGGCGGGAGGGGGGGGGGGCAACTCACCGGCGTGGGGCAAAACTTTTGGGACACATGGCGCTTCCTGATTCGTGGGCAATAGAGTGGACCGTTTGAAAAAAAAAATTGAAAAAGATCCGTTGGTTTTTAACGGTCAAAATATATATATATATATAAATTACCCCCATTTCACTACAAAACACCCACTTTAACTTATTTATTCACAAATTTTATACACTTCTTCAACCATTTTTCATACAATTCTTCATATATTTTTCATACTACTCATCATTCTTCAACAAAAAATGAACCCATACAACCGAGGCTTTGACCCGAACAACCCATACGCGTACGTCCCAAACCCGAATACACCACCGGTTCGCCCGATCCCAAACCGTCCACCCATTCCTTCACCTTGTCCCGACTACGCGGGTTATGCGGGTTTCATTAGTGGGCAAATTTATCCTAATTTCCCATTCAATGATTCTCCCGTTCCTTCACAACTTCCTTTAACGCAAACCGTACCCGAAACACAACCCCAAAATGTTGCGGGATCATCTTCGGGTAAAAACCCCCCTGCAAGAAGAAGTCACAGGAAGAAGACGGCGGAGGAGAAAGCATTAGCCGCCGCTAACCGCCAATGCCTTAAGTGGACACCCGAAGAAGAGCTTGCGATAACGAAAGCGTGGATAAGCGAGTTGGAAAAAGAGCAAGGTATTTCTAATAAATTTTTTAACATGATTTTTTTTTCTAATATTGCTAATATTTTCTTTTTTTGTAGGAACTAGTCGCCACAAAAACGACTTTTGGATCGACATAAACACCGCGTTCCATAGGTTGATGGAAAGAGAGTTCTATCGAGCAAACGATAGTCTCTCGTCCAAGTGGACAGAGATAAACAGGGCAATGAATGTGTTTCAGCCGCATTATTATTACGCAAGAAACAATCCAAAAAGCGGTGAAACAGACACCGATAGCCTGAGCCGGTCGCTAGCAGCGTATCGTAACGAAACCGGTCTCGAATTCAAGTTTCTTCATTGTTGGGAAGTCGCGAAGAACCATTCAAAATGGGCGTACGTCCCCACTGCAACCAACTCCGCAAAAAGGTCGAAAACAAATTCGTCAAGAAATCGTCAAATTGATCCTGAAAACGTAGAAGCCATTAATTTGAATGAAGACGAGTTCGAAGAGGAATTGAGTTGCCAACCCGGTCGAGATAAGTCAAAAAAGAGGTCGCAAAAATCTACTGCTTCGGGTTCGGGTTCTGGATCAACCGGCGCCTAATGCGATGCCGGATGCATCACATTTATATAGTTTAATTTGGTATTTTTAGTGTGTGTTATGTGTAGATTTATCCGGAGTTAGGTACTTATCCGAGAATGAGGAGTGACAAGCTTTATGTGCTAAAATAGCGAAATTACAAGCCAAATCTTGAAGAATCAAGCACATGGGAGAAACTACGGAGGATTGATTTAATTTTAGAGAAAACACATGGATTATAAATTAAGATATTATTTGATGATGTGAAAGAGGGCGGAAATACGAAGACGTGGCCGCGAAAATGGAGGAAAACGGAGTTGAAACGAAGAAGTTATGAAGAAAACAAGAAATTTGCGAAACTGCCCACCGTAACCTTACGCCCCTACCGTAGGGGTACGGTGGGGTCTGACGCAAAAAGCTTTAAAACACCCGAAAATTGGTCTTGCAACCCTAACTTCTTAACCAGCCGCCTTAGGGCGATTTGGGCGATTAAGGAGGCGATTTTTGGGGGTTTTTCATCATCTCAATCCATTCCATATCATCATCATCATCCAAGATCTTCAAGGGCCAATCTTCCAATCTTCTCCATCCTATGCTTGGCTAGAACTCTTGGTGACCATTCTTTGGTGAAGTTTTTCTTGAACTCTTATGTATGTTCCTATGAATTTCTAGAATGATAATCTATGTATGTTTGCTTGATTATTGTGGTGTTTGAATGATTGTTTGTAGTTGTTAATTACTTTATCAATTTTTAGTCTTAATCGTACGTTCTTGGTGTTGCTAACAACCAAGATATTGCGGGTAGGATTTGGGTTGGTTAATTGATTAATTGGTCATCGGGAAACAACCTCGCATTAATATAATCCGAGTACTTCGTTCCCTTTTATCACAACAATTGTTTATGCACGAGTTATGTCTATGTAACTCTTTCTAGTGGACAACTTTTACATAAGTGTTTAGGGAAAACGGATCCTGGAATGGTCATTGCTTTTATAATCGTAAAAAAACAAATCCATTTTTGAGTAAGTAATTAGTTTACAAGTTCGTTTAAATCTAAAACAAACCGCTAGTGTGACGCTAACCACATGCTCCTTGGATTCGATACCCTACTTACCCTAGCTACCTAGGTTATTTAGGTTTTGCATGACCCGTGACGACCGCGGTCATCAAAATGGCGCCGTTGCCGGGGAGCTAGTGCGCTTGGTATTACATTGATTGTTTGTTTGTATTTAAAAAAAAAATAGTAAATCAGAAAAATTAAAAAAAAAGGGGATGTATAAAAGTGTTATTTAATTTTTTTTTTTTTTTTTTTTTTTTAGATTTCACTTTGGGTGTTCTAGTTGTGCAGGTTTTTACTTGCAGATTTAGAACAAGATGAATTGGGTCGATGACGAGTTCGAACCATGTTATAGTTGTGGAAGTTTCGCTCACTGGACCAAAGATTGTCAAGATTGTCCAAAACCCTTACCACCGGTAGATCCACATTGCTTTTGTTGTGGACAAGTGCATACAGATGATGATTGCCCAATATTTTGGAGTGATTCAGAATATTGGGATGAAATGTGGAAATCTGGGTATCGGGCAACTCCATGTCAAGAAGACTATCATAGTTACTATGACTATGACTATAAAGAGACACGTTTCACAGATAACCAGGAGAATGATTATTATTATTATGAAAACTCACAATTATACTTTTCTTCAGGTTATTCTCAAGCTCAATATCAAGTTCCTTCCCATGAATGTGTAGATGTTACATATCAAAGTGAGGAGGAAAAGCGACTAGCTCGAATAGAAGAAAAATTAGATAAGATCGAGGAGTCGCTATCAACGCCTAACCTACCAAATTGTCAAAGAATTCGCTATTTAAATTTTAAATGCAAAATGTTATCGATGAGGGTCAACATAAACGAATCTCTTTCACCCTTGCCCGATGACATTAGAAACTATTCTCAAGATAAGGACGAGGTTGTGGAAAGTAATACCACGCCAAATCTTTCGCTTGTAGAAAAGTTACATTTGGAAGAGGTTGTTGTTGTTATTGATGCAGGTGTCACAAGTCTTACTCAAGAATCTCACAAGTCTCATCCCACACCGATTAACTTCATAAAAAAGGTGCAAGATGTAGATTCAAAAGCAAACATTAGGAAGGTGAGATTGCATGACATCGGACAAAGGCTAGTGAAATGGTTCTTCCCCAACAATCCAAAGCACCCAATTCACACGCCAATCTTTAAACAACTGTTTATTTGGCGTGTTAACTATCGAGCATACATTGGAAACTCGGTAGGCAAGTGTGCATTGAGACCACCTTGAAGGATATATGAGGTAAGGTCCGGCTGAAGACCCATAAAAACTTAGCGCTTTTGGGAGGCACCCCAAGTTTAAATTTTATTTTTGTGTGTTTTTTGTATTTGTGGCGTTTTTGTGTGTTTGTGTGTTTTGAGTATTTTGTAGGTTCACGAACGAGTGAAGTGGGCGCAAGATGGATGCCAAGGTAAGTGGTAGGTGTTTGTTCTTGATTTGGATGTTTTCGGACAGGTTTGGAGCGATTTTGGGTTACCCGCGGCCAAGTAAAAAAAAAGGCCAGGTCCTACCGTAAGATACGGTAGGAATCGTAACGTACGATGGAAACAATGAAACCAACGGTAGTTCAGGACTGCCTTACGGTGAGAATTTTGTGCCCAGGTGCTACCGTATAGTACGGTACCTACCGTACCATACGGTGGGGTCTGAAAATTTTTGGCCGGTTATAAAAAAAAAAAAAAGTTCAATAATAACCAAACATGTCTTTCCATTTCATTCAACTACTTTCCCTTTTATTGTCAATCTCCTATTTTCATAACATTGCACTTTTGCTCGTACTCAATCTCCATTCGAGCAAACACGGATTGAAAATTGTAGATTGGCATGTTTAACATTTTGTGCATCGTGTTTTAGTGTTTATTTTTAGTTCGTGCACCTTAACCACTTTGGATTGCGAATGAAATGCTATACAATCAAGGTGAAGATTTGGACATGGCGACTCCGAGACATCATCATATCAAAAGGGGAGTTGTTCTTGTCCTTATGTTTGTTTTTGTGTGTTTTAATTACCATTTCTACATTGAGGACAATGTAATGTTCAAGTGTGGGGGTGGGGAAAAATAGTCCTTGAAAATTTTGTCACGGTCAATTTTGGGTTGTTTTTGCTATAGATTCTTAATCATGGTTTAATTTGTGATATGTAATATGAACCGTTTTCAACAAGTATTTTTAAGAAAAACGTTAGAATTACATGATTAAGTTTAGCAAGCTAGTGAAAACAATTATATGCACATATCGGTAACCTTATTCCTACTTTTGGTGAGATTTTGAGCCTACTTACATTTGAGCACATACATATATATATTTCATTTGCAGAGTGTAGGCCACTGTTACTTTGTTACAAAACTTGTGTGATTTGATACATGCTATGTGAATATGCACTAAATGTTAAAGGCAAATTAGGATACCATTTTCGTTTACACCAATTTATGTGCTATACCATGTTTACCCAAAATAGAACCATTAGTCGCCAACTTTGAGCCTAAACCGTTCGTTTGTCAAAACCATATATTTCAACCAACCATCCAACAATTTTATCAAACTTTTCTGAGATCCAAAGTGAATGTTTGTATATTTTATTTATTACTTCATGAAAAAAAAATGAAAAAAAAGAAGAAAAAAATGAAATGAAAATATATATATATATATGTAGATGTTTGATGTTGTAAGTCGAGTTATTCAACATGTTTATAGTTAGTAGTTGTTCAAATAAAGGATCAAGAGCGAAGTTCGGTTTCACCACATTTTTATTTTAGCCATTTTTACCCACATTTTCCTACCTTTACCCAAAGCCCAAAACCCATAAGTCCTTGACATATATGTGTATTTTTACTAAGTTTGATTGTTATACAAGTTTATATTAACAAGTTTCAGTTTTGGTCTTTGAGTGAATAATACTAGCACATCTTTTGCTAGTCCATAAATTATACCGAGAGGAGTGATGATTGCGAGGGGTGTGTTGCATATAAATGAGTTCAAGAGAATGTTAAATTTAATCTAGTTAATTTTATTTTTGGAAAATATATATATTGAGCTTGTTGAATTAACACATCTAATGCTTGTCACAAATGAGGTATGATTTTGGACCTTAAGCGAGAGCCCTAGAAAAGACCAAATTATGTTTATTGATAAAAATGTTTTCTAGAGTTTTTCAGGGACTGAAAAAGATAAGTGTGGGGGTGTAATGCGATGCCGGATGCATCACATTTATATAGTTTAATTTGGTATTTTTAGTGTGTGTTATGTGTAGATTTATCCGGAGTTAGGTACTTATCCGAGAATGAGGAGTGACAAGCTTTATGTGCTAAAATAGCGAAATTACAAGCCAAATCTTGAAGAATCAAGCACATGGGAGAAACTACGGAGGATTGATTTAATTTTAGAGAAAACACATGGATTATAAATTAAGATATTATTTGATGATGTGAAAGAGGGCGGAAATACGAAGACGTGGCCGCGAAAATGGAGGAAAACGGAGTTGAAACGAAGAAGTTATGAAGAAAACAAGAAATTTGCGAAACTGCCCACCGTAACCTTACGCCCCTACCGTAGGGGTACGGTGGGGTCTGACGCAAAAAGCTTTAAAACACCCGAAAATTGGTCTTGCAACCCTAACTTCTTAACCAGCCGCCTTAGGGCGATTTGGGCGATTAAGGAGGCGATTTTTGGGGGTTTTTCATCATCTCAATCCATTCCATATCATCATCATCATCCAAGATCTTCAAGGGCCAATCTTCCAATCTTCTCCATCCTATGCTTGGCTAGAACTCTTGGTGACCATTCTTTGGTGAAGTTTTTCTTGAACTCTTATGTATGTTCCTATGAATTTCTAGAATGATAATCTATGTATGTTTGCTTGATTATTGTGGTGTTTGAATGATTGTTTGTAGTTGTTAATTACTTTATCAATTTTTAGTCTTAATCGTACGTTCTTGGTGTTGCTAACAACCAAGATATTGCGGGTAGGATTTGGGTTGGTTAATTGATTAATTGGTCATCGGGAAACAACCTCGCATTAATATAATCCGAGTACTTCGTTCCCTTTTATCACAACAATTGTTTATGCACGAGTTATGTCTATGTAACTCTTTCTAGTGGACAACTTTTACATAAGTGTTTAGGGAAAACGGATCCTGGAATGGTCATTGCTTTTATAATCGTAAAAAAACAAATCCATTTTTGAGTAAGTAATTAGTTTACAAGTTCGTTTAAATCTAAAACAAACCGCTAGTGTGACGCTAACCACATGCTCCTTGGATTCGATACCCTACTTACCCTAGCTACCTAGGTTATTTAGGTTTTGCATGACCCGTGACGACCGCGGTCATCAAAATGGCGCCGTTGCCGGGGAGCTAGTGCGCTTGGTATTACATTGATTGTTTGTTTGTATTTAAAAAAAAAATAGTAAATCAGAAAAATTAAAAAAAAAGGGGATGTATAAAAGTGTTATTTAATTTTTTTTTTTTTTTTTTTTTTTAGATTTCACTTTGGGTGTTCTAGTTGTGCAGGTTTTTACTTGCAGATTTAGAACAAGATGAATTGGGTCGATGACGAGTTCGAACCATGTTATAGTTGTGGAAGTTTCGCTCACTGGACCAAAGATTGTCAAGATTGTCCAAAACCCTTACCACCGGTAGATCCACATTGCTTTTGTTGTGGACAAGTGCATACAGATGATGATTGCCCAATATTTTGGAGTGATTCAGAATATTGGGATGAAATGTGGAAATCTGGGTATCGGGCAACTCCATGTCAAGAAGACTATCATAGTTACTATGACTATGACTATAAAGAGACACGTTTCACAGATAACCAGGAGAATGATTATTATTATTATGAAAACTCACAATTATACTTTTCTTCAGGTTATTCTCAAGCTCAATATCAAGTTCCTTCCCATGAATGTGTAGATGTTACATATCAAAGTGAGGAGGAAAAGCGACTAGCTCGAATAGAAGAAAAATTAGATAAGATCGAGGAGTCGCTATCAACGCCTAACCTACCAAATTGTCAAAGAATTCGCTATTTAAATTTTAAATGCAAAATGTTATCGATGAGGGTCAACATAAACGAGTCTCTTTCACCCTTGCCCGATGACATTAGAAACTATTCTCAAGATAAGGACGAGGTTGTGGAAAGTAATACCACGCCAAATCTTTCGCTTGTAGAAAAGTTACATTTGGAAGAGGTTGTTGTTGTTATTGATGCAGGTGTCACAAGTCTTACTCAAGAATCTCACAAGTCTCATCCCACACCGATTAACTTCATAAAAAAGGTGCAAGATGTAGATTCAAAAGCAAACATTAGGAAGGTGAGATTGCATGACATCGGACAAAGGCTAGTGAAATGGTTCTTCCCCAACAATCCAAAGCACCCAATTCACACGCCAATCTTTAAACAACTGTTTATTTGGCGTGTTAACTATCGAGCATACATTGGAAACTCGGTAGGCAAGTGTGCATTGAGACCACCTTGAAGGATATATGAGGTAAGGTCCGGCTGAAGACCCATAAAAACTTAGCGCTTTTGGGAGGCACCCCAAGTTTAAATTTTATTTTTGTGTGTTTTTTGTATTTGTGGCGTTTTTGTGTGTTTGTGTGTTTTGAGTATTTTGTAGGTTCACGAACGAGTGAAGTGGGCGCAAGATGGATGCCAAGGTAAGTGGTAGGTGTTTGTTCTTGATTTGGATGTTTTCGGACAGGTTTGGAGCGATTTTGGGTTACCCGCGGCCAAGTAAAAAAAAAGGCCAGGTCCTACCGTAAGATACGGTAGGAATCGTAACGTACGATGGAAACAATGAAACCAACGGTAGTTCAGGACTGCCTTACGGTGAGAATTTTGTGCCCAGGTGCTACCGTATAGTACGGTACCTACCGTACCATACGGTGGGGTCTGAAAATTTTTGGCCGGTTATAAAAAAAAAAAAGTTCAATAATAACCAAACATGTCTTTCCATTTCATTCAACTACTTTCCCTTTTATTGTCAATCTCCTATTTTCATAACATTGCACTTTTGCTCGTACTCAATCTCCATTCGAGCAAACACGGATTGAAAATTGTAGATTGGCATGTTTAACATTTTGTGCATCGTGTTTTAGTGTTTATTTTTAGTTCGTGCACCTTAACCACTTTGGATTGCGAATGAAATGCTATACAATCAAGGTGAAGATTTGGACATGGCGACTCCGAGACATCATCATATCAAAAGGGGAGTTGTTCTTGTCCTTATGTTTGTTTTTGTGTGTTTTAATTACCATTTCTACATTGAGGACAATGTAATGTTCAAGTGTGGGGGTGGGGAAAAATAGTCCTTGAAAATTTTGTCACGGTCAATTTTGGGTTGTTTTTGCTATAGATTCTTAATCATGGTTTAATTTGTGATAGGTAATATGAACCGTTTTCAACAAGTATTTTTAAGAAAAACGTTAGAATTACATGATTAAGTTTAGCAAGCTAGTGAAAACAATTATATGCACATATCGGTAACCTTATTCCTACTTTTGGTGAGATTTTGAGCCTACTTACATTTGAGCACATACATATATATATTTCATTTGCAGAGTGTAGGCCACTGTTACTTTGTTACAAAACTTGTGTGATTTGATACATGCTATGTGAATATGCACTAAATGTTAAAGGCAAATTAGGATACCATTTTCGTTTACACCAATTTATGTGCTATACCATGTTTACCCAAAATAGAACCATTAGTCGCCAACTTTGAGCCTAAACCGTTCGTTTGTCAAAACCATATATTTCAACCAACCATCCAACAATTTTATCAAACTTTTCTGAGATCCAAAGTGAATGTTTGTATATTTTATTTATTACTTCATGAAAAAAAAATGAAAAAAAAGAAGAAAAAAATGAAATGAAAATATATATATATATATATGTAGATGTTTGATGTTGTAAGTCGAGTTATTCAACATGTTTATAGTTAGTAGTTGTTCAATAAAGGATCAAGAGCGAAGTTCGGTTTCACCACATTTTTATTTTAGCCATTTTTACCCACATTTTCCTACCTTTACCCAAAGCCCAAAACCCATAAGTCCTTGACATATATGTGTATTTTTACTAAGTTTGATTGTTATACAAGTTTATATTAACAAGTTTCAGTTTTGGTCTTTGAGTGAATAATACTAGCACATCTTTTGCTAGTCCATAAATTATACCGAGAGGAGTGATGATTGCGAGGGGTGTGTTGCATATAAATGAGTTCAAGAGAATGTTAAATTTAATCTAGTTAATTTTATTTTTGGAAAATATATATATTGAGCTTGTTGAATTAACACATCTAATGCTTGTCACAAATGAGGTATGATTTTGGACCTTAAGCGAGAGCCCTAGAAAAGACCAAATTATGTTTATTGATAAAAATGTTTTCTAGAGTTTTTCAGGGACTGAAAAAGATAAGTGTGGGGGTGTAATGCGATGCCGGATGCATCACATTTATATAGTTTAATTTGGTATTTTTAGTGTGTGTTATGTGTAGATTTATCCGGAGTTAGGTACTTATCCGAGAATGAGGAGTGACAAGCTTTATGTGCTAAAATAGCGAAATTACAAGCCAAATCTTGAAGAATCAAGCACATGGGAGAAACTACGGAGGATTGATTTAATTTTAGAGAAAACACATGGATTATAAATTAAGATATTATTTGATGATGTGAAAGAGGGCGGAAATACGAAGACGTGGCCGCGAAAATGGAGGAAAACGGAGTTGAAACGAAGAAGTTATGAAGAAAACAAGAAATTTGCGAAACTGCCCACCGTAACCTTACGCCCCTACCGTAGGGGTACGGTGGGGTCTGACGCAAAAAGCTTTAAAACACCCGAAAATTGGTCTTGCAACCCTAACTTCTTAACCAGCCGCCTTAGGGCGATTTGGGCGATTAAGGAGGCGATTTTTGGGGGTTTTTCATCATCTCAATCCATTCCATATCATCATCATCATCCAAGATCTTCAAGGGCCAATCTTCCAATCTTCTCCATCCTATGCTTGGCTAGAACTCTTGGTGACCATTCTTTGGTGAAGTTTTTCTTGAACTCTTATGTATGTTCCTATGAATTTCTAGAATGATAATCTATGTATGTTTGCTTGATTATTGTGGTGTTTGAATGATTGTTTGTAGTTGTTAATTACTTTATCAATTTTTAGTCTTAATCGTACGTTCTTGGTGTTGCTAACAACCAAGATATTGCGGGTAGGATTTGGGTTGGTTAATTGATTAATTGGTCATCGGGAAACAACCTCGCATTAATATAATCCGAGTACTTCGTTCCCTTTTATCACAACAATTGTTTATGCACGAGTTATGTCTATGTAACTCTTTCTAGTGGACAACTTTTACATAAGTGTTTAGGGAAAACGGATCCTGGAATGGTCATTGCTTTTATAATCGTAAAAAAACAAATCCATTTTTGAGTAAGTAATTAGTTTACAAGTTCGTTTAAATCTAAAACAAACCGCTAGTGTGACGCTAACCACATGCTCCTTGGATTCGATACCCTACTTACCCTAGCTACCTAGGTTATTTAGGTTTTGCATGACCCGTGACGACCGCGGTCATCAGCGCCTACAGCGCTGACTTGCAAGATTTAAATTCCACCATGATTCAGTTCAATACGATTCAAGAAAAAATGCTCGAGGAGAAAAAAAACATTCGCGGAGCGTTTGAAAAAAAGTTGACTATGAAAGAGCGAAAGTTGAGTATCAAAGAACAGCGCGCAAAACGCGAAGATATGAAATTTATCGCCATGAACACCGATCATCTTCACGGGCCAGAGTTAGAGATTACGCTACAAATGAAGCGTGACCTTCTGGAAAAATATAATATTAATTAATGTGTTAGTTTTTACTTTTTTTTTCGGTTTTTTTATTTTTTTTACGTTTTTTATTTTTCTAGGTTTTTAATTTTTGTATTTTTCTAGGTTTATATTAATTAAAAATGTTATTTTAATTACTTTAAAAAAAAAATAGAAATGCTACATGTCACTTCCCCCCTTCCACTCCCCACAGTTATTTCCCCCCTCCCTCACAAGTGCCACATGACGCTTATCCCTCTTTCCCCCGTCTAATAAATTTAAAAACTTTGTATTCTTCCCAACGTTCATTTTAGAAAAAATTGTAATAACACAAATACATCCCCGTCAAGTTTAACAAAGCAACAGCCTCAAAATTCAAACACCCCTTCCAACGGCCATAATATTTTTCACATCTTCCTCACGGACTCTCTCTCTTTCTCTCTCTATATTTTAACCTTATTACTTCACCATCCCTCTGAAATATCATCTCTCTCTCTCTCTCTCTACACTCACTCAACCCTAATTTGAACCAGATTTCAGGTTATTTCACTACAATTTATTCACTTATTCAGATCGAACAGCTCTTTAATCAACAATATTCGTTAATTCGTTTTTATATTCTCATTTTCAAGCAGATTTAATGTTTTTTTTTTTTTTTGTATAAATTTATTTCAAACCGTTATTCAGATCCATCAGTTCTTTGATTTTATTTAATTCATTAAATCGTTTATATTTTCTCAATTTTGAAGCAGATTACAAGTTAATTTCAGTTAAAAATTTTATATAAATTTCAAAGTTTTGTGTTCTTCCCAACGTTTATGTTGTAAATATATTGTAATAATAATAACACACATATAATATAAATCTGATGGGATTTGTTAGTTTGTATATGAATGTGTTGACGTTTTGTTTACGTTTATGTTTTGATCTGCTTTTTATATAATGTTTTGAGGAAATTCATGTCATTTAATGATTGTGATAGCTATTGCTTACCTTACAAGGACAGTTCAGTTTTACTGAGTTGACTCAGTGAGTCAACTCGCTCTGTCTGCTTGCTCTAAAGAGGAGCGTGTCATGCATACTGTCATCTCATTTGTGATATGACCTAGTTGACTCAGTGAGTTGATTGTGAAACTCGCTTTATTTTATCATAGATAGGATAGGAGCGTATCATCTCATTAATGCTCGTGATAGCTAATGTTTACCTTGCAAGGACATTTTTAGACTTTTAGTTGAGACCGAGTTGACTCAGTGAGTCAATCTGTGTAACTATATAAGTGACCGAGTTGACTCAGTGAGTCGATCGGTGAACCTCTCTCTGAGTGCATCATCTCATTAATGCTTGTGATATCTACGCCTGCCTTACGCTGTAAGGACGGTTCAGTTATGACCGAGTTGACTCAGTGAGTCGAACAGCGAAACTGTAGAAGTTAAGTGTATTTTTACTCCTGCATTTTTGTCGAATAGGAAAGCTAAGTTATAGCTGAGTTGACTCAGTGAGTCCAACAGTGAAACTATAGAAGCGTATGGTTTCACCTGCATTTTCGATGATTATTAAAACTCTTTGGTGAATCTGATCTGATATGGAAGTAGACAATCTATGTTATTTGGTTGGTTAACTGTATGTTAGTTTAAATTTTTTATAAACTCTAGGTTTATTATTAATTGATTGATTTATTTTTTTTTTTTTCAGATTTGAATTTAGTGGATAGTGATTTAAACAAAAACTTGGTGATTTGAAAACATAACAGTAAAGTTATGGAAAAGAAAGGAGCAAATGCGATACCGAGTTCGCCGTCTCAGACGCCGAGATCAGTTGAGAAGTCAGCAAGAGATATAAGACATGTAGAAGGAAACATGAGTGGTAAACATGATAAAGAAAAAGGAGTAAATATTCAGGTTGTTGTGAGATGCAGGTGTGTACTTTTTGTCTTCAAGTAATAATATTGTTTAAAATTTTGGATGTTAGTTTGCTAAATTTTGAAAATGGTATTATTGTGGTGTGTGTAGGCCATTGAATGCTGATGAGGAGAGACTGCACACACCTGTTGTGGTTACATGTGCAGAAAATAAGAGGGAAGTGTGTGCTGTTCAGAACATTGCTAACAAACAGATTGATAGATCATTTGTGTTTGATAAGGTGTGTACTTTTTTTTTTGCTAATGTCATTTAAGTTTACTATTTTTGTATGCAAATGTTAATTTTAATTGTCTCTAAAGATCCAGAGGGTAATCTTTTCTTAAAGCAATCATAAATCTTTATGTTTTTGAAGAAACCATTATTTATGCCCTTATTAATGTCCATTTATCTTTGCACTCTGTTGTGGTATAAAAAGAAAAACTAGCATGTCGTCAACAGCGAATAGTGGACGATAGCGACAAGCTATATATATGCACAGCGATAGCGATGAAATAGTGGGTACTATTTGAGGTTTAGTGATAACCTAGAATAAAATTTTAGAAATACTGAAAAAAAAAACCCTGAAGTCCCGCTATTTTATACGTAAATTTTATAGCTGTTTAAAAAAAAAAAAAAAAAAAAAAAAAAAAACTGAATTCTGCTATTTTCACTTTTAGTTGTTGATATCTATCTCATAGCCGTGCTATTCGCTATAGCGAGCGCTATGCTCGCTATTAACAATTATGTTAGTTGGTACAATGCCAAACATAGTTGAGTCAAAAAGTGTACCAAAAACTGTCCAATGGTTTTCTTTTATCTCTATATACTTAATAGGGAATGTAATAGAATTTGTGTTGTTTCATCTGCTAATCTGGTATAATATCCGCAGGTATTTGGTCCAAAATCCGAACAAAGGGACTTGTATCATTCAGCAGTGTCTCCCATAGTTTTCGAAGTTCTTGAGGGCTACAACTGCACTATATTTGCATACGGCCAAACGGGAACTGGGAAAACATACACAATGGAAGGAGGAGGAAGGAAAAAGGTATACTTTTATTCCAAATGCGATGAACCCTTTTTGTTTTTCGGCTTTTATTTTAGGTAATAATGGACTCTTTTGTTTAGAATGGGGAATTCCCAAGTGATGCAGGAGTGATTCCAAGGGCTGTTAGGCAAATATTTGATATATTAGAAGCACAAAGTGCCGAATATAGCATGAAAGTTACATTTCTAGAGCTGTACAATGAGGAAATAACCGATCTTTTAGCTCCCGAAGAAGTTTCAAAGTTTCCAGAAGATAAGTCCAAGAAACCCATAGCATTAATGGAAGACGGAAAGGGTGGTGTGCTTGTGAGAGGCTTAGAAGAGGAGATGGTTTCTACTGCAGATGAAATATACAGAATATTGGAAAAAGGTTCTGCTAAAAGACGGACAGCAGAAACGCTTATGAATAAACAAAGTAGTCGTTCTCATTCAATATTTTCTATCACAATCCATATCAAGGAACGTACCCCTGAGGGTGAGGAAGTTATTAGATGCGGAAAGCTTAACCTAGTTGATCTTGCTGGTTCAGAGAATATTTCGAGGTCCGGTGCAAAAGAGGTACAAGTTAGCGCATTATATCATTTTTACAGTTTCAGCAAGTTTGTTGCATGAGTTGACATGAATGACAAGAAGACTTTATCTGAAGTCCCAATGAATTCATTTGTTACAGGGTAGAGCAAGGGAAGCTGGCGAGATAAACAAAAGCTTGCTTACACTTGGCAGAGTAATAAACACACTGGTTGAGCGTTCAGGACATATTCCTTATAGGTATTATTAGTTACTATCCAAACTGATTTATAATTTACACAAATCTGGATGCACCATATAAATGGATTATATTTTGTTCTTTAACAACAGAGATAGTAAATTAACAAGATTGTTGAGAGACTCATTGGGAGGAAAAACAAAGACGTGCATAATTGCCACAATCTCTCCTTCAATCCATTCTTTAGAAGAGACGCTAAGTACTTTAGATTATGCTCACCGTGCAAAAAATATCAAGAACAAACCCGAGGTTAGTGTTGGCTAGATTAGTTTGTTTTAATAATTGACAAGCTTCTGACTGTTCCAACCTGTTATGACTGGACTTTTTCTTTCTGATGTTTTAGATCAATCAGAAGATGATGAAATCAGCAATGATGAAGGACCTGTATTCTGAAATTGAACGGCTTAAGCAAGGTTGTTAAATTACTTTATTATCCCTTATTGATGATCCTCTCTGAGTAAGTTAGCCCATAATTAACAATCTTTATACTGTTATTGTTGGTTGATCAGAGGTATATGCTGCTCGAGAGAAAAATGGAATATACATACCAAAAGACAGGTATCTTCAGGAGGAAGAGGAAAAAAAGGTAATTTTCATGAATTTACTTTACTGTCAGCCTGTTTGAATTTATTATCTTTTTTTTTAATTGAAATTTTAGTGATATTATTTTTACTTTTTGATAACTTAATCCAGGCAATGGCTGAAAAGATAGAGCGCATGGAACTTGATAATGAGTCCAGGGGAAAGGTATAAAATCAGGACATCAAATTTGTCACTATTATCTGTTTTCTTTTCCTTCTTACACTTGTTGTTGATATTGGGTTTATGTCTGTGTAAAAAGCAAATGATGGAGCTACAGGAACTTTATAACTCTCAGCAGTTAATTACTGCAAATTTAACAGAGAAGCTTGAGAAGACAGAGGTACGGTGCATCTCTTTTTTAAGTGTAGCATTATGTTTTCAATCCTGACACTAAGAAGCGTACTTCGTTTACCTTCAGGTAAAGCTCCGAGAAACTGAGCACTCATTGTTTGATCTTGAAGAAAAGCATAGACAAGCAAATGTAACAATCAAAGAGAAAGAGTTTCTTATCTCCAACCTTTTAAAATCCGGTAAGTCAAACTTTATTCAGTCCTTATGTACTCATCGGGAATGTTAAATTTAAATGTGTTCTGTTGTAAGCCGAGGAAAGTAATAATGTGGCAACTTTGACCCAAGTTATCCACTTCGGCGATCAAAAAGGTCCAAAGTTGTCCAATGGGTATTTTTACTTCATACAACCTCCTGAATTGTTTTATGTGGCTGATGTATTAATATTAGGTTTGCCACCTGGACAGAATATGGCTTGTGATCACCATGCAAACTTGTCTAACATTGATGGTCTTTTTTTAATTTTGACAGAGAAATCACTTCTTGAGCGAGCATTTGACCTTCGTGGGGAGCTTGAGAATGCTGCATCAGACGTATCTCGTCTGTTCACCAAGATTGGTATGCAAACTCCACATATTAATAAATATTCTTTCATGAAAGGTGCAAAGACTCACATTTATTTCTTTATTATGTTTCTTTTCCAGAACGCAAGGACAAAATTGAAGACGAGAACAGAATTCTTGTCCAGCAATTCCAATCACAGTTAACAAAACAACTTGATACTTTGCATAAAACTATAGCGGCATCAGTAACACAACAAGAGCAACAACTGAAAGGCATGGAGGAAGATATGAAATCCTTTGTATCCACCAAGGCTGAGGTATATTGTTATTTTTTTTAGCCTGTAATAGCTTTATTTTTTGAATAGAGAGATTTGGGATGTTCATACATCAAAAATACACTTTGGGGGTTTACGAAACTTTTAGCTATTTTTGTTTAAATTTCATGTTTAATCCATCAGAAATAAACAAGAAAAGGCCCATGTATTTTTTATAAATAATGAGGGTCTCAAATATCGTTAAAAACCGATTCATTTAAGCTACTTTATTTATCTTACCTTTTTTAACCCTTTTAAATGAATACATTGTGAATTTGTGGGGAGTGTAGGCAACTGAAGAACTTCGAGCAGCCCTAGAGAAATTAAAAACAATGTACGGTTCTGGAATCAAAGCTTTAGATGATATAGCCGATGAGCTAGATGGGAATTCACAGTCAACATTTGGACTTTTGAACTCTCAAGTCTCTAAAAATTCTTCTGCTCTTGGGGAGGTATGCATAATATAATAGTTCTGATTTAAAAATCAACAATCATATTGATATGTCATAACTTAGCATCTGTTTGATGTCCAGCTTTTCAAAGGTATTGCATCAGAAGCCGAAAAATTGCTTGGTGATCTTGAGAGCATTCTCTACAGCCAGGAAAATAAACTAACCGCATTTGCACAACAACAAAGAGAGGTTAGAAATCAATATATGATGAGCCAATTAAAAATTTAAAACTTTTTGGTATTTTTGATAACATGTCACTCTTTACATGTGACACGCAGGCACATTCTAGAGCTGTGGAAACATCAAGAACAATATCTAAGACAACTATGAACTTCTTTGATACTTTAGACATGCATGCAACGAAACTGATCAAAATTGTTGAAGAGGGTCAAACGGTCAATGACCAAAAACTTTCCGAACTTGAAAGAAAGTTTGAGGTAATAATTTGTCTTTTACTCGTGGTTTGTTCTCGCTTGTTGAATTCAACATGCTTTGGTTTTCTCATTCTGTTCATTTTTAGGAATGTGCTGCAATTGAAGAAAAACAACTTCTGGAGAAAGTTGCAGAATTGTTTGCAGTTTCAAATGCTAGGAAGAAAGAACTGGTATGGACAACATTAGAGCTGGCAAAATGGGCGGGCTGGGTACTTATTTCAAACAGATCATGTTTTAGACATGGTCAGGTTGGATTGACCCAAAACCCTTATTATTCAACAAAAAGTAAACATTCGATTTTCAAAAAAGGTGCAAGCGTTTTATGTATTAAAAATACAACTCTGGGTCGCATCTAAATCGGCTTCACCCAAAAGTCCAATATTTGTGATATAAATAATTAGTTTACCAAATATGATTACAAAAATCAAATTATTTCGATAGTAATTGCCAATTTAGTCCCCGAGGTTTGTCAAAAATTGTCACTTTCATCCAAATCTTTTTTTTTGTCAATTTAGTCCCTGTGGTTTCATTTTTTGTCTACTTTATATCTATTTGTCATGTTTCCTATTTATTAATCATCTTTTAGTCAAATCTAGCCAACCTGGAATTTTGTATGCTGTTTTCTTATCACTCAAAACAAAACTTTTTTACTTACAAGTTATGCTAATAATATGAACAGGTTAGAACAGCAGTTGATGGTCTGCGGGAGGCTGCAGCTAGTAAAGCTAAAAGATTTGACCAAGAAATGTCAACAATGAAAGATTCAAGCTCCTGCATAAGGAATGACTGGATAAATTACACTAACAAGGCTGAAAGCCACTATCTTGAAGACACTGCTGCGGTTGAAAGTGGAAAGTCAGACCTAGATGAGGTTCTTCAAAATTGGTACGTGTTCGATATACAATTTTATTATTATTTCAATGCATACTTATAATGTTACAGTTTTCTTGACTTTTTACAAAATGTTACAGTTTGCAAAAGACGAAAATGGGGTCACAACAATGGAACAATGCGCAGGAGTCTTTGATCAGTTTAGAGAAGAGCAATGTTGCATCTGTGGATGAGATAGTTAGGTAAAACAATTTTTACAGTTTTATTACTTTTGCGGTTTCAACTTGTTTGAAATGAATACCAATTCGGGTTTGTGTTTATTCGATTTAACGGGTCAAGCAGTAAAATCTTGATAAAAAGGTAAGGTAATGGAATGGTCAAACATCTTAAACTAGTCAATGTGTTCTAATGTGTACAATGTCCTAAAATTTCTTTTAATATACCCAACCCGTCTTGACCCTCACTCGAAAACTAGTCAAATATTGTTAGTTAGCTTACGGTTGACCCAACCCGTCTTGACCCTCACTAAAAAAACACACTACATACGAAGCTCAACCTTTTCATATACCCTGTTACCATAAAAAAATAACATTCTTTTGACCTTTTTCAGGGGAGGATTGGAAGCCAATCAAATTTTGCGCTCACGGTATTCAGCTGCTGTGTCATCAGCACTCGACGACACAAACATTGCAAGCAAAAACCTACTTTCCTCAATCGACCGTGAGTATTTAACCTCACACTTGAACAGTTAGTTTGTGTTTTTACAGTGAGTTTTTTTACCACATTTTTGATTAACAAAAACCAATTGCAGATTCGTTACAACTGGACCATGACGCACGTGAAAATCTTGATTCCATCATTGTTCCATGTTGTGGAGAATTAAGGGAACTAAAGGGTGGACACTACCATAAGATCATTGAGATCACAGAAAATGCTGGAAAAACACTCTTAAATGACTACACGGTTAGTTTTCTCATATTACCTGAACATGGTTTCGTAAAATTACTTAGAGCTGCAAACGATCATATATGAAAAGGGTATAAGTTACTTAAAAATAGCCTATTACAAAAAAAAAAAAAAAAAAAAAAAAAAAAAAAAAAATCATGTTTCTATCTGACCCAGGGCTATAAACGAACTGACTTTTGTGTTCATCTTCGTTCGTTATGAAAACATGTTATTAAATAAACGAACCTATATGAAAAGGTATAAAATACTTTTAAAAAATAGCCTAATACAAAAAATCATGTTTTCATCTTATCTGACCCGACCCGTAGCTTAGAAAAGAAACAGTACTTGAACCATCTGTTATATCTCCAAACATATATTCTGGTAAAACATATAAAATAACAGACTGTTTTTTTACACCCACAACACACACAAATAATACATATTCATACACACATGTGTCTGTTTATTTATACATTAATTATTTTATAAAATAATCTGTGAATATTTTTGTTGTGTTATAAAAGGTTGATGAACCAACATGTTCAACACCAAAAAAGAGGGCATTTAATCTACCAAGCATGACATCCATTGAAGAACTACAGACCCCATCATTTGAAGAACTACTGAAACAATTCTGGGATTCAAAATCTTCATTGAAGTCAAATGGAGAAGTGAAGCATCTAGAGTCTCAGTCACCTAGAGATTCTAGACTTCCACTTGCTGCTATTAATTGATATATCATATATGTATAGATCATCATTTTGTTTCTAGATTCAAATTTAGGCTTTTGAATCTAGAGTATTTTCTTAATTTTTTTCTTTTAAATCTTCGATTATAAAAATTTGTACTTTGTAATTGTGTTGTTATGAGTGTAACTAATTTAGGACATAAAAATGAGTATGGCGACGCGACTTAAAATTGTGTCTTAATTGTCTAGTGATTGTGTATTCGATGTACACTTTTATTATCATACTCCTATTCTAAGCTACACCTAGGGCTGGCAATGGGTAACCTGTTAAGACACGATAAGACCTGTTTGACTGAAAAGTACACTATTTGATTTTTTGACTTTTTTTAATACTTAGAATTAAGAGGCAAAAATCTTTCATTTCCCTTTTTTGGTACATAAAACATAAAACTGTGTTATAAACATGAGATATAAATGAGTTAAACGAGTCGTATTCATGTTTAGAACTTGATTTGTTCGCGCGCGTCAGAGACCTGTTAACCTGTTAGGGACACGATTTGCCAGCCCTAGCTACACCTCATATATTTAAGCACTTGTCGGAATGCTACCTATAAGTAGTGCTCCTAGAGGCTTTGCACTAGCCACCAACCCTCATGGAATTCTAAATACATTTCTCATCGTTCAAATTGTTAAAACAATTTCAAGAATTAAGAAATACTACAAATTCAAAATGTTATAGTTATGTACGTATGCAACACATAACACAAATTAGCAATAAAGTGGCTTATTCTTGTGTCTATTATTTATTTGAGAATTGAAAAGAAAGTGTGCATTATTTTTGGGTCTAGTTTTATTTCCAATGAGTTACTGGTTGGAGAAAGACTTGGGGTTTCTTATGACCCAGGTTTGATTCTTATTCTCCCCATTATTTTTTGTGACATTTAGGTGAAAAGTGAATACGTGTTGTTGTTGTTGTTAGTATCGTGGTTGTGGTTGTGATTGCTACTTCCTTCATCATGATTTTCACCACTGTTAAGACGAGCACTGCGACGTGGAGGCATGATCTGTAAGAGACACAGTGAAATGAATGAGATTATATAAGGAGTGTAATCATTTATTCATTAATTAAAACGAATAAACGAAAACGTTGACTTATCAAAGATTCTAAATTCTAATAACATATGAAGACATGCTTTAGCCTATAAGTGAACACTCATCCCGAGAATTCCCAGGTAGGCATCCGGGTCCCTCGTCTGATTGGGATATATGTGCAATGCCAGCCTAGACAGAAGACTCAGAATACAGGCGTTCACCCTTCCATATTGCACGTGTTCGTTATTAAAATCTAGAACTTCGACGAGATCTCAAGGTGGTTCAGGTTAAACCTGAGGATCTTATCTTATTAGTCTAAGAGTGGATCCAGTGATGAAGAACAACCTTCTTGTAGGGATGAAAGTAGGGATAAGAAGTAGGAGGGAGATAGAGTATAGCAAGTAAAAGAAGCAAGTACTGATTAAATCCTATGGTTATAGACTAGATTATTTCTCTAATAACCTAATTCCCTATAATCTGGCTCTGATACCAATCTGTAACACCCCAACCGATGGCGGAAACATCGGGATGTCACGTATTGATGATTGTTCAGTAGCTCATGGTGAATAATAGATTTCATTAAATGATTTAAATAAGTTACATACAATTGTTCTAAGAATTTGTACATCAAATTGAATAAAACTATACAAACATCTTCAAGCAACAATTCATATCTTCAAGCAGTAGAACCTGAAACATGTTAAGTTGAAAATATTTTGGGTCAACAAAAGTTGGTGAGAATTACATAGGTTTTGATAATCGAATAAAATCGAATAAAATTGTTGAACAATTCATGTGTCATGGCAATTCTAGTCCATATGCAAAAACATACTAGAAGTAAATCGAGTGCATAATCAACCTTGTTGACTGTTGTATTGTGGTACATTTTATAAAATTATTTTCTTTAAAATAGAATATTAATTGTATTTATAACAATTTGTCAAAATTTAACTTTAATATTTAAAAATACAAAAGTTAAAGAATTATTAGTTTAAAATTCATATTTCTGTTCTAAATATTCAGAAATAATTTGTATAAAATTTTGGTGCAAAAATACCAAAAATTGGATTTATTATGATATAATTATGATTAAAACTAACAAAAATTGATTAAAAATATTAAATAAATGATTTTTCAGAAATAAAAATCATTTCTGAAAAGCTTAATGTTATAAAAACTCAGGATAATTTTTGTGGAAATTAATAAGATCGTTTTGATATTTTTATAGATTTTTATAAATATAATAGAATAAACTTGATTTAATTATTATATATATTAAATAAATAAGTTATTGAAAACCAAAAATTGTGAGTTAAACTTTTTCATCAGATTAACTAAAAATAATTTTTGTAGAATTTTTAAAAGTGTTTTAGTATTTTAAAATGAATTTTTAAAATACAAGCAATATATATTGAAACTTGATAAAACAAAACAAAAGAGAAAAAAAAGAAGATGTTGTTGCCATGGATCGAACTCTCGTGGCCTGTATGGCAAGCACCAAGCACAACCACTTGGTCCAGACCAGTGGTTGTGTTTGGTTTCAGTTGATTAAAATTATATACCACATCTGTTCAAAGTGTTCTTCCCCAAAATTGATTTCGTGCCCTAGATTTTACAATCACACAATCTAACAAGCAATAACCCGATTCATTATAGGGCTATTGCTTGTTGATAGCCGATGAACAAAACCCACAGAAAAGATTTCACTTACAATGCTTGATTGTTCACGATTGCTCGGTCAACCAATAAAGTCAAAACGTGATCAATTAATCAACACAAAAGGTTTTTAAGTAAGAATTAGAGGTTGAGAGATGATGTTCGGCGAGGTTAGAAGGTCCAGAAACCTTCAATTTATAGTGCTATGGTTCGTATGTTCAAAATGGAAATCGTTGAATTTGACTTGAATGTATACGCGTGAATTGATGATGATTGACTAAATTTGATGATGCTCGACGAGTAATAGACGCGGATTATCTATAAAAATGCTAATTACATGTTACTTACCAAGTTTGTGTGATTGATTGATCAATCAAAGGGGATTGGTTTTCCCTTGGCTGCATACGCGTCGACAGCAGCAGATGAAGAAGAGTTCTGTCGTTTTTAAAAGCCTATAAAAGAGTTATTGTCTAGTTTAATTCACAACATGGTAAGTGGTTCAGATGGTGTGACGTGTGTGCGTGTTTGGGATTGACTCGGGTTCGAAACCGAGGAGGAGCATCTTTTTTTTTTTTTTTTTAAACAGACAGAAGGGCTAGTGGGCCAAGACTGTTGGGCCGACTCTTGGGCCTGATGGGCTGGGCTCCGGATTTTAAAGGAAGTAGAGGGGGTTTTGGGCTTAGAAGGGATATTGGGTTTGAGTTTGTTTTAGAAAAAAAATGTTCTTACTATTATGATGAGTATTATTACTATTATTATTATTATTTATTAAAAAATGCATTATATATATATATATATACATATAGGTTGCGAGTTAGGAAAAAAAATAATAATAAATATAGACTTGGGCACATTAGTGTAGAATTAAGGATAAAATAAGGGCTTTTTCGTATAGAAATTCGGTGAAAATTTTGCGATGTTACAGTCTCCCCTACTTTTAAGAACTTCGTCCCGAAGTTAAGTGAAACACTAGGTTTACAATTGGTCGACTACCGAAGACCTTGATAAAATTTCACACTACCTTAATGTACCTGTAAATTCATGATTACGTTCCGGACCGTAATTACCAATTTACCTTACATTAGGGTTTTGCGTCCTTTTATGACTTTACCGATTGTTGAGCAGGTCTGATAGTCCCCACCAGTCGTTGAGCAGGTGGTAGGGCCTCTCCCGACTGTTGGAAAGACATGATGACCTCTACCAATCGTTAAGTAGGTTGTTTGGTAGTCAACTGATTGTTGTACAAGTAAGCAAGTATGATTATAGATATAGCAATTAGTTCACATTCAAACAAGCATGCACACAGATGTTATGATAATACTTGAATTTATTACTTGAATCAAAAGTGTCAATACATAGTATAGATATTATTCAAATGGTGAGGTTTATGTAGTTGGAGGGTCTCAAGCGGGGTTATTTGGAGCATCAAGAGCATTTGTAGCAGGGATTCGACAAGCATCTGCAAGATGCCCATACCTTTGACAATTGGTGCACTGTCGGCAGGGTACTTGAGTTGGGTGGTGATACTGGCAGGTGTCACACTTAGGTAGCTTCCCATTGTATTGTTTCTTGTTGGGTGGGGCAGTGGTATCTATTGCAAAATTTCTGGCCTTGTTCTTTCCGTTGGTTGAGGCCACAGTTTTGATTTCAACGGCAGGTTGGGGAGTATCCTTTTTCTTTTCCCCTTTACGAGTCAGGGTTCCTGCCTTCACATGGTTATCTGTTAGGGTGGCAGCCAAACGCTTTGCTTCCTCCAAAGTAGCAGGGTTCCTTCCCCACACCGTGTCTTGAATTTGCATCGGTAAACCACCAATGTATTTTTCGATTGCAATAGGTAAGGGAGTGACCTTGTGGGGTAGCAGTAAGCTAAGTTCGTGAAAACGAGTGTTGTAAGCAAGATTTTCCCCACTGTCTTGAGCAAGATCATGAAATTCATCTTCCAGCTTCTTAATTTCATTACGAGGGCAGAACTCTGCCTTCATAATGTCTTTATCTTGATCCCAGGTTAAGGCTAGTGCAGCTTCAGCTCCGCGAGTGCGTTTTTCTTCATTCCACCAAGTGAGTGCTCGTTTGTGAAGAACACTCATGGCATAACGGACTTTAAAGTTGTCGGGGCATTCACTGTTAATGAAGGTATTCTCAATACCCTCAAACCATTGTAGGAGTCCTGTAGCTCCTTCTTCTCCACTGAACTTTGGTGGATTACAGGAATTAAAGTGTTTAAGGGTACAGGCTGGAAGACCATTCCCATTCCCGTTGTGGTTTCCATTTCCATTCCCGTTGCCGTTGTCGTTCCCGTTGCCGTTCAACTGGATGGCTTGAGCTAGTAAGTTGGGAACCAGAGTTGCGATTTGCTGCGCCATTTGTTGAGAAATGATCGCAGCCAGTTGAGCATCGACACCATTGTTGTTGTTATTGTTAGTATCGTGGTTGTGGTTGTGATTGCTACTTCCTTCATCATGATTTTCACCACTGTTAAGACGAGCACTGCGACGTGGAGGCATGATCTGTAAGAGACACAGTGAAATGAATGAGATTATATAAGGAGTGTAATCATTTATTCATTAATTAAAACGAATAAACGAAAACGTTGACTTATCAAAGATTCTAAATTCTAATAACATATGAAGACATGCTTTAGCCTATAAGTGAACACTCATCCCGAGAATTCCCAGGTAGGCATCCGGGTCCCTCGTCTGATTGGGATATATGTGCAATGCCAGCCTAGACAGAAGACTCAGAATACAGGCGTTCACCCTTCCATATTGCACGTGTTCGTTATTAAAATCTAGAACTTCGACGAGATCTCAAGGTGGTTCAGGTTAAACCTGAGGATCTTATCTTATTAGTCTAAGAGTGGATCCAGTGATGAAGAACAACCTTCTTGTAGGGATGAAAGTAGGGATAAGAAGTAGGAGGGAGATAGAGTATAGCAAGTAAAAGAAGCAAGTACTGATTAAATCCTATGGTTATAGACTAGATTATTTCTCTAATAACCTAATTCCCTATAATCTGGCTCTGATACCAATCTGTAACACCCCAACCGATGGCGGAAACATCGGGATGTCACGTATTGATGATTGTTCAGTAGCTCATGGTGAATAATAGATTTCATTAAATGATTTAAATAAGTTACATACAATTGTTCTAAGAATTTGTACATCAAATTGAATAAAACTATACAAACATCTTCAAGCAACAATTCATATCTTCAAGCAGTAGAACCTGAAACATGTTAAGTTGAAAATATTTTGGGTCAACAAAAGTTGGTGAGAATTACATAGGTTTTGATAATCGAATAAAATCGAATAAAATTGTTGTACAATTCATGTGTCATGGCAATTCTAGTCCATATGCAAAAACATACTAGAAGTAAATCGAGTGCATAATCAACCTTGTTGACTGTTGTATTGTGGTACATTTTATAAAATTATTTTCTTTAAAATAGAATATTAATTGTATTTATAACAATTTGTCAAAATTTAACTTTAATATTTAAAAATACAAAAGTTAAAGAATTATTAGTTTAAAATTCATATTTCTGTTCTAAATATTCAGAAATAATTTGTATAAAATTTTGGTGCAAAAATACCAAAAATTGGATTTATTATGATTTAATTATGATTAAAACTAACAAAAATTGATTAAAAATATTAAATAAATGATTTTTCAGAAATAAAAATCATTTCTGAAAAGCTTAATGTTATAAAAACTCAGGATAATTTTTGTGGAAATTAATAAGATCGTTTTGATATTTTTATAGATTTTTATAAATATAATAGAATAAACTTGATTTAATTATTATATATATTAAATAAATAAATTTTTGAAAACCAAAAATTGTGAGTTAAACTTTTTCATCAGATTAACTAAAAATAATTTTTGTAGAATTTTTAAAAGTGTTTTAGTATTTTAAAATGAATTTTTAAAATACAAGCAATATATATTGAAACTTGATAAATAAAACAAAAGAGAAAAAAAAGAAGATGTTGTTGCCATGGATCGAACTCTCGTGGCCTGTATGGCAAGCACCAAGCACAACCACTTGGTCCAGACCAGTGGTTGTGTTTGCTTTCAGTTGATTAAAATTATATACCACATCTGTTCAAAGTGTTCTTCCCCAAAATTGATTTCGTGCCCTAGATTTTACAATCACACAATCTAACAAGCAATAACCCGATTCATTATAGGGCTATTGCTTGTTGATAGCCGATGAACAAAACCCACAGAAAAGATTTCACTTACAATGCTTGATTGTTCACGATTGCTCGGTCAACCAATAAAGTCAAAACGTGATCAATTAATCAACACAAAAGGTTTTTAAGTAAGAATTAGAGGTTGAGAGATGATGTTCGGCGAGGTTAGAAGGTCCAGAAACCTTCAATTTATAGTGCTATGGTTCGTATGTTCAAAATGGAAATCGTTGAATTTGACTTGAATGTATACGCGTGAATTGATGATGATTGACTAAATTTGATGATGCTCGACGAGTAATAGACGTGGATTATCTATAAAAATGCTAATTACATGTTACTTACCAAGTTTGTGTGATTGATTGATCAATCAAAGGGGATTGGTTTTCCCTTGGCTGCATACGCGTCGACAGCAGCAGATGAAGAAGAGTTCTGTCGTTTTTAAAAGCCTATAAAAGAGTTATTGTCTAGTTTAATTCACAACATGGTAAGTGGTTCAGATGGTGTGACGTGTGTGCGTGTTTGGGATTGACTCGGGTTCGAAACCGAGGAGGAGCATCTTTTTTTTTTTTTTTTTTTTTTTTTTTAAACAGACAGAAGGGCTAGTGGGCCAAGACTGTTGGGCCGTCTCTTGGGCCTGATGGGCTGGGCTCCGGATTTTAAAGGAAGTAGAGGGGGTTTTGGGCTTAGAAGGGATATTGGGTTTGAGTTTGTTTTAGAAAAAAAATGTTCTTACTATTATGATGAGTATTATTATTATTATTATTATTATTATTTATTAAAAAATGCATTATATATATATATATATATATATACATATAGGTTGCGAGTTAGGAAAAAAAAATAATAATAAATATAGACTTGGGCACATTAGTGTAGAATTAAGGATAAAATAAGGGCTTTTTCGTATAGAAATTCGGTGAAAATTTTGCGATGTTACATGACCCAGGTTCGATTCTTATTCTCCCCATTATTTTTTGTGACATCTAGGTGAAAAGTGAATACGTGTGGCGCCTACTCGACTTGGATAGGAGGCGAAATTTTACTGATTATTCCATTGTCGTGCCTTCGGTCTGGTGGAGGTTGGGTTTTCGCGCATCTGGGAGAGCCAATGGGCTGGTGGCGGTCGAGTAGTCGACCTTGGCCATAGCACCCAGTGTCATGGTGGTTGGCACGTCGTTCCTTACCGTTAAAAAAAAACTACACATTATTGGGAGAAAATATTTATTATCATGCTTGGTTCGCAGTTAATATACATACATAGAAGGATAACTTTTTTGTTATAAAAATATGTTATCCGACAAAAACTATATAAGTAAAAACGTTGAACGCGTAGAGCGAAACTTAAAATAAAAAAACTAAAAAACGTTAATGACTTGTTCTTTATGCTTAGATGACATATAAAATGGAATCACAATCAAGACAGATGTATTTCAAAACAAGCAAGTATCTTAACTTTTTTTTTTTTTGAACAGAAACTTTCAATAACGCATGCCAGATCTAAAACACAAGATCTGCCACAGAACTATATACACATATACAATGGATATTTGTTCCAATCATTTCACACAATACTTTTAAACTTCGATCTATATTTCAACCATAACAACGCCTTGGATTTAACCTCCGCTACGACGTCCATAACCTTCTTGGATTTGTTATTAAACACCTTTTCATTCCTTGTATTCCATATGACCCACGTAATGATCATAACAATACCTCTAATAATCTTTTTCCTCCACTTCCCTGCGTACACATTCTTGTAAAGCATCAATAAATCATCGTACTCATAAGCATAAAAGGGGTCCAATTTACACCATTTGCATATCACACTCCACACCCCATAAGAAAAACCGCAACCGACCATCAAGTGTTTCACATCTTCATTCTGACAACCGCATAAAGGGCAAGAAATATCCTGAATCTGAATGCGTCTCCAGACCAAAGCCACCCGAGTAAGAATCCGATCTCTCGCCACTCTCCATGCCACCAAAAAAACCTTGATAGGAATCCAACCTTCCCACTTGAGCACTCCAGCCGCCGCCATATTAAAATCAGCTTGCAACTGTTTCCTAAACTCTTTAACAGTGAATACATCATCAGTTCCCCCCTCCCAAACCCAATTGTCCTCCACCTCAGCAAGCTTTTGACCTGAAGTCAACCTTTCCCAATCCTGAAGCTCAGACAACTCTTCCACTATTCTAGGAAATCTGGTCCAATTTTGATTCATCATAACACCATGCGTGCTGTTTACCAAGCGCTCCCCAACCAAACACCTTTTATTCCTATCTAATTTATATAAGTTTGGCCATCTAACCTTTAAAGGAGTGTCTCCCAACCACAAATCATACCAGAACCGAATCCTATCACCTTTCCCCAGCCTGCCACGAATCACCTAGTGTATAGATTTGTTTGAAACCTTTGCAGTCTCTAACACATTAACTATAACCTCCCAACTGCTGGTCAGAGATCTCTTTGGAGGCAAAAAAGACCAAAAACCCCTACCACCATGAATAGACTCTATAAATGTTCTCCAAATAGAACCACTCTCTCTATAAAATCTCCAAGCCCATTTAGCAAGAAGAGCCAAATTAATATCCATTAACCTCAAAATCCCCAAACCCCAATGTTTCTTAGGCGATGTAACAACCTCCCAAGAAACCTAATGCATCTTTCTAATATTACTCAAACCGGACCATAAAAAGTTTCGCATGAGCTTCTCAATCTTCTCTATAACCATAACCGGGGCCTTATATAAAGATAAATAATAAACAGGCAAATTCGTTAAAACCGATTTAATAAGTGTAAGTCTACCTCCCATTGCTGAAGATATATTCATACACCTAAAACGGTCGGTATTCAACACGCAAATATTGTCTACACACAGATTTATTTATTTTCATAGAATAGATAGATTATTAATTGGCTAGTTGTAGGACACGTGAATTCATTTTAAAGTTTCTTGTATCACCCATCCTTTCCATTTCTTAAAGCACATAAACTAAAGGTGGGTGGGCTATGCAGTTAGGATGAGTCGGTATGATTCGGCTTTCTGGTGATGAATAGTTTAATACAAGCATAACCGAAACCAAACCGAAACATTCGGTTTTCAGAAATATACGAAAATTCAATTACCGATTAGCTAATTTGATTTTCCGCTCAACCCTAACCCCATCAACACCGTTAAAAAATTATACTAGTTACTTTTTTAGTAGGTTAGGGTTTGCCGTCCAGAAAGGGGTGACGGCGCAGCTTCTTGCCCGCCTTCCCGCTATCTTGATGTAATTTATCACGATTACGTGTGAATAAAAACAAGAGACTTAAATTGTAAAAAAAAAAAAAAAAAAAAAAAAAAAAAAAAAAAAAAAAAAAAAACCAGAAATGCAGAAAGTCCACCAAAAATCATGTATCTACAAAAATAAACAAAAATCATATTCCCCTAGGAAAAAAAAAAACATTTTGTATACCATAACATATATAAAAAATATTCATTCTTTTATGAGCATTTTTATTACACACCTCATAAAATCATATATCAATGTGACCCGACCCGACCCGACCCGTAGCTAAGAAAACAAAACACTACTTAAACCACCTTTTATATCTCCCAAACACCTTTTTCTGGCAAAACATACAAAAAATAGACTGTTTTACTTAAATCATCTTCAAGACAATTCATCAAGAAACACTTGTGCTGTTTAAGATCTCAACATCTTCATCTTTTCCATCATCAAAACCTTGATCAGTAGAATTCTTTTGACCCGATAATTCGTTATTGATGTCGATGCCAGACGGCTCGATGCTCAGATCGATCTCGATTGCCTCACTGGTTCCATGGTACGCCAAGGTGACTGCACCACCTTGATCAGGCACAGTGACCGCACCACCCTGATCAGGCACACTGACAGCACCACCCTGATCAGACAAGGTGACCGCACTGCCCTGTTCCGACATGGTAACCGCACCGCCCTGTTCAGACATGGTGACCGCACCGCCCTGTTCAGGCAAGGTGACCGCACCGCCCTGTTCAGGCAAGGTGACCGCACCGCCCTGCTCAGGTACGGTCACTGCAGCGCCCTGTTCAGGAACGGTCACTGCGCTACCCTGATCAGACGCCTCAACGGGTTCGGCCGGTTCCTTCTTTTGCCGTTTCCATTTCTTAGTAGACGAAGTCCCATCATCTTCGAAATCTTCTTCTTCTCGGTCTCGATGCAAATAAACCCATAGTTTCCGTTCACCATCGAACTGCACACATGGGTCACGCTCGTAATGCAAACGGTCCAACGCACCACTAACCACTTGGTTCACTTGTGCGTCTGAAACGTCTTCTACTATGTATTGTGAATCCCGAATTAGAGTACAAACATCAGCTCGTGTTCCGATATTTCCCGGCAACCGTGCAGCCGCGTCTCGAACCAGACAAAGAATGGTCACATGTGGTGGTCGGTCTTTTTTCAACATGAAATGGTCACGGGCTTTTGATGTCGGTTTTCCTGCACCTCTTTTTGATGGCGCTACGGTTGACTTTTTACCATCGACAGCTGTATATGCGAAAGCCCGGTCAGGTATTAGATACCGTAAAACTTCTTCTTTATGGAAATAATCCCGGACTTCATCTGAACTCGGGTTTATAGTGTTTAGACTTTTTTGTGCCCGTAAGTCCCGAAAACGTTCTTTTTCGTCTAAGTTGGCTTGCATTAAAGCCAAAGGTGGTTCAGGTAGACTCCCGATTTGTTTTAACGTTTCTTGACCGCTTTTTAGCCAATTAGCAAACGAATCAACCAATTTAACTAACATTTTGTGCGGAAGTCCCCATGATTCGGGAGACGTTACCTCTTCGACAATTTCATGATCTGATGAAGTTTGAGAAACAGGCCCGACCCATGACCAGGATTTGATTGCTTTATTGTACAAGACGAGCGGTTTCCATCCTTTTGCTCCTAAAGGTGCTGTTCTCGAAGAGAATATCTTTAAAACCCCTCTTACCAAATCTTGAAGCGGTTCTTGAGTTTCAAGAATACAGGGGTCACCAGGATTTGACCGAACCCGGTTGACTATATCCTTAACGTTCAAAGGAGGGACGTTGGGGTTTGCATTAGCGTCAGAACCAGTAACACCTTGATCTCCATTAACAACTTCTTTCTTTATCTCATCAGTAACATTATCTTCGGGAAGTAAAGTTACCATTGCCATCCTTACAGCCGATAAAAGGTGTATAATCGAGAATGAAAATCCCGTGTGAACCGTAGGTGTAATCAAAATAAACGGTTTTTTCTGTGGTTTGATTTCTATTTCTGCTTCTTCCTCTGTTATATCCACAACAGGTGCCTCGGAGATCATATTTTCAAATGGAATCTCATCCGTCCATCTCCTTTTACCAACAGATTTAACGTAAACATCACCAAGCTGACTTTGACCTTGACTTACTTGATCATGATCATCCATGTAAATCAATTCCTCTTTTACTTTACGTTTCTTTGTCCCTGAGCTGCATTCTAATAATCTTACATCAACCATTTGAAGATGATCTTGACCGTACCCTTCAACCATTTGACCTTTTCTAGCGGCAGACCTTCCAGGCTCATTGGTGGTAACATAACTGTTTATGTGCATTTGTGGAAGGGTAGAATAGTCATTCCCATATTCTCCTTTTCGCTTCTTCCCGCCAGGATATGGTTTTCCCAAAAACATACCTTCAAGATGACCACCATTAGCATCATTAAAAAGATTGCCGACGTGAGTCTTGCCCTTCTGTTTCTCACGAAGATCACTGTTCTTTCTAGAATTTTGTAACGACCCGTCAAAATCTTTAACGTTCTTGTTGCTGTTCTTGCCACCGAGTTTAGCTTTTTTGAAATTTGGCCCAGATTTCACACCACTCGGGTAAGCCCATTTGCTTCTCATTAGTGGGTTATCATCATCATCTTCTTCACCGAATTGCTCAGATGAATCTGATTCTGTTTCTTCACCTCTTGCTAACATTTGTATTCCTTCAGCAGCCGCCACAACTCTTCCTCCATTCTGTGTATTGACCGTTTTGCCCTTCTTCATACCCGCCCTATGTTCAAAATGCAAAAAGTCAACTTTAAATATAACTTCTCTAAAAGGGTGTTCGGATGTGCAATTTAAAAGTGTATGTGATTTTGAATAATTGGAATCAGATATGTGATTCCTTCGTTTAAAGGCACAATAATCAGATGATAAGTTGTTTTGAGTTCAAGTGTTTAAACAATCAACAATTTGATTTATTTTTAAAACTAAAACATCGAAAATCCTCCTAAAAACACTTAGGCATAAATATATGCATTTAAACGGGGTCCACAACCTCATACTCGCAATATATTCATGCTTGTCTTTTAAAGGAATAAGCGTTTATCTACGATCATATAACCAGAAGCGAAATCCGTTTATCTAAACGTTAAAAGCTAATGGTTATCATATAACTAGTTCTATATCCCAAATGCATTCAAAATTCTGAACATTCAACATGTGAATTGACATACCTGTATTGATCAACGGGTTCTCCTAGCGATTGATGCCAGAATGTATCTTGTTGACTATCCATCTGTGGAAGACCATAACCCCTCGGATTATATTCAGTTTGCTTTTGCTTCTTCCCATAATCAAACGGAAATCTTGAATTAGACGGTTTTGCAGTCAACACTTTGATATCCGACAGCTGATTCACGGTCCTATTTCTACCAAAAGTATGCATATCAGTCTGCAATGGCACAGGCACACCAATAAAAGGTTCTTGATATTCTTCACTCCTGGAACCTTTAAACTTCTTCCCACTTCTCTCAGTCAAGTTATGATCTCGATGAAGCGTGACATCATACATCGTTTGTTCTTCATAATCCCTCATTTGTCTAGGAAGAAACGATGACGAAACCGAAGGACCGGAATTTGGTCCACGAGTTGCAAACGGGCTTACTTGTTCTTTGCTTGTAGACATTTTCGAACCTGAAACCTTTAACGTTCCTTTCGCGTTTTGCTTCCTGGAATTTGCGGGTTCTAAAGCTATTGTTGGACTGGATCTATATCCGGGATATTGAGCCCGACCCGGACCCTGACCCCACTTCTGTTTATGATCTTTTATCTTCTTGTTGTTCCATAACCCGTCTGCAGATTCTTCTGAAGATTCAGTATCAAAGTCTTCCATTTTTTCATTAATCAAGCTCTTTTGATTTTTCATGATGTTTAACACCCGAAGCTTTTCGTCAATACTGAACCCCCGACACTTTGACCAAGCGTCATGAATCTGAACAAGATTATTAACCATGGTGTTATGATGATTTCTAATGGTATAATAATGTCGATGCTTCTGAAAGAACCCAAGGCCTTGACGGTAAAGCGAAACTCTCGGCTCACACAAACCACCTTTCATCATATCAAAAAGTTTCTTCATCGGAACGCCAAAGTGAAAATTCTCACCCGTAAAAAGCTCTTTCATCGTTCTAATAAAATGTTCATGGTCCATATCCGGAAGATACTTAGCAAGACCTAACCGTTCATCTTCCGTCAACACATCATTCCAAACATCCATCGATAAAACATCTTCCAAACCCGAAAGATCATACAACTCAAACGGAATGCTACACGTCTGATCCCCAATCTGACAAAACTCCTCGCCCGTTTCCCCTAACTCAAGCAAATCAAATTCATCCGAACCCGCACCCGAATCATAATCATAACCATCATCTAACTCAGCCCCGCGTTTCTCAAATTCATCGTCTTCACTAGACATACTTATCTCAGACTCAAACATATTACCCGGAACAACTTTAAAACTGTTCTTCTCAATCGTCATTCAAAAACAACAATTCTTTCAAAACCTAGTTCAATAATCTCCAATTCATCACAAACCCTAAACCCCAAAAAAATAAAAAAATAAAAAAATTAGCAAACAAATATTCCCAAACAATGCAATTCAACCATCAGAAAACATGGAAAAAGAAGACAAAAAAAAAATAAAAAGAATTTGCTATTAAATAAAAGGCAAATTTCCAGTAGGATAGCAGGTAAATGGGCAACCCCCTCTAAATAGCAAAACCTAATTTGTATGTCTAGGGGTCTAGAAATTGTTGTGCACGATCCGTAAAAGGGACTAATTTGTAACTAATTTTAATCCTATGGAAAAAAAAACTTTCCAATTGGATCAAAACCCACAATTCTATCAAACCCTAGTTCATCACAAACCCTAAATCAAGAAAGGGATCCCAAACAATGCGATTCAGCCATCAAAACACATAAAAAACATAAAAAATGAAAACAATAATAATACAGAGACTAATTTGAAAGCTGTAAAAAAATAGGGCTTTTTAACAGGATCAATTTCATACCTTGATTTGAAAAACCCACAAAATTAGAAGCTCAGGGATGATGAAAATATATAGCAGAGACGTGGCCGTTAGGTATATAGGTGTGATTGAAGGAAGAGGTTGAATAGGGTTTGGAAACCCTAGAAAGGGGATCTTTATAGGGTGATTATTACAGGTGAAGAAGAAGATGATGGGGACGTGGAGAGATGTGGGCCGTTGGAATATGGGGTGATAATTAGAAGGATAAAAAGAGGGGATATTTAGGGTTAGAGAGAGAGAGAGAGAGAGAGAGAGAAGGGTGTGGTTTTGCAGAGAGATGAAGGGAGATGATGAGTTTTGGTGGTGTTGGAGGAGGAGAGGAGACTGAGTCACTCAGGGTTGAGTTGGATGGGTTTGGGAAACTCGGTGTTGTGGGTCCCACTGTGTGTTTAGTGAATATTGTGTTTTTATTTAGTAACTATTATAATTGGTATTTGTTTAGTTAATTACGTTATTAGTACAATATCAATACTCGGTATTGTAACCGAAAAATAAAACTAAAAAAACGAAGCCATCATATCTTCTGTTGTTTTTGTTCAACGTGTTGTCTTCTTCATAAACTGACATCCACCTGTTATTACTTTTTCGCCGAAGAAAAAATGACAACCATTTTAAGTCCCGTTGTTCTGCCTTTTACTATCAGACAGCCGGTATGATCGGCGGCTACTAAACCACCTAGCCGATTCAACAAAAAACGGCCGCAACATCGTTGTCTCAGGTCAAACTGTTGTCACCAGCTAACCTTTGAACCACCTTCATGTGACATCCGGCTTTTTTGGATGTTATCTGTACTAAGCTATTAAACATGAAATATTAATATCTAAATGCGTATTAGACTTAATTAGTGATAATTAAAGTCATTAGAAATATTAGCGAAGTCCAAAGTGTTATAAAGGTCTGTATTGGTAGTTTTAGGAATTATCGTATCGCTGGGCGATAAAATACCCGTACTGGAAGTTGGTGACGACCCGATTAACTTTAAAAAGTCAAGTTTTGACCCATAATGCTTGGTTTTTTTGGAAGGTGTGTTTCAGCGGAGAATCCAAACGACGCACAACCCCTCAACCGCAGTTTGAATCCAGGCCAAACGCGGTTGTTGAAACAATAAAAACAATAGTGAAAATATTTTAAGAGTGAAAATATTAGCTAAAACAATAAAAACAATAGTTGGTAGTTTTTGTGTCGCAATTAGCGAATACTTGCATGTTTTGTCGTTTTAATGTGTATGCGAGACCCGATACACTAGGGAAACCCATGAATTAATTAAAATAGCATAAAATAATATTCTATAGGTGAAAAGTTAGTCAAAACATACAAAAACGCTGATTTGAGGTTTTTGTCGCGCAATGCTCGGTACAGCGCGTATGTGCGCTTTTAGCCGGCAATTTCAAACTAGTGAAGCACCGAACACCTAATATAATTTTTATGCACTAAATATTTTAAGATTTAGTGGGTAATAATGATTCATAATTTATTGGGTAAAAACAAATTAGTTTAGGGTGAATTTTTATAATTTTTATACCCCTAAATCACCTAAAATACCCATGTTTTAACAAAAATTACCCAACCCGTTATAAACCCACCCCCAATTTCGAAATTTGCTGCTCCATGTGTAGCCCTTGCATGCTCACCTCCCACACAAGCCAATCACATGAGCCTAGGGCCTTTAAAAGCATCAATCTCCATATATTCCTTACCTTACACACTAAATCTTCCATATTCTTCCTCCTCAAAACCGTATACCTCTCCCTTTCTCATACTCCTTTTCTTTTGATCACTAAACCATCAATATCTAAGGCTTGAATCTGGATATTTCAAGTTGTTTTATGATTTGGAGTAACAATTTTTCATGAAACACAAGATTTTTAAAGAGAGAAAGTGGTACGGAGCATCAAAACCCATGATTTTACAAAGTGTTCTTTAAGGGTAAGAATCTTTATGGAAACTTGTTTAGATTTCTGTTTTGGTTTTGATTTTTCAAGTCTTTCACCAAACAAAATGGGTTTTGTTAAAAGGTTTTATAAAATAAACAATGGAGATGGAAAACAGGTGAAAAGTGTGTGTATGTATGTCGTGTATGTGTGTATATATGTAGGATTGTTTGTGTTGCTTGGTGAATGCTTAAAATGCTTAGATCTAGTGGTGGATGATGCATGCAAGAGGGTTTTTGTTAAGGTTTTGAATATGAGTTTTTCTAACTATATGAAGCTTAGGACGATTAAGGTTAAGAATATGTGAAAATGATGGTTGTTATGTGTCTTAGATGATGAGTATGAACATGAGTGTTGATTATTTTGAGGATTACTGTGATTGTCTAATGGGTTTTATTAAATCTGAAAGTAAACAGGTATTTGGAGTATATTTTGAGTATAAAATGGATGCTATTAAACTTAATAATGATCTACATGTTTGCGTGATTTTGCATGTATGATCAAAGCTCCAAATCGGCTTCAAAATGAAGAGATTTAACATGAAATGGTGGTTTATGACAAATTGGATTTTTTTTACAACAAAGAAAGGTTTATTTTAAAGGAAAAACTCAGGTTTTTAAGTATGTATTAAGTTCATACCATAAAGGTGCTTTGGTGTTAGCTTTATAGGCGAAAACGGACACTATTTTGATGGGTTTTGACATATAGAAAGCACTATTTTTGAATTTGACTCCAAACAGATTTTAAACAGATTTTTGGACATTATTGTGAGGGTAAACAAGACATGTTAAAGTGTGGATAAAAGTCCTAACATAAAACCTAAGTGTCTTTGCAAAATAGTCACAAAAATCACACTTTTTATCGAGTTTTGAGTGATTAAAATGACCATTTTCAGGTCTGATGTAAAACAGAGTATTTGGTGTGGAAATGTGTATAAAAGTAACCATTTAGGATGTATAATAGGTTTGCCATGTTAACGGATACTTACAGTGCTAAACTATGTGTTAGAAGCTTGGTTTTAAAAAGCGCGCCTGAGGCGCGCCTAGGCGCAAGGCGCATCAAGGCGCAGCCTAGGGCGCCTCAGGGCTTCGCGCCTATCCTTTTTCCCAAAGGCGCGCGCCTCAGGCGCTTTTTTGTCAAATTTCAGGCGCTTTTTTGCCTGAGGCGCGCGCCTCACGTATTCTGAGCATTTTTTATGCATAAAAATGTTGTACCTTGGTGTTTTTGGCTTGTACATATAGGTAAAATCACATAAAAACCTTATTTATAGCTATATTTTGGGTAAATGAAGCTAAAAACTCATGGAATATATATGGGGTATATAAAAAAATTTATATAATTAGTGTGCGCTTCGGGTACGAAAATCCCACGCTTTTTGCGCTTTGCGCTTCGCGCGATGCGCTTAGACCTCGTCGCTTTTGTGCGCCTAGCGCTTTTTAAAACCAAGGTTAGAAGTCGCCAAAATGTGGTTTTTGAGGTGCGTAAATGTTAGATTATGTGGCTGTTTTTGAATAGCAAAGTTGGTCCTATTTTGTGGTTTATATACAGGTCCTAGGATGGAAATTAAGTTCATATAATGTACATAGGTTGATGTGTGGCATTGGGAACTTGTATGCGATGAAAGTGCTAGAAAAATGTCTTACTAGGCGATAAGACGACGTGTTGCAATATGTGGATAAATTGGATAGATTATGTGAATCTATGTGATAGGTTTTACTAAGTTAATATGTGAACATTACTTGGAATGTTAATATGTGTATGGACATATAACTAAAACCTTTAGGTAATGTGTTTTTGAGAAAACGTAAATCTTTTCTAAGTCATGGAAGTTTGGTGAATAACTTGAGAAAGACTTGAAGTTTGTTTGCTAAAATAGCCCTTCGTGTTTAGGGTATTGTTAGAAATGACTTGTGGTTAATTGGACTAAATATTTGCTTGGTTGCTACGCTTGAGGTGAGTTTCACGACCCCTTTTCATTTAAATGTTTTTGAACGTTTTTACAATCGGGGGATAAACATGCTTGCATGATGAAGTAGGACTAGAACTATGTAGAACATTTGATGGCCTCGGGTCGGTGCACGGCATGTGCGTTGGACTACGCCTCGCCAGTCCCTTCCGGAGGACACCTTCCCTGTATTTCTTAATCATTAGCTCTTGGTCTAGAGTCGTAGCTGTGTTAATAGATCTATTGGGTTGACGCCCCCTCCCTGACGAGTTAGACGTTTTCTTATAGGAAGAACATAATCTTCAAAAAGTTCCTCTTGGATTAGGGGTCAAACCTTGGGAAGAAAAGTCATGGTTTGATTAAGAGCCTTAGGTTAAAATCATACTTGTTAGATTTTCGCGAGTCTACTTGGTTCTCTTTTAGTAATGTTTAATCATACGCTTTTAAACAAGGAAATTTGTGTATTTACCTTAACACCTGTGAACTCGCCAACATTTTGTTGATGTTTTTAAGCATGTTTTTCAGGTACTTGATGCATGAGGTTTTGAAAACAAGATTTTGGCACGCACTGCATATATGGACATGATTTTGGGACCCAACTCTTAGGGCTTGGCCCTCTTTGTTGAACTATGTAATTATTTTAAAACTTAAATCTTGGTCGAACAATGTTTTTACTTTTTATTATATACGGGGAAACCAAACTTGTTTGACTAGAGGATTTGAAGTAAAACGTCCATTATGTAATTAATGTGTGATTGCTAAACATTTATATGGTAACAACTTCCGTTACCGCATGACAAGTCTTCCGCTGTGCATGTCGGGGTGTGACACTTCATGACTGTTATAACCGTCGTTGTTAACGCCGACCTTTCGACGTTAACGCGGTAATGCCATTTACGCGGCTTATCTAGTGCTCGCTGAACTCACCGCCGCCACAACGTCGACCACCATCTAGAAACGATGGTTGTGCTGGTAAACTCATGCACTGTACTTGGCTTATATTAAACAAATGGCATCGATCGTTGTACATGATATTTGTGTGGTCATAGACGTGGTTCGCCACATGTGTCACATATGCCAATAACTATAATGGACTACTGTTCTTTCCAACTCTTTAGGCTCGTCTTTTTTTACGTTGGTCTACGCATGTTTAGTATATTCTATATCCATAAATAATACAATTGGATCCTACAATCTACACATAATATTTGTCACACTCTCATTCCGTGTTTTGCATACCAATTTTTCTATATTAGTAATAAATGCAGTGTCATAGATAGTTAGATACATGATTTTGATCTAATCATGTAAAAAAGTTGTATAAAAAGTATACATAGAGGAATCTAGTCTAACGAAGACATTGGTCCGGTTCAAAACCCCTCAAAGGTGATATGGCCTGACATAGGTACGTTATTATTATTAAAACCAACAAATGGTTTAAACAATAATCATTAACCTGCTCATGGTTACACAAAACCATTAATCACCATCTCAATAAATACCCCAAACCACTTCCCTAACTCTCATTTTTACAATTACACATAAATTTTTGTGTGTATATATATATATAGAGAGAGAGAGAGAGCAGGAGCAGAGGAGAAAGAAGGGGATACCGGTGAGTCTCGATCGCCCACAGTGGAGCGCCACTGCGTACGACAAGGTGTCCCTTCCTTGGAGTACGTGAACCCTGTCTCCCCATCACAGGTCTAACCATCATCGCCACCGGCGTTCCCCCTTCTCTCTAAAGAAGTTGGTCACCCATTTACATGCCATTCACACAAACGGTGGTCGGCGTTGTGTCGGAACTCTAGATCTGCCGGAGTAGACCTGGCGTCGTTGTATGCCACCGATTGTCTTCGTCGTAATCCTGTAACACACTTTGCTCTTAAATGGAACTCACTTCAATGGTGTAAACAAATCGTCATCCATTCAAAATCCAGTCTGAGTGACCTTCGGTAGAGCCACAAGTATCCATCGACACTCTTCACTCTCTTTCGTGGCGTGATAACACCGACTCTGTCTCTATCTGTCTGTCTCTCTCACACGCTCTCTCCCTCAAAGTACTCTAGAGGGCACTAACGTAATTTTCACAAAGGGCAGAAACGTAACATTAATGTGGTCTTGGGTTGTGTAGCTGACGCCATCACCGTTAATTTACTGTTCTTTGTTATGTTATGAATTATTATATATACTAATTACAGTGCGTTCCCGAGTTTACTAACAGATTAAAAGAAAGAAAAAAATATGAGAGAAAAAAAGAGAAGAGTTAATTGCAGTTTCTGTCCATGTGGTTTGCACCAACTAACAGATTCAACACGAGTATAACACTTTGAAACCCTGACTTTTGTCGGGCTAACACTTTACATCCCTCATTTTAACATTGGTTAGTTTTGTGGGTGAAATGACTATTATACCCCTCCATCTTCTTCTCCAACCAACCCACCCACCATCACCAACTCCCCCTCTCTCCACAGGCAAATTATACTCCAAACTCCCTTTCTGAGTCAACATCACCGCCGACTTAATCCCAACCGAACTCAACCTAAACTTAGCATCCGACTGCCACACCCTACTGAACACATCCGTATCATTACAAAACCCCGACCCCCACTGATTCAACCCACACGTCAACCTACCATAATTCACTAAAACCGAACTATTCCCGATCAAAACCGAATCATACGCATCCGGATCAATCCGAATCACCTCAATCGAAACGATAACTAGAGGATCAGTAGCTACTATAAAAACACACAGTAGTATTACCATCTAAACTAAAAAACATAAGATCTGAAGAAGCACCATATCTACTAATATCCTCAGGCCACGGGGACCGCCACGAGAACACGACAGTCCATTCGACGGACAAATTGAATCTCAGAGAGTGTGATTTACCGTCGTAGTTATCGTAAACGGTGAAAGTGCGTAAATAATATCTTCCAGGGGGAATATTAGGGAATTTATAGCAGTTTTTGACCGGATGAGATTGGGAAGTAACCGAGGGTTTTTTTTCGTGGAAGGATTGGAATAAGAGAGGCTCTGAAACGATGTCGTTTGATCCGACGGAAGCATAAAGGTTAGATAGCCATGTCGTGTTGAATTTTTCGGTGGTGGTTGTTGTACTGCCGCAGTCGATGTTACACAATTTTGAAATATAATATAATGTTAAAGAAAAAAGACACAATGAATCGCAAAAATGACACAATGATGAAAATAAGAAAAAAAACACAATGCTACATAAAAAAACACAATGATATAACGTAAATTCTAAAAACTACAAGCTAAAAATCCAAAAAAAGCGAAAACCTAAAAATTAAGATCGTAGGGTTCGATGAGACGGTTCCAATATGCCGCTTGAATGAGTTCAATCGGAGTCTGTTTGATACCCTTCCTAGGACTTCCTATTTTTCTTTCACTATGTATTTGATCCTAACCCATATATACCTTTGTTGGGTAATATCTACCCTACCTAATAAAATAGTAACTCGGGCGACATGTGGCATTTTACTAGAGCCTCCACATAGGCTCAAACACAGCTGACACATGACAGCCATACAAATGCTTTCACAAAACACACGCGCCCGACCTAGATCTGTATCCGATTATTATAACCCAATTCACAAAACCCTACCTTCTTCATTTTACACTTAAACATTCTCTATTCTCTCCATGGTTCCGCCGCCATACCTCACCTGGCAGCTCATTATCCTGTATTCTTCATCTCGTTCAATCGATTATTATAACCCAAGTTTACAAATTCCTACCCTATTCATTCAACAGTCTCTATTTTGTTTAGGGTATCGCCGCTAGTGGTCCGACAGTCGGGTCAGTATCCCACGTTCTTCATCTCCTTCAGTCGGCCGTTCTTCATCTTTTACATATCAAGGTATTGTGTTATTTGTTGATCTATGATTAGGGCTGCAAACGAACCGAACGAACACGAACTTGTTCATGTTTGTTTGTTAAGAAAAATATGTATTCATGAACAGTTCATGAACACTTACCGAACGAGATTTTCTGTTCGTGTTCGTTTGTTAAGAAAACAATCATGTTCGTGTTCGTTTGTTAATTTTGTTCATGAACACACATGAACACAAACATACACAAAGAAGTGTTCATGAACAGAAACAAATACAAACGAACATAAATTAAGTTTCTAATAAAATTTAATTCACATACATATATGTTTATTTATTTATTTGGGTTAAATAAATAAAAATAAAATAATATTAAGACAAATTATAAAAATTAAAAACCTTATTAAACTATTGAATATAAACAAACATAAGCAAACACGTTACCGAACGTTCACGGACATAAACAAACGAACATGGCCTCTGTTCATGTTCGTTCGTTTAACTAAACGAACGAAATATTTTGTTCGTGTTCATTCGTTTATTAAACGAACTTCCCACCGAACTGTTCATGAACTGTTCGCTGAAAGTTCAGTTCGTTTGCAGCCCTAAATCTGATATATCTGTTGTAAATATTGTAAAGATATGTGATATTTGTTTTCTCAATGTCCAAAAAATCCGGGTATTGTGTTCTTCAATCGGTTGACCTTCATCTCCTACATATCAGGTATTCAAGTGTTTATAGTTTTAAAGTATTTTATAAAAGTTGGATATGGATCGATTGGTCTGACGATCTCTTTTTTCTTCAAACGGAGTGCCGCTAAATGAATTTTATTTGTGCATATTTTCTGGATGTTATGTGCATCTTAAGAAAATATGTGCACCCGGATGTTCAGATCTGAATCCGGATGTTCATAATTCAGTTTTTAAAGGGGGATTTTGATGTTCAATCTGTTTCAAGAAAATCGGATGTTAAGAATTAACCGATTGAATTTCTCGATTTTGATGCTTTAAATTTGCATTTTTAAGAGGAATTTTGATGTTCAATCGGTTTGAAGAAAATCTGTATTTAAGCATAAATCGATTGAATTTATGAATTATGCTTACAATTTGTCTATGGAATAAATTATTATTTAGCTTGGTTTTGATATTAAGAGGCTATTTCATATGCTCATTAACATAAATATGAATTATGCATACAATTTCTCTATGAAATTAGTGAAAGAAGCAATTTATCACATAGTAATTTTCTAATTGAGACATGATAGATAAATAAGATTTATGTATCAAAATTATGTCATAGAATAATTTGCCACTTTTTAAATCCCCCTGATATTATTTTTGTGCTTATTCTAGGATTGGGTGTTTGATATAGTGTCGTGTTGAAGTGTTACTGTATCTTTATAATTTAAAAACAAAGGTTGAAATGATTTGAGTTCGTACTCAAGCTCGCATAAATTAAAAAGGTTGGCTTAGCATGTCTCATTTACAAAACAAGAGAACAAATAACAACCATACTGAGTAAAATCTCCAAGAGAAATGTAAAAAAAAGTCACAGAGGATGTTTAAATGTCCTATGATACAGATTAATAAACAAAATACATACAAATTAACTAATTATGTAGTTTGTTTTTTTTGTCTCTAGTGCGTAAACTCGTATTTTCTTTGAAATTATCAGTATGTCTTATCATAATGGGAACCAATTCTTCAAAGTTGTACATGACCCTTCTTCATGTGAATTGGTAAGCCATGTATGTTACTTATTTCCATTCTATTTTTACGTTACTAGAGCTCAAAACTAAATTTGTCGTTCCTATTCTTTATTTATCTTGCACCCTATACCTATGTCTATGAACACATTCTTTTGGGTAAATAACTTATTTAACTCAAATGTTATCATTAAGACTTCCCAAGGTCATATATGGTATGTTCGTGTCAAATTATTTGATGATGTCTTATGTTTAACTGATGGATGGTCTCATGTTGTACGTAATTTATGCTTCGGCATATTCTTTGTTATTTTTGAGTATCTTGGTCATTCTATAGTTATGATCAAGTACTACAATCATTGTCCGTCTAAACAATTATCAAGCTCATTCTGCAAGATGATTGATCATGAATTAACAACTCCTCTGGTATGTGTTTTCTTATTATCTTACAAATACAAATTAAAAAAATATTACCATTCGATTGTTTATTTTTATATGGAAAACTAAATTATTATATACTATGATTTCATTGTTTTTCAGGTGTTGCCTATATCATTTGTTAATAAACATTATGCCGAAGATCTACCATCTACTCCTATTAACCTATTTGTGTCAGATGACCATCAATGGAATGTGACTCTCCAATAAATTGGTTCTAAATACTATTTTAGTAATGGATGGGTGAAATTTCTGGAAGATCTTCGTCTTGAAGTTGGCGATTTTAGTTGTTTTGAGATGCATGATACCACACATTTAAATATAATCATGTTTAACAAGAGCGGACGTCAAATGGTGTGACAACCGGTAAATTTTCTTTTCGTTTCCTTCTTTTCGTCTCTTTCATTTTTGTTGGATCAGTATGCTCTTGAAGGTTTACTTGCTAGTGAACACTTATGTGTTTTAGCAAGTTCAATCAGATTTGCACAGCGGAATAAGTGTGTAAAGTTACACTATCAACGGGAGTTATTATTCCCCCTGGATGTTGCAAACTAAAGACAAGTTAATGAGAATTTAAGTATTGAATGTGAGTGACAATAAATACTCAAATAGATTCTCAGTAAATGAAATGGAAATAACAATAATGAGCTTTGAAGGATTTCAGTTTCAATTAAAATCAATGTCTAAAATAGAGGGACGAACCCATCTATTTATAGACTTACAAATGCATGGACCTTGATACAAAAGCAAGTATGCAACAAGTTGCAGTCTTGGAACTTGTACAAAAAGATAAAGTAATAATAAACAATTAAACTACTGAAACATAAGGGCGGTGGAAAGATTCTATTACAAGTGCTGATGAATGACAAACTACCGATGAGTGGTTTGTCTTCAGTAGTTCTTCAGTGGACTTGTCTGGTTTGACTTCAGAACTTCTGATCTATCTTCTTCAGTACTTCTTGAATCCTTCTTCAATACTTTTGTCTTCTTTCTTCAGTAGTTCTATACTTAGAATAATTTGCAGAAGTATGAATTAGACTAAGGTTTGCAAAATGTGGTTTCTTCAATCCTTTCTGTCCTAACAATCTCCCCCTGGATTGATGAAGCCAAAACCTTATCTAAATCCTTATTGTTGTTTTCTTATGTCATTAACTATCTTCCATATTTCTTTGAACATGGAATTCTTCAATTGATTCAGCTGTTCATCAGTGAGAGATCCTTGTTGAGGTTCTAGATGTTGAATTGTAAGCAAGTCTTGTGTTGATAGATTTTTCAGTTCATTCATTGATTTGAAGGCCTTGCTTGTAAGATCTCTTCTTGTCACCAATACTGAGTTGGAATCAGTAAAGGACCATCTGATGATCAGCACTTTAGATCTGTCAAAATCTGAAGTATAGGGAACCATGCTGGATCCCTGGGATGTTCCTGAGTGTTGGATATTCTCTATTTCAGTGACTCTCAGGTGGGATTCACTTCTGTCTTCTGTTTGCACCACATCAGGTAATTTAAAAGTAGGTAAATGATGTTCAGTAACTACCTTTGTGTGCAGTTTGTCAGTTATAGTCTTCTGAATTTGGTAAGCAAATGTTGAAGGATCCCTGAACTGTGTTATCAGAGGCTTTTCTTCAATATCAAAGTCTCCTTGTAGAACTGTGTTGCCTTCTAGCAGCACCATCTTGAAATCAGTCTTTGTATTGTCCTCTGGCTTTCTTTTGGTAGCAGGTCTTTGTTTAACACCAGAAGTTCTAACTACTGAAGTTGATACTTCAGAAGTTTTGTACTTCTCTGGATTTGCAGCCTTGTCAGCCTTGTATCTTTTGTATGTGTCCAGTAGTTTGTCTTCTCTCCATTTTGACACTGAGGCTTTTGAACCATAGTCATTAGTTACCAATTCTTCAATTATCTCTGCTCTCTTAGCTTTTCTATCCTTCTCTGTTGTAGGCTTGTCAGCAACAAGTTGAGCTCTTCTTGTTAGCTCATCCATTGAGAGCCCTTTGAGTGAATAGGCTTTTGTTTTGCTGTTCTTTGTTATAAAAGACACCAGTTGTTGTCTTTTGTCTTCTTCAGTAATTCTTTCTGTTTTAGCTTGTCTATTCAACTCTGCTTCATAAGCTTGAAGCTTTTCATTTAAGCTCAAGTCTTCCATTGCTTCCAGGTTGTTCCAGATCTCTTCTTCCTTAGCCTTTCTTTGGGCTGCAAGTAAGCTCTTTTCTAGTAATTCTTTGGACATTGAAATTGGAGAAGGGCTCAGCACAGTCATTTGAGTTGTTGTAGGCCTTGGAATAGGAGTTGGTTTGAAGGCTCTTCAGTTATTTGTAAGATGGAAGTGTTAACTGCTGAAGTGGTGATAGAAGTATCAACTACTGAAGGATTGTCTTCAGTACTTTCAGAGTCTTCAGCAGTTTCTTCATTATGGCCTTGGGAAGTTTCAGCTTCAACTTCAGTTCTAGAAACATGCCTTTTTTGATCTTCTTTTTGTTTCTTAGCTTTTTCTAGCAGTTGTTGTTGTTATAGAGCCACTCTTGCCTTTATCCTGGCTTCTAGTGACTCCTTTGGTTCCTTAATCTTCTCCCCCCTTTTTGGCTTCATCCACTTCTGGAAGCCTGCCAGGTTGAGAAGTTCTACCAAAGAGTTCAGCAAGCTGTCTTGAGTTGTTGTTAATCTTATTGGACAGCTCACCAAGTTTCTTGTTAATCACCTCAAATTAAGTTGCGGTTTTCAACTCCCAAGCATTTGTGAAAGATTTGAGGTGATTGGCTATTAGGGTGTTCATCATCTGGTATAGGGCACCATCTGGGCTGCATAGTTGGTTCAAATCTATGCTTGATGACCCAGGGAAGTGGGTAGGCATTTTTAGTGAGGGGTGTGTTTCTAGGTGATCTTCAGGATGTACTGAAGATGCCACTTTAAGGGAATCAGGGATCAAGTGGACTTTAACCTGATCTGGTGTGACCAGCTCTTTGAGCTTAGAGACACCAGGTGTAGGACCTTCACTAGCAGCCGTCAATTCATGTTTAGTGGAGTGTGAATCATCATCCAAATCAATGGAATCATCTGAATCCCTGATAATATCCCAGTTGTCTCATGTACCTCTTGTTCTTGGTTTAGAGGATTTCCTACCTCAGGCATTAAGCCTTCATCAGTAGTTGCCACAAGTGAGGTCTTAGCTATGTTACTTCTGTCCTCAGATCCACCACTGGGTGGTGAATGAGTAGTAGCAGCCTCAAATGTACCTAAGGTCTCTAAGTTTGGGCTTAGAAACCCTGGTTCATCCTCATCTCTTGGATTAGGGCTATGGATATCCACATTCATATCAAAGTCTGATGGTATGTCCCCTGTTTGATGTGGTTGTTGGGGACTGACATGTTCTAATGGGATAGTCTCTTTTAGCCCATAGAGAAGTTTGGCAATTTCTATGGTTGATGGTTCAGGTTCAGTAGTTTGGGGTAAAGGTTCAACAGTTTCAAAAGAAGGGCCAGTTGGTATGGTTTTCTTGAATTTCTTTCTTTTGAAAAGAATGGTAATTGGGGCTCTTGGAGGGGTTTGAGATGGATGAGACTGAGAGGATGTTTCAGTCACATCTTTAACAAGTGCAGATTGCACATCAGCAGTTTCAGGCATCTCAACTTCCTGAACTGCCTTTCTTTTAAGGCTGGTGAGTTTTGGTTTTTGTTGTTTTGTTTTCTTGGCCTTTTTGGGTAGGGGTTTGGAAGATGAGGGTTCCATGGGGACTGTTTCTTGTTCCCCTTGGTCATCTTCTGGCAAGGCAGCCAGTTTATTATGCCTAGAGTATGCTTGTGAGGTTAATGGGTTTAAAACAGTTGTTTTACCCACAAGCACCTCTTCTCTAAGTTCTTTAATTATGCATTGCATAATGAACCTTGGATACAACAAAAACTTCTTTTTAGAGTTTTGGTGATGCAACACCAATTCATTAAAGAAAAGTGCTGATGCCCTGAATTTTGTTTCATTCACAATGGAATGAAAAATAGGTTGAAAAGTAGAGGGCATCTGATCATAAGATCCAGTTTTTGGACTCAGACACATGATAATGTAATGAAACAAAAGTTTATATTTTGGTTCAAAATATTTCTTAAAAATTGTAGCATGTGAGAGAGTACCTTGGTAACCACACTCTGTCATGGTCAAATGAATTTCGGAGTTTGGAAATTGATCTGGGGCATCCACATCATCTAGACTCAGTCTAATCCCCAAAGTTGCTGGTGTGATTGCCATTGTTCTCCCTTGGATGGTTGATTTGAGGGAGATCACTTGATCATTCACTGTCACCGTCTCCGCGTTCGCCCAGAACTCATTTAGACTTTCAGTATGGATTGGAGGATCAATGGTGAGGGCAGTGAAGTATTGGGATTTGACGACTAAATCAATGATTTCGTTGTATTGGGACCAGGCTTCATGTTTCTCAAAGTAGCCTCTTTGATTGTGTCCTTGTTTTAGTGTAAGAGCCACGTGGTTTGTGTGTTTGTGGATCGAACAGTGTTTTTGTTTGCATGTTAAGGGTTTGAGAGTGTTTTTGAGAGAGAAGGAGGGAATTTTGCTTTTGGAAAGGATAAGTGTTGGAAAAGGTGTTTATCAGAAGTTTATAACCGCCTTAGGTCAAACTTCTGAAGTGGGAAATGTCTGATTTACCCTTAATGACAAAACTGCCGATGAAGAACAACTATCATCAGTAGTTCCCATTTGCTCTTCAGTAGTTTGTTAACAACTGATGAGAATGTTTATAAATACTTTATTCACAACTTCTGAAGTTTATTTTATCAGAAGTTAATCATTTTTCAGAAAATATTCCCATACTGATGTTTTGTACATCAGTAGTTTCTCTCTTTTTGTTTTTCAGAAGTTTTAGAACAAAACAGATGTAAGTGAAAAATAAAATATCTGCAGAAAAGTAAAGGAAACACTTACAAATTTAGCATCCCAAGCATGGATACTAACTTCTTAAATGTTGATGTGTCAAGGGGTTTAGTGAATATGTCAGCTATTTGATTAGCTGTTGTCACATGCTTCACTTCAATCTTGCCCTTTTCATAGCAATCCCTTATGAAATGATACTGGATTTCAATATGTTTAGTCTTTAAGAACTGAACGGGATTTTAAATGATGCTAATGGCAGATTTACTGTCTACAAGCAATGGTGTCTTGGTCTCTTTGATTCCATAATCAAGAAGTTGATATTGGAGCCATTGTATCTGTGATGTACAACTTACAGCTGCAATGTATTCAGCTTCAGCAGTTGAAGTTGCAACAGATGTTTGCTTGTTTGACTGCCAAGATACTAGACAGCTTCCCAAGAATTGACAACCACCAGATGTTGATTTTCTTGACATTTTGCACCCTGCACAGTCACTATCGGAAAAAGCTGATAACTTGGTATTGCTAGAAGCAGGATACCAAATTCCAAGTGTAGGAGTTCCTTTCAGATATCTGAAGATTCTTTTGACTGCAATTAGGTGTGATTCCCTAGGAGCTGATTGATATATAGCATAGACACATGTTGAAAACATAATATCTGGTCTAGAAGCAGTTAGATATAAAAGGGAACCTATCATACATCTATACATGGTTTGATCAACCTGTTTTCCTTAATCATCTGGTTCAACTTGTGTGATAGGTGTCATGGGAGTGGAACATGATTTACAGTCTTGTAAAGAAAATTTGATCAATAATTCTTTAACATATTTAGATTGATGTATAAAAGTTCCATTTGTTTGTTGTTTAATCTGCAGTCCTAAAAAGTACTGCAGTTCTCCCATCCTACTCATCTCAAATTTTGATTGCATGAGTTTCTTAAATTCATCACACAGTTTTGTGTTTGTTGAACCAAATACGATATCATCAACATAAATTTGAACAAGTAAGACATGATTTCCAACATGTATTATGAAAAGAGTTTTATCAATGGAGCCTCTTTTAAAGTTATTTTTGAGCAAAAACTTGGAAAGTATTTCACACCAGGCTCTTGGAGCCTGCTTTAGCCCATAAAGAGCTTTGTCAAGCTTGTACACCCACTCAGTGTAACATTACGTATTTAAAACTTGTACGTTACACATTCGTCATTAATAAAACGTCACGTTTTATTTTATACGTTGCATTTATTATTTTTGTCGCGTTTATGGAACCCTAATACTATATATATATATATATATATTATATATTATAACATTGAAATATATCAAAAAAATTAAAAGTCTTGGCCGGGAATCGAACCCGCGCCAAGACCGGGCCAAACACACACACCAGCTTAACCAACTGGGCTAGCCTTTCAACTTGTAATAAACCCGGACCACTATTAATTATAAACGCATTTTAAAAACCTTCACAGTTGACAAGGAAAGTCAACTGTGGGTTAGCTTGTGAATCAATCCAAGGAATTAACTCGTGATTGTTTTATAATTGGTAAATTCAATTGATTATCGGCCCAGTGTGACTCTATTACACGTCAATTACAACGAATCATTGACTTAATTTGAAACCCTACGCGTATGATATTAATCGAGGTCAAACTTTCCAATTAACCAAACCCTTTGATCCTCAGTATAAATAGATGACCTACGATCCTTGGAAACTCGCTCACAACTCTCTCTCAACCTCCAATTATCTCTAAAACACTCTAATTATAATCATCTTGTTCGTTGTTTGACTTCTGGTTTGACCAAGCACACGAACTCGAAACAACACTGTGAGTCTAATTATTCGTGTGGGTTATGTTCATCGGCCATCACATATCAATAGCCCTATGGTTAATTAGGCTATTGATGTGTGATTTGTCCAATTGCAATTTCTAGGGTTCGTTACTTTGAATTGGGGATAAACACTGATTCGCGTTATGTATTTATTTAATTTTAAACAGAGAATATCACAACCACTGGCCTAGGCCAAGTGGTTGTGACCTTGGCTCAATACAGAAGGTACCCGGGTTCGAGTCCCGGCTACTGCCCCCTTTTTGCTTTTTTTTTTTTTTTCTTTTAAACAAAGCTTTATTATATATATATATATATATTAAACATTTTAAACTTATAAATTCATTTATAAATATTAAAACTATTTTATAAATTCTAAAAAAATTATATTTATTAAATCTGAGTCAAAAGTTTTATTTACAATTTTTATTTTTCAGAAATTCATTTATTTAATATTTATAATAATTAAATCAATTTTATACCATTATATTTATAAAAATCCATTTATATATCAAAACAATTTTATTAAATTCTCCAAAAATTATTCTGACTTTTTATAAAGTTAAACTTTACTGAAATATTTTTTTAATTCAGTAAAATCATTTATTTCATATTTTTAATCAATTTTTGTTAGATTTAATCATAATTAAATCATAATAAATCCAATTTTCATCATTTTTGCACCAAAATTTTATACAAATTATTTTTAATTATTTAGAGCAGAAATATGATTTTTAAAATAGAAATTCTTTAATTTTAGTATTTTTGAATATTAAAGTTAATTGTTGGCAATTTGTAATAAATAGATTTAAAAATCTATTTTAAATTAAATAATTTTATAAAAATTATTTTTATACTTCAAACACTTTAATGTGTACATTCAAAATTCAAAATTTATAAAAAGACTTTCTTTTATTAATTATCAAATTTTCCTTTATTAATTAACATTTTAATTTAATTTCAACAATTGATTATCCCCAAATCGAAACCCTAGGATACACTTATAAGTTAATTAGACTTAGACTTATTATATATTACCTTATTATAGGGTGATATTTGGAATCATTTTGGGCAACACTATTATTTCATCTTTTCAACAAGTTTAACATTTGCTAAGGTGAGTTTTACATAGCCCCTTTTATTATCACCATTTTTGGGGTGAAACATGTTATAACATTATCATTGCAAATCAATCATCAATGTGTCTATGTGTTTTCTATGTTGCATTATGTCTTGAGCATGATTAGAGTAAGCACCATTCTAGCATAGTCATTAACTCCGTACAAGCCGACGGTATACATTGATAGATCTATTGGACTGACAATCCCACCCTGATACGTGCCTCCTACAAAGGTTACGTGGGTGTTTGTTATCGCATAACATATTCAATTGGACCATGAGTGTATGGTATGTATCATTTTATAACAGTCATCAGGGTTGATTATGCACTCGATTTATTTCTATTATGTTCTCACATATGGGCTAGATTGACATGACACATGAATTGCACAACATTTTATTCATTTTATTATCAAAAACCTATGTAATTCTCACCAACTTATGTTGACCCAAAATACTTTCAAAATTAACATGTTTCAGGTAACAATGAAGCTGAGGCTTGAGTTAGCATGAGGATTTTACTTGAAGTTTTATTTGAAGTTATTGAAGTTGTTATTTGATATTATGTATTTGAATTTTTAGACATCATTTCATATTTGGATATTATGTTTGAATAAATTATTTAAAATTTACATTATACCATGTGCTACTGAAAACAATCATCAATACGTGGCACCCCGATGTTTCCGCCATCGGTTGGGGTGTTACAGATTGGTATCAGAGCCTTGGTTATAGGGAATTAGGTTATTAGAAATAATCTAGACTATAACCTTAGGGACTTAAACAGTACTTGCTTCTCCTACTTGTAACCCTAATTGCTTCCCTAATCCTATCCTTATCCTATGCCTTGTAACCCTAAACCTACATGTGACTACTCTTATTTGTCTGCTGCAATCCTGATCCACCATTAGATTTATAGGACAAAATCCTCAGGTTTAACCTGAACCCCCTTGAGATCTCGTCGAAGTTCTAGATTTTAATAACGAACACGTGCAATCTGGAAGGGTGAACGCCTGTATTCTGAGTCTTCTGTCTAGGCTGGCATTGCGCATATATCCCAATCAGACGAGGGACCCGGATGCCTACCTGGGAATTCTCGGGATGAGTGTTCACTTATAGGCTAAAGCATGTCTTCATATGTTATTAGAATTTAGAATCTTTGATAAGTCAACGTTTTGGTTTATTCGTTTTAATTAATGAATAAATGATTACATTCCTTATATAAACTCTCATTCATTTCATTGTGTCTATTACAGATCATGCCTCCTCGTCGCAGCACTCGCAACAACAATGGTGAGAACCACGAAGAAGGTGGTGATAACCACAACCATAACCATGACCAAGTTCCTAACCACAACAACAATGGGGTCGATGCTCAACTAGCTGCGATCATTTCTCAACAAATGGCGCAACAAATCGCAACTCTGGTTCCCAATTTACTCGCTCAGGTCATCCAATTGAATGGCAACGGGAATGGTCACAACAACGGGAACGGGAATGGCAATGGCAATGGAAATGGACCCCAAGCCTGCACCCTTAAGCATTTCAACTCTTGTAACCCTCCAAAGTTTAGTGGTGAAAAAGGAGCTACTGGACTCCTCCAATGGTTTGAGGGTATTGAGAATACTTTCATCAACAGTGAGTGCCCCAACAACTTCAAGGTTCGTTACGCCATGAGTGTTCTCCATAAACGAGCACTCACATGGTGGAATGAAGAAAAGCGTACTCGTGGGGCCGAGGTTGCTCTTGCTATGACATGGGACCAAGTCAAGGAGGTCATGAAGGAAGAGTTTTGTCCTCGCAATGAAGTTAAGAAACTTGAGGATGAGTTCCACACCTTAGCTCAAGATAGTGGGGAAAACCTTGCCTACAACACCCGCTTTCATGAGCTTAGCTTATTGTTGCCCCACAAAGTTACTCCTCTGCCGGTAGCCATCGAGAAGTACATCGGTGGTCTGCCCATGCAAATCCAGGACACCGTTTGGGGTAGAAATCCTGCAACTCTGGAAGAGGCCAAACGTCTAGCGGCCACTCTTACTGATAATCACGTGAAGAACGATACTCTCGTTCGCAAGGGCACTAAGAAGACTGTTGCCAAAGACACTCCACAGCCTGCAATTGAAGTCAAGCCTGAGACCTCAAGCAACAAAAAGCGCAAGGCTAGAAACTATATGGTTGCTGCTACTCCACCTACTGCCCAAAACCCAGCCAAGAAACCATACACCGGACCTCACCCTTTGTGCAACACTTGCAAGTACCATCATCCAACACAGGTGCCATGTCGATTTTGTACTAAGTGTCAACGATATGGTCACCTGGTGAACGTCTGTCGATCTCCTACTACCCAAGACAACAATAACCCAGCTCCCAACCAACAAAACAACAGGCCTACTCGTGGTCAATGCTACGAGTGTGGTAACCCTAATCACTACATCAACAACTGCCCTAATCGTAACCGAAACCAAAACCAAAACCAAAACCAAAACCGCAACCAGAACCAAGGTGCTCGAGGTCGCGCCTACAATCTCAACGCTAACCAGGCTCGTGACAACAACGAAGTGGTGAATGGTACGTTTCTCATTAATAACCACTATGCGTCCATATTATTTGATTCAGGAGCTGATAAGTCATTCGTGTCACTGAAGTTTGAACCTTTACTTAACTTACCCCACACTAATCTAGAAGAACCTTTCGTGGTAGAGGTAGCTAACAGGAAGTCTATTTCGATCGACTCTATTATTCGTAACTGCTTGTTGGACCTCGACGATCATACTTTCCCTATCGATCTCATCCCCATGCATCTTGGTAGTTTTGATGTTATAGTAGGCATGGACTGGTTGTCAACTCATCGTGCCGAAATTCCGTGCTTCGAGAAAGTCATACGCATTCCTCTCGAATCTGGTGAGATTTTGAAGATCTATGGTGAGAAACCCTGTGGTGAGCTTAAGCTTATGTCTTGTACTACTGCCCAAAAGTACTTACGAAAGGGGTATACAGCCTTCTTAGCTAACGTGATAGAGAAGAAGGACAAAGGCAAAAGTATCCAAGACATTCCTATTATTCGAGACTATCCTGAAGTCTTTCCAGAGGATTTACCTGGTTTGCCTCCTGCTCGACAAGTGGAGTTTCGCATTGATCTTGTTCCTGGTGCTAATCCTGTCGCTAAAGCTCCTTATCGTCTTGAACCCTCTGAGATGCAAGAACTTGCCAGTCAATTACAGGAACTTTCTGATAAAGGGTTCATTCGCCCTAGTTCTTCTCCATGGGGAGCCCCTGTCTTATTCGTTAAAAAGAAGGATGGTTCTCTTAGGATGTGTATTGACTACCGTGAACTCAACAAACTCACCATCAATAATCTTTATCCACTTCCTAGGATTGACGATCTCTTCGATCAACTTCAAGGAGCAACCCACTTCTCGAAGATTGATCTCCGTTCTGGTTATCATCAGCTTAGAGTCCACGAAGAAGATATTCCCAAGACAGCTTTTCGCACTCGCTACGGTCACTATGAATTCATGGTTATGCCTTTTGGGTTGACCAATGCTCCCGCAGTATTTATGGATTTGATGAATCGGGTTTGTAGACCATATCTCGACAAATTCGTGATCGTTTTCATCGATGATATTTTGATTTACTCTAAATCAAAATCCGATCACGAGCAACATCTTCACTCTATCTTGAATCTCCTAAAGAAAGAACAACTGTACGCCAAGTTCTCAAAATGTGAATTTTGGCTTAAGGAAGTTCAATTTTTGGGACATGTCATTGATATGAACGGAATTCATGTTGATCCTGCAAAGATCGAAGCTGTGAAGAATTGGAGTGTTCCTACCACTCCAACGGAAGTCCGTTCTTTTCTTGGGTTGGCTAGTTATTATCGTCGATTCATCGCCAATTTCTCCAAGATCGCTGTTCCTCTCACTACCTTAACTCACAAGGGTAAACCCTATGAGTGGGGACCTAAGCAAGAGGAAGCATTCGAAACTCTTAAGCTGAAACTCTGTGAAGCTCCTATCTTGTCTCTACCTGATGGTAATGATGATTTCGTGGTCTACTGTGATGCATCGAACCAGGGTCTTGGTTGTGTTCTCATGCAACGAGGAAAGGTTATTGCTTATGCGTCTCGACAACTCAAGACTCACGAAAAGAATTATACCACCCATGATCTTGAATTGGGCGCTGTTGTCTTTGCACTCAAGATTTGGAGACATTATCTTTATGGGACCAAATGTGTGGTGTTCACGGACCACAAAAGTCTCCAACATGTCTTCGATCAAAAGAATCTTAACATGAGGCAACGACGTTGGGTTGAATTACTTAACGACTATGATTGCGAAATTCGCTACCATCCTGGCAAGGCGAATGTTGTGGCTGACGCACTTAGTCGTAAAGAGCGTGTCAAACTCCAATGTGCGAGAGTTCGTACTGATCTTCAAGATCGCATTCTCCAGGCTCAACACACATCAGTCACCCAAGGTAACATGTACGATGAAATGTCTTGTGGTGCTGAAACTCAACTTGAAACCAAACCCGATGGTCTCCTTTATTTCCTTAACCGACTGTGGATTCCCGACCGTGATGATCTTCGTACTTTTCTCATGAACGAGGCTCATAAGTCTCGTTATTCTATTCATCCTGGTGCTGACAAGATGTACCAAGATCTTCGTTATTCTTATTGGTGGCCTGGTATGAAGAAAGACATTGCTCTATTCGTTGCAAAATGCCTCACTTGTTCCAAGGTTAAGGCTGAACATCAACGACCATCTGGTATGCTCGAACAACCAGAGATTCCTGTCTGGAAATGGGAGAGCATAGCTATGGATTTCATCACCAAACTCCCTCGTACACCCAAAGGTTTCGACAGTATTTGGGTAATCGTCGATCGTTTGACCAAGTCCGCTCACTTCCTACCTATTCGTGAGAAGTATTCTGTGGAAAGGTTGGCAAAGATGTATGTAAGTGAAATCGTATGTCGTCACGGTATACCTTCGGACATTATTTCTGATCGCGATGGTCGTTTCACCTCTCACTTTTGGGAATCTCTACAAGATGCTTTGGGTACCAAGTTGAACCTGAGCACTGCTTATCACCCTCAAACGGATGGTCAGACTGAACGAACCATCCAGACACTTGAGGACATGCTCAGGGCATGTGTCATCGATTTTGGTGGCGCATGGGATTCTCATCTTCCTTTGGTTGAGTTTTCATACAACAACAGTTATCACGCCAGCATTAACATGGCTCCTTTTGAAGCACTCTATGGTCGGAAATGTCGTTCTCCTGTCTGTTGGACTGAGGTTGGTGAAGCTCGTATTACTGGACCCGAACTAATCCAGGAAACCACAGACAAAATTCAGCTTATTCAGGACAATCTTCTCAAGGCTAGAAGTCGCCAAAAGAGTTATGCTGATAAACGTCGTAAACCCTTGGAATTTCAAGTTGGGGACCTTGTACTACTTAAGGTATCCCCTTGGAAGGGAGTTATTCGTTTCGGTAGAAAGGGAAAACTAGCTCCTCGATACGTAGGCCCCTTCAAAATTCTTGACAGAGTTGGAAAAGTGGCTTACAAACTTGAACTTCCACCTGAGCTAAGCAATGTTCATCCGACCTTCCATGTTTCGAATCTCAAGAAATGCTTAGCAGATGAGAACCTTCATGTTCCTCTTGAGGATGTGCAAATTGATGAAAGCATGCACATTATCGAGAAACCCGTCGAGATTGTTGATACTGGAGTCAAGAAACTCAAGCGCAGTCGTATTCCGATCGTTAAGGTTCGTTGGGAATCTAAACGAGGCCCAGAGTTCACTTGGGAACGTAAAGACCAGATGAAGTCAAAGTATCCACATCTTTTCCCACCAGACTCTCCAACTCCAACTTCGGGACGAAGTTCCTAAAAGTAGGGGAGACTGTAACATTACGTATTTAAAACTTGTACGTTACACGTTCGTCATTAATAAAACGTCAAGTTTTATTTTATACGTTGCATTTATTATTTTTGTCGCGTTTATGGAACCCTAATACTATATATATATATATATATATATATATATATATATATATTATAACATTGAAATATATCAAAAAAATTAAAAGTCTTGGCCGGGAATCGAACCCGCGCCAAGACCGGGCCAAACACACACACCAGCTTAACCAACTGGGCTAGCCTTTCAACTTGTAATAAACCCGGACCACTATTAATTATAAACGCGTTTTAAAAACCTTCACAGTTGACAAGGAAAGTCAACTGTGGGTTAGCTTGTGAATCAATCCAAGGAATTAACTCGTGATTGTTTTATAATTGGTAAATTCAATTGATTATCAGCCCAGTGTGACTCTATTACACGTCAATTACAACGAATCATTGACTTAATTTGAAACCCTACGCGTATGATATTAATCGAGGTCAAACTTTCCAATTAACCAAACCCTTTGATCCTCAGTATAAATAGATGACCTACGATCCTTGGAAACTCGCTCACAACTCTCTCTCAACCTCCAATTATCTCTGAAACACTCTAATTATAATCATCTTGTTCGTTGTTTGACTTCTGGTTTGACCAAGCACACGAACTCGAAACAACACTGTGAGTCTAATTATTTGTGTGGGTTATGTTCATCGGCCATCACACATCAATAGCCCTATGGTTAATTAGGCTATTGATGTGTGATTTGTCCAATTGCAATTTCTAGGGTTCGTTACATTGAATTGGGGATAAACACTGATTCGCGTTATGTATTTATTTAATTTTAAACAGAGAATATCACAACCACTGGCCTAGGCCAAGTGGTTGTGACCTTGGCTCAATACAGAAGGTACCCGGGTTCGAGTCCCGGCTACTGCCCCCTTTTTGCTTTTTTTTTTTCTTTTAAACAAAGCTTTATTATATATATATATATTAAACATTTTAAACTTATAAATTCATTTATAAATATTAAAACTATTTTATAAATTCTAAAAAAATTATATTTATTAAATCTGAGTCAAAAGTTTTATTTACAATTTTTATTTTTCAGAAATTCATTTATTTAATATTTATAATAATTAAATCAATTTTATACCATTATATTTATAAAAATCCTATTATATATCAAAACAATTTTATTAAATTCTCCAAAAATTATTCTGACTTTTTATAAAGTTAAACTTTACTGAAATAATTTTTAATTCAGTAAAATCATTTATTTCATATTTTTAATCAATTTTTGTTAGATTTAATCATAATTAAATCATAATAAATCCAATTTTCATCATTTTTGCACCAAAATTTTATACAAATTATTTTTAATTATTTAGAGCAGAAATATGATTTTTAAAATAGAAATTCTTTAATTTTAGTATTTTTGAATATTAAAGTTAATTGTTGGCAATTTGTAATAAATAGATATAAAAATCTATTTTAAATTAAATAATTTTATAAAAATTATTTTTATACTTCAAACACTTTAATGTGTACATTCAAAATTCAAAATTTATAAAAAGACTTTCTTTTATTAATTATCAAATTTTCCTTTATTAATTAACATTTTAATTTAATTTCAACAATTGATTATCCCCAAATCGAAACCCTAGGATACACTTATAAGTTAATTAGACTTAGACTTATTATATATTACCTTATTATAGGGTGATATTTGGAATCATTTTGGGCAACACTATTATTTCATCTTTTCAACAAGTTTAACATTTGCTAAGGTGAGTTTTACATAGCCCCTTTTATTATCACCATTTTTGGGGTGAAACATGTTATAACATTATCATTGCAATTCAATCATCAATGTGTCTATGTGTTTTCTATGTTGCATTATGTCTTGAGCATGATTAGAGTAAGCACCATTCTAGCATAGTCATTAACTCCGTACAAGCCGACGGTATACATTGATAGATCTATTGGACTGACAATCCCACCCTGATACGTGCCTCCTACAAAGGTTACGTGGGTGTTTGTTATCGCATAACATATTCAATTGGACCATGAGTGTATGGTATGTATCATTTTATAACAGTCATCAGGGTTGATTATGCACTCGATTTATTTCTATTATGTTCTCACATATGGGCTAGATTGACATGACACATGAATTGCACAACATTTTATTCATTTTATTATCAAAAACCTATGTAATTCTCACCAACTTATGTTGACCCAAAATACTTTCAAAATTAACATGTTTCAGGTAACAATGAAGCTGAGGCTTGAGTTAGCATGAGGATTTTACTTGAAGTTTTATTTGAAGTTATTGAAGTTGTTATTTGATATTATGTATTTGAATTTTTAGACATCATTTCATATTTGGATATTATGTTTGAATAAATTATTTAAAATTTACATTATACCATGTGCTACCGAAAACAATCATCAATACGTGGCACCCCGATGTTTCCGCCATCGGTTGGGGTGTTACACTCAGGATGAGAAGGATCCTCAAACCCAGGTGGCTGACAAACATACACTTCCTCTTTGATCTTTCCGTACAAAAATGCACTTTTAACATCCATTTGAAAAACTTTAATTTTGTTGGAAATGGCATAAGCCAGAAATAACCTGATGGCTTCAAGTCTTGCAACTGGAGCAAAGGTTTCATCATAATCAATTCCTTCTTCTTGAGAATAACCTTGTACCACTAGTCTTGCCTTGTTCTTTATAATCATACCAGCCTCATCTTGTTTGTTCCTGAAAACCCATCTTGTGCCAATTGGTAGCTTGTTTGGTGGTAAGGGACAGATTTCCCAAACCTGTTGCTTCTGGAATTGGAGCAACTCATCTTGCATAGCTTGCACCCAATTGTTGTCTTTGAGGGCTTCTTGGTACTTCTTAGGTTCCAACTGAGAAATGAATGCTGAGAAGAAGCAAAAGTTGGAAAGCTGGTTTCTTGTGAGAACACCTGATGCAATATCACCCATGATTTGTTCCAATGGATGATCGTTGTGTTCAATCAGTTGTTGTAAACCACTGGCAGGTGTAGGTGGCTCTTGTACTTCATCAAACAAACCACTGAGGTTTATTATGTCTGGTTCAGCTGTTTGAGCATCTTCAGTAGTTGTAGGAGCTGAAACAGATGTTTGAGTTTGTACATCAGCAGTTGTTGAATCAGAAGTTTGTGAAACTTCTGATGGTTTGAAAGTTGACTTAATGACTGTATTAGGAGTCCATGGTGCTGGATCCTCATCATCAAACCTCTGATCACCATAATAAATAGGTTTAGATGAAGTGACGGTCTTTTCAGGTCCGAAATGGAAGCTGTCAAGGTCAAAGAGTTCAGCAGGATGTGCTGGAATAAGAGTGTGTTTTGACTTATTGAACTTGACATTTAGTGTTTCTTCTACTATCTTGGTTCTTGAGTTAAAAACCTTGTACGCTATTCTAGTGGAAGAAAAACCAAGAAAATAACCTGAATCAACTTTAGCAGCAAACTTTGAAATAGAGTCTTTAATGTTTAAAATGAAACATTGACATCCAAAAGCCCTGAAAAAGGAGATAAGGGGCTTCATGCCCTGAAGAACTTCATAGGCAGTTTTGGAGTGTCTCTTGTTGACAAGGACTCTATTTTGAACATAACATGCAGTGTTGACTGCTTCAGCCCAGAAATACAATGGTAGGACTGAATCAGCTAACATGGTTCTTGCTGCTTCAATTAATGTTCTATTCTTCCTTTCTACCACACCATTTTATTCAGGAGTTCTGGGAATACTGAATTGTCTTATAATCCCTTTAGACAAACAGAATTCATCCACAGTTTTGTTCTTGAACTCTGTCCCATTATCACTTCTAATGGCTTTGACAGAGAGAGAATATTGTTTCTCTACTTGTAGAATGAAGAACTTGATGATTTCAGCTGCCTCATCCTTGGAAAATAAGAAGAATACCCATGTGAATCTTGAATAGTCATCAATGATGACTAAGCAATACTTCTTCTTACCAAGGCTCATGATTTTTACTGGCCCAAACAAGTCCATATGGAGTAGTTGAAGACATGAAGTTGTTTTTGATTCTTCAATAGACTTATAGGAGGACTTATGCTGCTTTCCCTTTTAAACAGGATACATGGTGTTCTCGACACTGGTATACTTTCAAGGGTAGACCTCTGACCAAGACCCTTTTTGTGACTTTATTTATGGTTTTAAAATTCACATGGCCAAGTCTCCTGTGCCAGAGATCAGTCTCTGAAGTTGATGCCCTTGAGAAGAAACAGGCAGTGTTGTTCAGTACTTTGTCCTTTTCAATGTCCACTGCATAGACATTGCTACATCTTTTGGCTACCAACAAAGTATGATCTTCAATGATCTTCTCTATCAACTTCTGGCCTTCTGGTGATATGATCTTGCATGCTCTCTTTGTGAAAAAAGAAGAATATCCTTTATCACACATTTGTGACACACTCAGCAAGTTGTACTCAAGGTTTTCAACCAGATTGACCTTGTCAAACTGTATTTTGCCAGAAGAGACATTTGCATGTCCTAGCACATATCCCTTGGCATTGTTCCCAAAGGATACAGATCATTCTCTTTGACTGATAAAGTTGTTTATCAGGTATCTGCATCCTGTCATGTGCATTGAGCCTCCACTCTCAACATACCAATTGCTATTTAAGCCTGTAGAGACTCTCTGCACAAAGTAGCAAATTAGTTAGATTTGGGAACCCAAGCCAGTTTGGCTTTGAGTTTGCTCTTAAGAACATTAAAAGTTTGTTCTTGACCAGGTTGAGGAATCCATGTCTTTTTGTCAATGGATTTTTCATTAGGAGCAATGGTGGTATCATTTTGAGGACCACCATCAACCTTGGTCATCAGTAGTTGTAGCATATATACATGAGATCTTTATTCTCAGCAGTTTGTGAAACTGCTAATGATGTAGGTCTAACTACTGAAAGAGAATTTTGAGAAAAAGACTGTGTTGAGATTTCATCTTTTTCTGAGAAAAGGTGTTGCCTGGTTGTAGTTTCTTGGGAGAAAAAGTTTCTTCAAAATCATTTTTGAGTTGTTTTCCCACAACCAGTTGTAAATTTTTCTTGTTATATTGAATTCCTTTTCTATATCTACAAAATTCTATCTTGTGGTTAAACAAACCACATATTTCACATTCTTTTGCCTTTTCTTTGTCATTTAAAGGCAAATTTCTGACTGTTTTAATTTGATTTAGGTCATTAGTAGTTTTCAGGTTCTCAACTCCTGATGTAGATGAAACTACTGATGGCTTAAAGTTAGATTTTATCAGTACTTCTGAAGAACTTTCTTTTAAAGTTTTAGAAAGTTTTCATGAAAAGATGTGCATTCTTTCTCTTCAGAAGTTTCATCTGAAACAATTTTTCTCCCATCTTCAGTAGTTTTGGGTGAAAAATCAGTTGGTGTTTCAGTGTGATTGTACCCTATGCCAAACCTAACATTTGATGCACTTTGTTTGTTAAGCAGCAGTTGGTACCCTTTACAAGATTCTACCCATTTTTCACAATCAACCTTGGTGTCAGCAAGCTCTTTTCTGACATTTCCTAGGTCTTCTATCATGATTTTAAGTTGTGCTTGGGTTTCAATAGCATTGTTAGTCAATTTAGAATTTTCTTTTGCCTTTGCAGCAAGTTTTCTTTCTAAATCACATTTCATACGAGTAAATTTTCTCTCAGAGTCATTTGCTTTGCCTTGTAAATGCACATTGGTCTCTCTTATGAGAGCAAAAGATTCTTTACATGAGTTTGAACAAAGTTTTGTTAAAGATTCTTTTGATACCTAAGACAGGGCAGATTTTGAGGTGAAGCCCTCAAATGCCATTAAGGAAAAATTCTTTCTGCCATTGTCAGGTTCTCCCCAGTTGATGTCAAACATTTTGTTGTCTGCATCAGGATTGCACTCTGTAGTGTCAAAAGGAAGACTGCTCCAGTCAACATACCTTTAAGTGAACAGACTTTGTTGTGAGGGTTGCTGAGTCTGTGGAGGTTGTTGAGGAGCTGGAATGGAAGGGATTGATTGTTGGCTCTGTATCTGTTGAGCAGGCATCTGTACATATTGTATTTGTGGCACATATTGGATTTGTGGAGCTTGTGCCTGTACAAAATGTGCACTTCCCTGTGTTCCATTATTCCTATTATAACTAGGGTTAAACTGATTTCCAGACTGAGATTGGTTGTAGCTAGAGCTTCTACATTCTCTAGCAAAGTGTCCCAACTTCTGACACTTATGACATCTAAGTTTAGACGTGTCAAAACCAATTTTTGTAGAACTGTTTAGTCCTGGAAATTTCCTTCCTGACCTATTATAAAATTTATTTGTTTTTATACTTAACATGGCTAGTTGGTGTAGAATGTCCATTTCTTCTAAGTCGTCACTACTGAAATTTTTTAAATCATCCATGATAACACACATGTTATCAACATTTTGACTATATTCATCATTGTCATAACCTGAGAATGATCTTTCTGATGAGATCCCAACAGTTATGTCAATGTGATCAAAACATCCAAAACTATTTGAACAAGTAGGTGAGTCTTGTCCCAATAGTGCTATACTACCTGGTAGATAGTCATCAGCTGTCTTACCAGAACTTTGCAATTTCTTCTTTTGATCAATTTCTCTCTCAAAAGTTAGCAATCTCCCATGTAATTTTGTAAGAGTGAGGGAGTTAAAGTCTGGTGAAGATCTGAGGACTATAGAATATGTTTCCCATTTTTCAGGTAAAGACCTTAAAAATCTATGAAGCATAGATACATTTGTATATGTCTAACCATTTAATTTTAACTCAGATATTAATGAGGAGAATCATTCAAATTGTTGTGTTAAAGTTTCCCTATTTATGTGAGTAAATGTTTCATATTATTGAGCCACAATTTCTCTAGTGTTGGCAATCACCTCTTCAGTTCCTCTAAACTGTTCTTTTAGGCAGTCCCAAAGCTCTTTGGCACTTTCAAAATGTAAAAGTCCAGAGTAGATTTCATTTGGGAGTGCCATTGCTAACATAGAGAAAGCTTTAGCATTAAGCTCAAGTTTTAGGAAATCATCTTCTGTGTAGTCTTTTGGGTCTTTTGGTATTTCAACTTTAGTTTCAAGATTGATGTTTATTGGTTTGTGAGGACCATATATCACAGATTTCCAACAACCGGTGTTGGTTTGAGACAAAGTATGAGCCATCCTTTTCTGCCATATGTTATATTTAGAACGAACAAGCATAACAGGTTTATTGGCAGAACCAGTATTATGTGGATCCATTTTAAAGAGTATTGATTTGTCAAATATCTCTTAAAGTGATGGATGTTGATAAAGTGAACTTTTAATCCTTTATTGAATATCAATAAGAGCCTGTGTCTGATTCTCAATGTGTTAGATTGATATGTTATCAGATAAACCAGTGCTCTGATACCAATTGTTGGATCAGTATGCTCTTGAAGGTTTACTTGCTAGTGAACACTTATGTGTTTTAGCAAGTTCAATCAGATTTGCACAACGGAATATTCCCCCTGGATGTTTGCAAACTAAAGACAAGTTAATGAGAATCTAAGTATTGAATGTGAATGACAATAAATACTCAAATAGACTCTCAGTAAATGAAATGGAAATAACAATAATGAGCTTTGAAGGATTTCAGTTTCAATTAAAATCAATGTCTAAAACAGAGGGATGAACCCATCTATTTATAGACTTACAAATGCATGAACCTTGATACAAAAGCAAGTCTGCAACAAGTTGTAGTCTTGGAACTTGTACAAAAAGATAAAGTAATAATAAACAATTAAACTACTAAAACATAAGGGCGGTGGAAAGATTCTATTACAAGTGCTGATGAATGACAAACTACTGATGAGTAGTTTGTATTCAGTAGTTCTTCAGTGGACTTGTTTGGTTTGACTTCAGAACTTTTGATCTATCTTCTTCAGTAGTTCTATACTTAGAATAATTTGCAGAAGTATGAATTAGACTATGATTTGCAAAAAATGGTTTTTTCTATCCTTTCTGTCCTAACAATTTTGGACTCCATGCAATTTTCGGGACGAAAATTCTTTCAACGTGGGGATGATGTGAACCTGGAAATGAGCCTTGGTTCGAGCCTTGGATAAGGGGCGAATCTGGAACAAACCACAGAACAAGTTCATTCGACCTTGTAAAGGGGCGAAGGTGGCACCTTCGACCACATGCAAGGGGCGAACGTGGAGTTAGTATAAATACCACACTTTGTCATTTTTCACAATTTCACAAACCCTAGCCGTCTCTAAGCACTCTCAAACGATTTTAATCACCGAGGAAGGAGTTTTTGCTCTTGTTTTTCATAATCTAACCTACAAACAACATCTAATCAAGAATCCATGGTGTGTTCTTAATCCTATACCCTTTTTAAAGCATTTTGATTCGTTTTCATTTAACCCTAAATGTCCAGATCTGTTCTAAGGATGTTTTTATGATCAAAAACCTTTTAAACATCTTTCTAAACCTAAACCTTATCATTAAACATAGGTTTTCATATCAATAAACATATGTTAATTATGTGTTATGTGATATTATGTGTTGTTTAATGATTTGCTGCTGTACTAATGCTAGAAACATGATCTAGGGCTGCTATTATTGTATGTTTATGATTGATTAAGGTTACAATTAGATGGATGATGATATTATGTCGAATTTGGAGTCTTTGATAAAGCTAGGGCTTGTTGCATGCTAGTATTATCAATAGAACTATTGGGGGCTTTCATATACACAATAAACTGAGCATTTTAAGATGATTATGAGAAGATTTCGAAAAGTTTCCAAATTGGGTAAAGATTTCATGCATGATGTGACACTTCCCTAATTTTTGCCATTTTGGGAAAGGGCTAAAACGAACAGGTTTTGGGGCAAAATTGGTGGGGTTTTGTGGGGATATGTTATTCATACTTGACTGCTGTGATTGATGATATTTCGGGATGTTTTCGGATGTTTTGAAGCGTTTTGTGGAAAAACACTCTGCCAGGGTCGAACCTGGGCACCTTCGACAAGTCGTGGGGTCGAAGGTGGAATCCCAGGGTCGAACATGGACAATTGTGGTCGAATCTATTTTACATGGGTCGAATGTGACTCTAAATGGGTCAAACGTGGCAAAAAGAGGCGAACGTGGAACTGTAAAACTCTGGTTAAATTCGACCCTATGGAATAAAAAATGAGATTTTTGATGCAAACTAAGTGTTTTATGCTTGAACCTTGTGTGTAATCTATGTATACTTGATTAGTTAGGGTAATGAGTCATCAACGGGATGTTGGGTCGGTCTAGTGTGTCGATTGAACATTCAAACCCCGTTTTAAAACATACTTGGTCACGATCTGGACAATCGGGGACTAGATAACCTTATGGTTATTAGTCGGAACACTTATGTGAACATTTTGATAGATCTCCGGTAGTTGGGATCATCAAGGGCTTGGCTTTCTTATATTATTGAAGAACACAACTTAAGGTGAGTTCACGACCCCACTTTTACTGCTTTTACTTTTGGGGGAGAAAACATGCGTTAAACTTATTTTGGTAACATATGTCATACTATAATTTAATTTTGCATTGCTATACGATCTTTTAAAGTCTCGGGGGAAACCATGAATGTGCGGGGTTGCACAACGGGGGAAATGTGGATAGATCTATTAGGTTTAACAGGCCCCACTCGACGGCTTGGAGGGCCGGGCGGGTGCATATTGTCTCGAACTTGCTAAAAATTGCTAAACACTAGGGCTGAACACTGGTAACAGTCTAGTAATGGTTTTCCAATCGTAGTAGTGACAAAACATACGCCTAGCAAGCGTACTTGGTAACATTGATATAGTATGGACATGGAAACACTTTGGTAACGTTGTGGTAACATTTGGTAACATTTTGGTAACATATTGAACAAACCTGTGAACTCACCAACATTATATATGTTGACGTCTTTTTGGCATGTTTTCTCAGGTCGCTAAGGTAGCACTGATTGGACTAGGCGCACGGGTCTGCATTGGCGTCTAGGCTTACTTACAGGTTTTGAAATAAGTGTCTTGAATACTTTGGAACACAGTTTTGTAGCTGATTAAATTCTTTAAATGCTTCCTCTATGGTTGTCACTTTATGGAAACTATGTTTTTGAGTTTACGTATTTCATATAGTGTTGTTTATTGTGACCGTTGACTTGGATCCTGGTTTGTCATGCGCCTCGCGGTAAAACTCTGCAGTGGAAATTTGAGGGTGTGACAGATTGGTATCAGAGCCAATGGTTATAGTGAACTAGGACTTCATGTAGAGTCTGGTCTGTAGCCGAGTCACACACACTAGATGGTCAAATACTTGAGTCGGTTTTGGGGTACGTACTAACTTTGTCGGGGTGTCTTTACATCACCATCGCACTTCTGAGTTACATCATCCGTTCTTACTTGGACTTTGCTTACTCCTACCTTCTTCTTCGGGATTTGAAGAAGAAGGAACTGACTAGTTGAATCTTGCACAGCGGTGTCGGGTATTGGAGAGGTTTTGCGTACTCTTGAGATCTGTCTAGGATTTGGACATCTCCCCTCTATGCTCCAATAGACGCACTTGCTTACACATGTTCTTGTACACATATGCTTGTAGTAGCATGTTACTAGGTGCCATTATTCGGTAATTTGAGTTCAAACTGGGGGAAACACTTGGAGGACCATGTAGAACAGTTTATCATTTCGGGTGCACACGAAATCATAAACTGAAATGCATGAAAATCCCAGTGGACTCTAAGTTTGGATGGATAGTCCTGGATTGGGCCTAGGTTAACTTTTGAAACTACTAGTGGTTGACACTAGCGGTGAATCTGAATCTCTCGATCTTTGATTTGTCAGATCATGTCTGGCGCACGTGGTGGTGGACGTCATGGTGGTGGCCGTGGCGGCGGCGGTGGTTGTGGTAACATCAACATGACCCAAGAGGAGCTGAACAACTTGTTGCAACAACAAGTGAATATGGCCTTGGCTGCTTTCCAGGCCGGACACAACGTTCTAGGTGGTAAGTTGATTCCTATCAACTCTGTCTCATTCTTGGGTGTCATGTCATTTCTTTTGTGGTTTATTCGTGTGTCATGTCTCAGGTGCTGCTGTTAATCCACCTCCACCTCAGTGTTCTTATAAGAAGTTTTGGGACTGTCAGCCCCATAACTTTGCTGGAACTGAGGGAGCGGTGGGACTGCTCCGGTGGTTGGAGAAGGTTGAGTCTGTATTTTTTATGTGTAACTGTCCTGCTGAGGACCAGGTCAAGTATGCGACTGCGACATTCGAGGGTCCTGCGTTGTCGTGGTGGAATGCTACTGCTCAAAAGATGGGTTTGGGGGAAGCCCATGCTATGCTTTGGGCGGATTTCATGCAGCGTTTGAAGAGTGAGTACTGTCCCAGAGAGGAAGTGCAGAAGTTGGAACATGAGGTCTGGAACTACAAGATGGTTGGGTCCGAGATAGAGGAGTACACTGTGAGGCGTAATGAGTTGGCGGTGTTGTGTCCTGATTTGCACACACCCGAGTACAGGAGGATTGAGCACTACATTTCTGGGTTGGTGCCAGAGGTAGCAGGGTTGGTGGCTGCCGGGAATCTTCCCACACTTGCTGAGGTCGTCCGTTCGGCTCATAAGATGACTAACATGAAGGTGGCGGAGGGTGTTTTGCCTCATAAGGGTACTGCTGTGAAGGGTCCTGAGGGTAACAAGAGGAAATGGGATAATGTGGGGAAGTGTGCAGTGCCAGCACCGTCTCAGCCGGTGAAGAAGTTTGATTCATCTGGGTCGTCTTCGGGGCAGAAGTCGGGTGGGTATGTTGGGAAGCATCCCAAGTGTAACAAGTGTGGTTGTCATCACTCTGGGAGTTGTGACCGGGCTTGTTGTCATCAGTGCCATCAGTTGGGGCATCTTGCTAAGGATTGCAGGGTGTCACTTTCCTCGACTCAAGCTCTTACTGCTATTCCTGCTCCCGCTGCTCAGGGGACTCCAGGAAAGCAGGGGTGCTATAACTATGGTGACACGGGGCATTTCAAGCGTGATTGTCCCATGCTGAGACAGGGCGAGAATGGGAAGGGCAGGAACGGTAACGGGAACAACGGAGGCGGCAGCAGGACTGCGCGTGCTTTCGTCATTGGATATACAGAGGCCAAGCAGGATCCTGACACAGTTACCAGCACGTTCCTTCTTAATGATCGCTATGTTTCTGTCTTGTTTGATTCTGGTGCCGATAAAAGTTTCATATTTGTGGACATTAGTCGATTGCTTGATATAGTACCCACACCTTTAGGGGCTAAGTACTTGATAGAATTGGCTGATGGTAAGAACATTGAAGCGACGCATATTCTTAGGGAATGTCGCTTGGAACTGTTGGGTTTGTCTTTCCCCATTGACCTTATGCCGGTACCTTTGGGTAGTTTTGATGTCGTTGTGGGCATGGATTGGTTATCGTTGTATCATGCGGAGATCGTTTGTTTCGATAAGGTCATTCGGATCCCTCTCCCTGATGGAGAGACTCTTTCGGTTCATGGTGAGAAGAGCGGTGCTCCGCTGAGTATCATTTCTAGTATGAAAGCCCTTAAATATCTTCGGAAGGGTTATTCGGCCATTCTGACACTTGTTTCTGTGTCGACTGATGATGAGAAGAAGATCGAGGATATCCCTGTCGTTCTTGACTTTCCTGATGTGTTTCCCGATGATTTACCTAGTCTTCCTCCTCATCGTCAGGTTGAGTTTGGTATTGATCTTGCACCTGGTGCAGCTCCTATTGCCCGAGCCCCGTACCGTCTTGCACCTCCCGAGATGCAAGAGTTGTCCAGTCAGTTACAGGAACTCTTGGAAAAGGGTTTCATCCGACCGAGTTCTTCCCCGTGGGGAGCTCCTATCTTGTTTGTGAAGAAGAAGGACAGAAGTCTTCGCATGTGTATCGATTATCGTGAGCTGAACAAAGTGACCATCAAGAATCGTTATCCTCTCCCTCGCATTGATGATCTCTTTGACCAACTCCAGGGCTCTAGTTATTATTCGAAGATTGATTTGCGATCTGGTTATCACCAGTTGCGCGTTCAGGAAGCCGATGTTTCGAAAACTGCTTTTCGTACTCGTTATGGCCATTTTGAGTTCTTGGTCATGCCTTTTGGTCTCACTAACGCACTGGCAGTATTCATGGACTTGATGAACCGCGTTTGCAAACCTTATCTTGACAAATTCGTCATCGTGTTTATTGATGACATTCTGGTCTATTCTAAGAATAAGACGGACCACGAGGAACACTTGCGGTTGGTCTTGGAACTTTTGAGATGGGAGAAGTTGTATGCTAAGTCCTCAAAGTGTGATTTCTGGCTATGTGAAGTTCAATTCCTAGGGCATGTGGTTAATGAACTAGGAATTCATGTCGATCCGGCTAAGATCGAAGCCATTAAAGACTGGGAAGCACCAAAGATGCCATCTGAGGTTCGGCAATTCCTAGGTCTTGCGGGTTACTATCGTCGTTTTCGAAGATCGCTCAACCCCTCACCTCTCTTACCCAGAAAGACCAAAAGTTTGACTGGGGTGAACTGCAGGAGTCAGCATTTCAGATGTTGAAGCTTAAACTTTGTTCTGCACCTATCCTATCCCTACCTGAGGGTACGAATGATTTTGTTGTGTACTGTGACGCTTCTATTCGTGGTCTCGGTTGCGTGTTGATGCAACGCGAGAACGTCATTTCTTATGCTTCTCGTCAACTTAAGGTTCACGAGAATAACTATACTACCCATGATTTGGAATTGGGTGCGGTGGTTTTTGCGTTGAAAATCTGGAGACATTACTTGTACGGTACCAAATGCACCATATACACCGATCACAAGAGTCTCCGGCATATTTTCGACCAGAAGGAGTTAAACATGCGGCAGCGTCGCTGGGTTTAACTCCTGAATGATTATGACTGTGCTATTAAGTATCATCCTGGCAAGGCGAACGTTGTGGCGGACACCTTGAGCAGGAAGGAATCTGCGAAACCTCGTCGTGTTCGAGCTTTACAGCTCACCATTCATTCCTCTTTTCCTGACCAAATTCGTTCTGCACAACTGGAAGCTTTGAAAGAGGAAAACCTTAAAGCTGAAACTATGCATAGTGCTGACAAGCACCTTGAGCTTAGGTCCGATGGCCTACACTACTTTGCAGAGCGTGTTTGGATTCCTTTATTCGGGGGATTACGGGAGCTTGTCTTGGATGAAGCTCACAAATCCCGGTATTCTGTTAACCCAGGCTCCGATAAGATGTATTAGGATTTGAAGATACTCTATTGGTGGCCGAACAGGAAGGCTGATATAGCCTCCTATGTGAGCAAGTGCTTGACTTGTGCTAAAGTCAAGGTGGAGTACCAGAAGCCATCTGGTCTCCTACAACAACCTGAGATTCCATAGTGGAAGTGGGAACGAATCACGATGGATTTTGTCACCAAACTACTGAAGTCACCAAGTGGTTGCGATATGATTTGGGTGATTGTCGACAGGTTGACAAAATCGGCACATTTCCTACCTATTAAGGAAACTGATGGGCTCGAGCGGTTGGCTCGACTTTACCTTAAGGAGGTAGTCTTTCAGCATGGGGTTCCTGTTTCTATTATCTCTGATCGTGATTCTCGTTTTGCTTCGCGTTTCTGGAAGGCTCTGCACAAGGCTTTGGGTATTCAGTTGGATATGAGTATGGCTTATCATCCGCAAACTGACGGTCAGAGTGAGCGGACGATTCAAACCTTGGAGGACATGCTTCGGGCATGCGTTATCGATTTTGGAAAAAGTTGGGAGATACACCTACCGCTGGTGGAATTCTCTTACAACAACAGTTACCATTCTAGTATCAAGGCAGCCCCGTTCGAAGCTCATTACGGACGGAAATGTCGGTCTCCTCTTTGTTGGGCCCAGGTGCGGGAGAGCCATCTCACTGGTCTGGAACTGGTGTACGAAACTTTGGAGAAAATCGTACAAATTCGTAACCGTTTGGCAGCCGCACAGGATCGTCAAAAGAGTTATGCCGATTGCCGTCGCAAACCTTTGGAGTTCCAGGTTTGGGACAGGGTACTTCTGAAAGTTTCCCCATGGAAGGGCGTCATACGCTTTGGAAAGCATGGCAAGCTTAACCCTCGTTATGTCGGACCGTTTGCAATCCTGGAACGGATTGGACCGGTGGTATACAAACTTGACTTACCGGCGGAGCTCGGTAGTGTTCACAACGTCTTCCATGTGTCTAACTTAAAGAAGCGTTTGGCTGATGAATCTCTTATTGTACCACTGGAAGAGATCAAGGTGGATGATGGTTTTCGCATTGTGGAGGAACCTGTTGAGATTCTCGACTATTAGATTCGTAGCCTTTGCCGGAGTAAAATCCGCATCGTTAAAGTTCGTTGGAACTCGGATCGTGGACCGGAGTTCACGTGGGAACGGGAGGATCAGATGAAATCTAAGTATCCTCATCTTTTTCCGAAGCGTGCGTTTGAGTCTAGGCCTGTTACTGCTGAAGCTGAATGAATCTCGGGGCGAGATTCCTTTCAACGTGGGGATGATGTGAAAACCGGTAAATTTTCTTTTCGTTTCCTTCTTTTCGTCTCTTTCATTTTGGATTCCGTGCAATTTTCGGGACAAAAATTCTTTCAACGTGGGGATGATGTGACACCCGGCATATTCGGCTTAAACATTTTGGTAAAATATAAGTCTACCTTAGTAAGAAACATTTATAAACGGACTTAACTAGGTTAGTTGAGTCGGGTTATGATAGGATTGCCCAGGGTTCAATGATCTGGAGGATCATTGGGAGTCATTTTTGGGAATATACTAGTACCGGGTCCCGTTGTTGGTGAAATTACATGAACTGAATCAAGTAGGACAGGTAGATTATTAACACACGTGTAACATAACATGATAATATGTGCTACAAGGTGTGAACATGATTATACGTACCTATATGTTCTTAACATGTGTTAGAATTGCATGATCATACGTTAGAATGTGTTTAAATACATTTAAACGACAAACCTGAAAAAAATGGAAAACACAAGTCCTGGTTCGACCCATGGCGTGGGGGCGAACCTGGAAATGAGCCTTGGTTCGACCCTTGGATAAGGGGCGAACCTGGAACAAACCATAGAACAAGTTCATTCGACCTTGTAAAGGGGCGAATGTGGCACCTTCGACGCCATGCAAGGGGCGAATGTGGAGTTAGTATAAATACCACACTTTGTCATTTTTCACCATTTCACAAACCCTATCCGTCTCTAAACACTCTCAAACGATTTTAATCACTGAGGAAGGAGTTTTTGCTCTTGTTTTTCATAATCTAACCTACAAACAACATCTAATCAAGAATCCAAGGTGTGTTCTTAATCCTAAACCCTTTTTAAAGCATTTTGATTCGTTTTCATCTAACCCTAAATGTCCAGATCTGTTCTAAGGATGTTTTTATGATCAAAAACCTTTTAAATATCTTTCTAAACCTAAACCTTATCATTAAACATAGGTTGTCATATGAATAAACATATGTTAATTATGTGTTATGTGATATTATGTGTTGTTCAATGATTTGCTGCTGTACTAATGCTAGAAACATGATCTAGGGCTGCTATTATTGTAAGTTTATGATTGATTAAGGTTACAATTAGATGGATGATGATATTATGTCAAATTTGGGGACTTAATCTAGGGCTTGTTGCATGCTAGTATTATCAATAGAACTATTGGGGGCTTTCATATACACAATAAACTGAGCATTTTAAGATGATTATGAGAAGATTTCGAAAAGTTTCCAAATTGGGTAAAGATTTCATGCATGATGTGACACTTCCATAATTTTTGCCATTTTGGGAAAAGGCTAAAACGAACAGGTTTTGGGGCAAAATTGGTGGGGTTTTGTGAGGATATGTTATTCATACTTGACTGCTGTGTTTGATGATGTTTCGGGATGTTTTCAGATGTTTTTAAAGCGTTTTGTGGAAAAAACACTTTATTTGAAACATAACAACGAATTAGAATTTCCTGGATTTTCATTAACTATCAATGATCAATTGGTACACTTTATTTATTTCTTTTTACCAATTCAACTGTTAACTTCCATATCTTCACTTATTTTGTTTTGTTTTATTATAGATAATAATTCCAAATAAAATTGCTTACTTAGCTGGGTTAAGTGAAACATTGAAGGTGAAGATCAAATTTGTGGATGGATATGCTTGTACATGGCCTATAATTAAGTCTTTCAATGGTACTTCTACCCAGTAAAGTCGTATGTGTTAATATGTACTTTTTCATGCTTTTTTTACTTACATATTTTGTCTGTAATATGGTAAAATAATTTTATTCCTACGTTATATTAAACAAGGTTTATTATTGAGGATATTTCAGTAGGCAATGCTTGTGTCTTCAACTGGTCTGCAAACCAGCGTAAGCTTTTACTTAGAGGTAATAAACTAGAACGTTATATTATATTTTTACGTAGCTATGAAATTTTATTTTTTTAGTTATGTTCTTTTGTTTTTTGAAGACTTTCATCATGTAACTTTCATGTTTTGTTTGAAAAGAATTTTTTATTTATTTAATAAAATCTTTAATGTTCTGCTTGGGTCATCAACAGTTCTTTTCTTTGTTAAGACCCTTTTGTTTGCATATTGTATGTTTGTTTTCTATTTTTGTTAGTTATATTATCTTTGGTTAAAGTCATGTTCTTAAAAAGTGAATGAAATTTATTTTAAACGTCATTGCTGGAGGTGGTGTCATTGCTAACATTCAAAAGTCAGTTATTAACTAAACCACAAATGAATTATCTATTTGTTTTAGCTATTTAAAATCGTGTTTGACCTCTTTGACATTTTTTTATGTTGATTTTAATTAATTAATTAATTAATGGGATTTTAGCAAACATTCATGTAGTAACGGAGTTTGCATTTTTTTTATAGATTGTAGGATTGATGGGAATGACATAATATAATGTTGTGGTTTGACTTTCCAGCAATGATGATTATATTTAAAGTAAATGTAAGATTTTCATTTAAATGTGTTTAAAATATGTAAACTATTTAAAATTAAATGTAACACTTTCTAGTAGCAATGATTATTATATTTGAAGTAAATGTATTTTAAATATGTAATCTATTCTAATTTAATGTTAAAATTTTAAAGACAAAAATTTTGGCAATTAAGTGTCACTTCAAATTCACTTAGTCATCAATTATAACATACCATATTATTTCGAAATGTATAAAGTAAATGCAACATTGTTTATTTAAATGTATTTTCATTATGTAAACTATTTAAATGTATTTTTTAAACACAAAATTTTCAGCAATGAACTGTCAATTCTAATTGACTTAATCACCATTTATAGCATACCATATTATTTTGAAATATATAAACTAAATGCAAGATTTTCATTTAAATGAAAGATTTTCTAAATTCAAAATTTTCAGTAATTCACTTACCAATTATAACATTCCATATTATTTTGAATATATAAAGTAAATGTAAGATTTTCATTTAAATGTATTTTAATTATGCAAAATATTTAAATTAAATGTAAGATTTTGTAAATACATTTAAATGAAAATCACTGAAAGTAACTTGAAAAACTTTTATGAAGTTCATACGGTTAGTTGTATCACGGATGATAACTATGTTCTGTCCCAACTTAAAAGCAAAATGATTACTACACAGGTATTATAAAACATAGTTGTATATATTTTTGTGTTGCTATATATGTATATATATATATTTATATATATATATATATATATATATATATATATATATATATATATATATATATATATATATATACTAGTGTGAAGCCCGCGCGTTGCAGCGGAGTTGACAATACGCAATTAAAAAACAAAATCGTAAGTGGTTAATGAAGTGAGGGTGCCATGAGAGGTCGTTATACAACCTACATGTCATTTATATTTATGTACACAACCTCGTAAATAGCTTTTATTCAAAAATATTATTTATGTATAAGGATATTGTTATCATAATCAAATTTCATTATAATATTTATTTAAATCTAATGTGGATAGGCAATATAGGGGATTATTTAGATCCACAAAAAATATAATTTGACACGAAATTTTATTCACAGACGGATATTGTTGTTGCGGCGAATAAACCGCAATACGGTCGGCATCGTTGATCGGGAAATGAAGTTGTATGGATATTTTTGACTGATTATTGTCTTGATCGAATGATTATCATTATATGCTAAGATAGCACCGGTTTAGAGTTCGTCGAGTGGTGATCACTGAATGCCGCCATTAATAAAATCTAATTATACAAACAAGAAAACACAATATTAGTGTATGCTATGTAACGAACCTGAACATGTCGCATAACATATGCAAGCATATACACAATCATATGCATTTTAGTATGTATATATTGTGGTAGCGTACGGAACTTATCACCTGATGTTTCGATTTGATAAGAGATTTGAGATATGGGTCGTCGAGCAAGAATCGGTGCGCGACTATTTATAAGTTCTTGATGTCTAAGAACTTCTAAGCAGAAATGCAATCGAGAAAACATGTTCCATATTAATAAATTGATACGTCTGCAGACTGAGAGATGTAAGAGAGATATACAACTACTTGAGGGTTAAGTTAAGATGGTATATATTTTGAAGTTATTAAGACTAATAACTTGCATTAGTAATGACATTGAAAAGCTAGTTATTTAGCCGGTTATATTTGCTTTGTCTTAACCTTTAACATGGATTAACCTTTTATTATTGTTATTGTTACACTTATTAAAATTTAAATAAAATTAAAGACTTTGTTTTTAGCTAATATTCATTTTCATATGTCTTGATATTTTTGTGGCTCAGTTTTAAATAACAATCACAATTTTTGTAAAGATCAAGTAATCAAATGTTTTATATCATATATATTTAATTTTATTTTTTAATATGATTGTTAAACTTGATGAACAGAAGTTGTGGTTTTTATGTCATTAAAGAACAATATACTTGGTAAACAAATGGTTTATGTCTATATTATTAAGTTTAATATTTTGTAACTACTTTTTACTAACCAAAAGTCATGAGTTAACTTTCATTATTGATACACTTATTGAAATTTAAGTTAAAGCTATTATTAGATTTGAAAGACAATTGATATCATGAAGAAAGACAATTTTACCCTTTTACAAAGCCACTAGAGTATTGTAGCATAAGCATAAGATATTGTAATTACTTAAATTTTGTAGTCATCCTACTCTAATGCTTTATCATAGTTAGTTATAGTTATAAATCTGGAGATTATAACCTAGTTAGTTATAAAAATATAACTTTAATAAGTTCATGCATAGAGAGAGAGAGAGAGAGAGAGAGCTAACAAAAATTATATATCTAAATGTGTTTATCCCAAATAACAAAGTCTTAAAAATCATTATTATTAGTTGAATTACTCTATTCAAAATAAAGCTACAACAAGCGCATCAAGCTACAATGCTTGATATATATGATTCACCTCAAGTCACATACTCAACTATCTTGTAATAAAAATAAAAGCGCATAATACTACATCAATCATCTTACATGAAACTTGATTTGTAGGCCGTGTCACAATGGGTACCTCCTTAGATAGCGACCCATAAGTTCCTTATCACAAAAATGTTTTCAAATTTACTCGATACATTTACTAATTGTCCCGTTAGTTTGTTACTAAATCCTTTTTTTTTTCTTATAGAAAGTAAAGTTTTGTGTTTTTCTATTGACCAATCATTTGTATATTTACTTTATTCATGAGTTCTAACCCTATATTATATAAAAACATTATCAACATCGATTTCTTTTCAACACCCTGCTATGATATAATTATCTATACATAATTAGATGATATAGTTAATCTAAATCTTTTATTAATTTCACGAGGTTATCATAGATAAGGCAAAATAGGTTTTTTTCAAACTGAAGGGAAATGAAAGTGATGTCAAAGATATATACCACAATGCATACATACATACATACATACATGCATGCATACATACATACATACATACATACATACATACATACACACACATATACACACATACATACATACATACATACATACATACATACATACATACATACATACATACATACATACATACATACATACATACATACATACATAAGTTTTTAAAAGTTGAAGCTCCTACAAGATCATCAAATTAGAACAAGAGTAAACAAGGATGTCTTGTATGAAAAAAAAAAGTCATATTTTAAAACCAAAATCCGAAAATACATACAAACATAACCAAAGTAGAGACAAAACATACAACACTTGAGTAACCTTGCTTGCCAAAACACGTTCATGTCTTTCAATGTATTCAAACGGAAAGCATCATGCTTGGTTGCTCCCTTTTTACATTCACATTTTATCTAACCATTATTGCTATGAAAAAAGAAATTTCATTTATTAGAGTTTGTTGTCTCTTTAGTTTTCTTCTAGTAATTAACAAATCATTTAATTATATAAGAAGTTGCATCCTTTAAATTTCTTCTTTTTAATTGCTATCATATCATGTTAGAATATGAAGATTAAAAATTTTACTATTATATAATTCAAAGCAATTTAATTGTATTTATCAAATAATTCATTTATCAATTTAATACTTTTGTAGAAATACCATGGTGCCCCTTACCAATTTCATTAACTTGTTGTACCATAAGCAAAAAATGTTGTAATTACTTAAATTTGGTTGGAATCCTTGTCTCATGCTTTATAATATAGTATAGATATAGATAGATACTTAATTGTTATTATTATTTTTTAATGTTAAATGTTTTTATTCATATAACTTTTTTTATACAGGAGAATGACTTAAAGAATCATGATGTGGTTGATTTGACTTGCAACATCCTAAGCGATAAAGAATAACGAGTCTTAATGTTTTTTTGAAGATGTGTTTTTTTGTTAGGTTGTTTGTTTATTTTGATTTTTAAGAGTTTCATGAAACATTGATTTTGTTTTTTTTACTTATATCTAAGTATCAATTGTCTACTGTTTAATGAAGTTACACGTTTTCTTAAGATTTTGTTTCCATTTTTTTTTCTCATTTATTAGCATTTAAAATTGTTATATTGTGTAATACTTACATATATTATTTTATTATATCTTATCTTACTCCCTAATAAAAGAGTAGCTCTGGCGCTACATGACACTTATCTAGAGCTTTCACATTGACTTCAACTAAGCTCCACATACGATCCACCTAGGTTGTACATATGTCATCACCGTATTCTTTTCAACCTAAAAAACACATGGGCAGGTTATACCCATTAACCCCTTCTAACATTTCATGCTTTTCTATCCCTGCTGCATGCATCTAAACCCTATTTTTCATTCTCATCCCCACCTCTTTCATCATCCTTTCCCAGGTTTCTATATATAGATTCATCATTCTTCCTCAGCCTTGATTACATTCTAATCAACATTCATAGCCAATTTCATCCACAAACCCTAATAACTGATTATGTCGTTTATACTCTCCTTAACCGCTTCCTTCTAAATCCTAAATTCAATCTATCCCCTGCCATTTTTTCGCCCTCTTCCTCTTCCGACTCCCTTACTGATTGATTTCAAAGAATAAGTTAAATCTTTTTCAATTGCCGATATACATCGTATAAGATTAAGGCTTTGACATCTTAAATCTTGGTATATGACATGTTTTTTTTATGTTGTCGTTCTAGAGAGTATCGATTTTCGATTGGGTCCTTCCTAGATCGGAAGTGTTAGACAGACTTTATCTTATTATCTTTCCTCGACAACTAAAGTTCTTGGCGGTTTGCTTGTATCATTCAAATATCATCCAAATATGGATGACAACGTCCCATTGTCTCCGCATTGACTTTATGCCTAAACCAGGAGATAGAAAGATGGTGAGTTTCTTTAAGCTAATTCAAATTTTATGTGAAGAAATATATATAGACACGGTATAATTGAAAATGTTGTATGATATAGTTGGTCTTGGTTGGTACACATACGTAGGATGGATATGAGAAGATTATTTGCTTGATTGAAAGTGTTAATAATAGTAGAAGGTGTACCTCAAGAATACGGTTCACGGGTTAAGGAGCTTAAAACCAATCTTTCGTACCTATTTTATTATGTTTTTTTTTAAATCTGATCAAATTAAGATTTTTCAAAAGGGTATAGAAGATTTAGAGTAGGTGGATTGACATAGTTAATTTAGAGGAAATAACACCAGTGTGTTTATTTCACATTTGTTTTTTTTTTTTGCTTTTTTTAATTCTTTATATTTTTATTTCATCCAATTATGTCATCCGTGAATGTAACAAAAAATGCTAACGGTTAGTGTTGTTGTTGAAGTTGATGATGAATACGGTTACAGGGTAAATCATTTACCTTTAGAAACAATTTTGTACAATGGGCACTTTGGGTTTAGTGGAGTTTATAAGAAATGAATTCTGATAATCAGTTAGAAAAATAAGATAGACTAAGATGGGAATTGGTTTTGTGCAAATCCAACTGTATATTAATAGTCCATAACTGTAAGCTTCTTAAAGTCCATGTTTATCTTAGCTATCATTGACAAAAAGGGGTAAATTACATAAGGATGGTAGGTAGGCGGGCAACAAGCTGCGCCGCCACCCTTTTTTAAATAGAAAATCCTAATCTGCTAAAAACAAAATCCCACCCTTAACTATTTAACTATTTTCATAATTGTATGGACCTCACTATAAGCAGTTTATGTTGTAGCAACTCAATATGGTTAAATATCTTTCTTAAATTACATTGTAGCAAAGTACCATGTTGATTTTGATGCACCAAATGATGACGAAAGGACCCCTCTATGTCTTTTTTTCTAATTTATCAACTTGTATGTGTTATACTTTTATAGCTATAACTTAAAAAATAGTTGAAGTGGTAGTTTCTATGACTTTTCACACACAACCGCTTGCAAATATTTAAATTATATATATATATATATATATATATATATATTTTGATATAGAACAGTTGTTACGTAAATAGAGAATAACAGATCTTAGCAATAGAATAGTGTTTGTAATAGAACAAATGTTAGAGTTGGTTAGAAGTTGTTAGCTATCATTGTCTTATGTGATGTCAGTCTAGGTCATCAGATGTTTGGTTTGTCTATAAATAGAACAATGCTTGTACTATTCTATTTATAACTCCGCACCCAACATTCTCTGCACGAACAAACACTGAGTGATCAAGCTGAGGGAAGATGTAATTCTTGTACTAGTAAATATGTGTTGATTGAATGAAAAGTACTTGATGAAAACAATATTCCGTTTGTTATGATTTCATAGTTTATTCCGCTGCACTTTCCAATTTTAGTCTATCTACATTCACTGTTTCATTTATTAATCATCATAATAATAATCAAACTCAGATCCTAACAATACTCGACATTGTGTTTCAAATAAGCTCTTCTCAACTAATACTCAAGAAAGTTCAGATGCATGTAGGTTGAAAACCAATTCGCTTTCTTCATCATCCTTGATGGATTCAGGCAAGTCATATTTACAAAAGCACAAAATACAATGTAAAAGACTGAAAATGCAAGTAACATTAGCTGTGTAGTGTCTAATCTATTAGTAATAATAAAGAACACATAAAAAGAGTGTTTTACTCCAATTTTCCATCAAGTTTTCTTTGTTCTGGTACAAAATTATAGTCTATTGAGATGAGTTTGAGATTACTCAAGCCTGCTTAACATTATCAAACAATGGTGTCATCAAGATCAACAACGTATGTATTTAAATAGATAAATATGATAAAAACATGGAGATATGTAACTCTTGTCCAAGTTCAATCTCCTCGATAACTTCTAGTTCATTATACAATGTCTTCCCATCTTGCATCGGTTCATAATACATATCTTTCATAGTAAATAATATTATGCTAATTAAAACAAAAAATCCCTAATAATGAATGTTAGAGAGTAAGCCAATATGGCTTACTTGAATTGTGATGACACCGTCTTTCCCAACTCTTTCCATAGCTTTGGCTATTAGTTCACCTATTTCATGTTCTCCATTTGTAGAATCTGTACCAATCTGTTAGTTATTTTACATTTAGTTACCGATCAACAAACATATTTCACACTAAGAGGGTGTTTGAGATTGCTTTTTTAAAACTGATTATGTGTTTTGGTGCAGTAGGGGTGGAGCTACTTTTAGATTATTGTGTTTTATAGTCTAAAAATCCATTTCAAAACTCAACCTCAAAAACTAAAAGCTGATTATTTACATTTTCACAACGCAATAATCTAAAAATCTATATCAAAACTCAATTCCAATACCCTTTAAATCATGGCCATTCAAGATTGGCTCCCTAGTTTTGTGGTTCTCAATACACATATATATCCTTGAAAAAGTAACTATGTTCATTTTATTTGCTATTGCTGGACAAATCTCATGAACGTAAGCATCTCTACTTAGAATATCAACTCGGGAAATTCAGACAAACTTAATTAAGAAGCTTATTATTTTTACATTAAAAAACTTAAATATATACTAAAACTTATATAGCTAGATAACTTTTCTATACAAATGATATTTAGTTTTGCTTTTATTTAAACTCTTAAGTTGAATTCCACTATAAGTTGATCATTATCGTTAGTCTCAAGTACTCATGATGTAACATTATGTAATTTCCTCAACTTTATAAAATTAATAATTTATTCATTTAGTCTCATTCACGCCTAGTTTATAACTTTATATTAAGTACTTATTATTCCCATAAATTTAAAACATGTCAAAGTTACTCATTTCTTAAAAATACAAAACTCTAATAAAGTTTATATAATTAATCATATCACACTTTTTTTAATAATAATAATAATAATAATAATAATAATAATAATAATAATAATAATAGACATAAAAGAATGGAGAATTCTTTTCCACGTTGACTTACAAAAAAATGGAAAGTCATTTATTGACTTGAAGACAAAAAGCCAATATATACAATGCATACATTCTTGATGGTGAATGCATTTAATCAAAACCACATTAGACAAAAGTGATTCATCACCTTCACCACCATCCGGAGAAAACCAGACGAAAATTCCAAAGATAATTTGGCCAAACAATCAAAACTCAATGAGCCAAAAATCATCGAATCTGATTATGAAGCTTACCATATCAACACATAATCAAGACCCGTAAATCAAGCGACCAATGATACGCGTCTACAATTTTAACCCATTTCGTCTAGTTAACCGAACTAAATCAAGGAGTTTCCTAAGTCTATTGACGCAGGTTGCGAAACTATAAATACCAAGGCTCCCAAAGACGCCATCCACTTTGTTCTCTGAACAAGTAACAACAACCACTTCCCACATTCTGAAAAATGATCTAACGGTGGGAAACGTCTGGAGACAACCGCCACGTCCCATCCACAAGACATGGCTTGGTACGTCTCCACGTGCCGCGATCATGAAAACAGCTGGAAAGCAGTAACGAGGCACGACTAACTCCACCAAGTTCTACGACACGTGTTCTGAAACACATTAAAATCATGACCGGAGGTCACAAGCTCCGAAGGTTAGTACACCTGAATGAATGAAAGTACAACTATTCTGACTAGTATAAATACCCCTTCAAAAGTACAAGTAAGCTACGTTCTGATACACTCCGAACATCTCTCTCTCTCTCTATTCTCTTTTCCTCACCAACAAATACTTATCCTCATGCCGGAGGTGGTCACAAAGAGGCCTTCCCTGCTCCCCTGTGACGAGCCTAACGGTTTGTTAAGTTTTGTAGGTAAACTAATCCAAGATCTAATCAAGCTAGTCGTCTTCAATTTTCTTCACGAGGTACGTCCCAGCTTTTGGATCTTCAATTGGCGCCATCCTATTGCAGATCTACTCTCTCCACTCAGATCTGGGATGGCTATCGACAACTTGAACGTTATCGATGTTACAAACAGAGAGGATGACGATATCGTCACCTCTGAACAAAACACAACTGGTTATTCCAGAGTATTATCAGACTCCATGACAATCTCTGCTACTGAGTTGGTCACTGCAACCATGGGAATGCAAAGCACATCAGCAGAAATCGATGAAACTTTCCTCCAATGAAACCGTGACTTCTTGATAAAACTAAAGGATCAGCAAGACAGAGAAGAAAGGCTTCGTAGTGTGCAGGTAAACCTGTTCCCTTCCGAAGGGATAACATCCACTACGATGTCCACTCCAGCCAGTCTCCCAACATACTCCACCGTGGTCACATCCATACCATTACAAACACCTTACGGTTATCTGATGCCTTATGGATACACGGGACCGTTGCCAACTGGACTCACGTCTACGGGGCCAATAGCCACCGCACCAGTGATCCCAGCCAAGCAACAGCCCTGTTCCAATATCGTTGATGACGAACTTACGGCCCCATACAGACCAGCTTACATGACTTCGTACTCGAAGATCACTCCAAGGGTGGCCAGTGCCCACTCCTAGCAAAGCTAAAAATGCCCGCTACCATCAAGAAGTATAATGGAACCTCAGATCCGGATGACCACGTGTTTGATTTTGGTGGAGCTGCGGAGATAGAACTATGGCCCATGCCAGCATGGTGTCACATGTTCGCTCAGACACTGACCGGAGCCGCAAGAGTGTGGTTCGACGGTCTACCGGCTGGACAGATAGAAAATTGGAAAGAGCTGCGACGGATCTTCTTATAAAATTTCTCCCAACAAAGACGCTGCACATAAGATATGGCGGATGTACACAATATCCGAAGAAAAGATGGTGAATCTTTGGAAAGATTCATAGACAGATTCAACAAAGAAAGCATGCAGATATCCGGAGCTGTCGATCAGCTACGGATATCTGGTTTCTGCCACGGGGTTCGCAACAATCAATTGGTTGAAAAACGGCATGAAGATCTCCCAAAAACAATGGAAGTACTCATGGAAAGGGCATGCGCCTTTGCAAGAGGAAAAAACGCCTGCGGACAAACAGGAGAAAGTGATTACAAAGGAAACTCCAGAGGTAACTCTTAGAAAAAAGGAGCTTTAGCTCCAACTGAAAGAAACAGCTCATGGTCGAAGCATAGGTCACAACCATACTCAAGAAATGATCGAAGTGAGAGGTCCAATTCCGGACGCTCTTCACGAAGTACTAGTTACTCGGATCTCAGCAAAACTCCAAGTGATATCCTGAGCACCGAGAAAATACGCTTCCCAACCCCTCCGAAGCAGAAACCTACCTCCGACAAAAACACCAAAAAATATTGTGAATATCACCAAGCAAAAGGCCACAATACCGATGATTGCTGGTCACTAAAGCAAGAAAATGACAAAGCATGCAAAGCAGGGAAGTTATCCCATTTGATCCGCGACTTAAAAGAAGGTAAATCAGCCGCAGTACAAATCTCCAATCCGAACAACCAAGCAAGGATTCACATGATCCGATCCACCCATGAACAGGGGGTTAAAAGAAGTTACGATCATATAGAACCCTGGATGGAGAAGTTGCTCTTTTTCCCACCCATTGACCCTAGATAAGCAAAAGAAGCACCAATCGTAATCTCAGGAGTCATTGCAGGGCACAAAGTGCGACGCATTTATATCGTCAATGGTAGTGCATCCGAAATAATGTACTACCAATGTTACCACTAGCTAGCTCCGACTACTAAGGACAGACTTGTCCTAGTCCAGATGCCATTAATCAGCTTCTCTGGAGAAATAATACACCCACTGGGTCAATTAACCCTTCCGGTTACATTGGGGACATAAGAAAACCAAAGAACAGTCAGTCTTACCTTCCTAGTGGTCGGGGCACCATCAGTCCACAATATTATACTAGGAAGACCAGGAAAGAAAGCTTTCAGCATGGTAACTTCAACAATCCATGGGGCAGTAAATTTTCCCACCGAAACAGGTGTGGCCATGTTATACACCGAATCTGATTTGTGTGTGGCCGTAGTACGACAGTCCTCGGGACAGCTCGTCCCTGAAAGAAGCAAGTCTGAAACCACAGAAGAATGGTCCATCCATCCAGCGTTTCCAGAGCAAAAAATCACCATCGGTACTCAGTTACCAGAAGCTGTTAAAAATTCCTTATGGAGATTATTATCTACATCCCTGGACATATTCGCTTGGCAACAAGCAAACATGACAGGGGTACCAAGAACTTTAGCCGAACATAAGCTCAACATCCGACCCGACAAAAGGGATATCATCAAATCCAAATGGCCGAAACTGATGAAGACAAAACAACCTTCGTCACCAACCAAGGGTTGTATTGTTATAAGAAAATGCCATTCGGACTGAAAAACGCTGGAGCAACGTACCAAAGAGTAATGGATCGGGCCTTTAAAAATTAGATCGAATGAAATTTAGAGGTATATATGGATGATGTGGTCATAAAAAGCTCGAACGAAGAAGTATTGTTGAAAGATATCAAAGAAACTTTTGATAAGCTCAGAGAAATAAACATGAAACTCAACCCAAAGAAATGTTCGTTCGGCTTAGAAGAAGGAAAGTTCCTCGGCTTCCTAATGTCTAAAGAAGGGATTCGACCTAATCCTGAAAAAGTCGAAGCCGTACTCGCCATGAAACCCCCGTCTGATTTGAAAGAGGTTCAAACCCTTAATGGACGGCTGGTAGCATTACATAGATTCTTATCTAAAGCTGCAGAGCGAACGTTACCTTTCATGGTTGTTCTTAAAAAATACCTAAGCACGAAAGAGTTTCATTGGACAGATGAGGCAGATGCAACCTTTAATGATCTCAAAAAATGTCTGGCAGAACTACCAACCTTAACCGCACCGGAGCCAGGTGAAACCCTCACCATTTACTTGTCAGCATCGGAAGCATCCATCAGTTCAGTACTTATGGTAACCAGCTCGAAGGCACAAGTACCCATCTTTTATGTCAGTCGCGCATTACGTGATTACAAGACGCGGTACCCTGCAATGGAAAAGCTGGCTCTTTCCTTGTTACACGCTTCATGAAGGTTGCAGCGATATTTTCAAGCTTTTGAAATTGAAGTACAAACGGATCAACCAATATTAAGCATGCTAAGAAAACCGGAGGTCTCGGGCAGATTGGCCAAATGGGCAATCGAACTCGGTGCATTTGATATAACATACAAAAGAAGAGGCCCGGTTAAAGGACAAGTGGTCACAAATTTCCTCACCGAATTAGCAATGAAACAAGATGAAGCAGCTACACCCCCAGAATCAAACGAATGGAGTATCTTCACTGACGGAGCTTCAAGTTCCGAGGGGTCAGGGGCCGGAGTAGTCCTAAAAGACCCCAACGGGCAAGAACTTGTGTACTCAATCCGGCTAAATTTCAAAAGTTCCAACAATGAAGCCGAATACGAAGCTTTTTTAGCAGGACTCCGACTAGCAAAAAAGGTCGGAGCCCGAAAGGTACAAACCTTGATAAAAAATGAAACTTCTTGTTTTAAAATACTCCGAAATTGCAATGATTTAAAACACAAAGTGCCATGTTTCCTAACAGGTGGTGGCACATGTGGACTCAATGTTGGTAGCACGCCAAATCAGTGGGGAGTATGAAGCAAAAGAGGCAAATATGGTTCAGTACTTACAAAAGGTACGAACCTCACCTATTGCCAAATACTTCAACCCCCATAATAAGGCATAGCTTCTAACTTCATATTTATCTTTCACAGGCAAAAGGCTTGATCATGGAATTCGAAAAATGTGAAGTAAAGCACATACCGGGATCACAGAACAAACAAGCTGACGCTTTAAGCAAGCTCGCGGCTAACACACCGGACCACATATCGCAAGAAGTAAAGCTCGAAGTGTTAAATACCCCCTCCAACGATGAAGCAGAAGTGTATGCGGTGCGTGCTAACCCAGAATCATGGGTAACCCCAATTCTAAACTACATCACAAATGACACACTACCATCGGACAAGGCACAGGCTCAAAAGCTTAAAGTTAAATCCCTGCAATATCAAGTGATTGACAGCGTCCTATACCGGAAGACCTTCCTAGGTCCCCTACTCCGATGCTCAGATCCGGTACAGGCAAAATATGTTATAGAAGAAATTCATTGGGGGATATGTGGTATCCACGCCAAACCACGAATGGTAGTCACCAAAGTCATGAATGCTGGATATTTTTGGCCAGGCATGCATCAAGATGCAGTAGAAGAATTGCAGAAGTGTGAAAACTGCCAACGACACGCACCCATGAGCCTCCGAGCAAAGAAAAAATTAGTCCCGGTGTCCGCAGCTTGGCCCTTCCAAAAATGGGGAATTGACATTGTTGGTCCCTTCCCTATATCATCTGGTCAAGCCAAATTCCTGCTGGTCGCGGTAGATTACTTTACCAAGTGGGTAGAGGCCAAACCTCTAACCTAAATATCGGGAGCCGAAGTAAAAAAGTTTGTTTGGGAAAACACAGTCTGCAGAGTCGGCCTACCCATGACCATTTTTAGTGACAATGGCAAACAATTCGCCCATAACCCATTCAAAAAGTGGTGCACCAGCCTTGGCATAGAACAAGCCTTTGCTTCCGTCACCCATCCCTAGGCGAACAGACAAGTTGAAAGGGTAAACCGAAGTTTGGTAGAGGGCATCAAGAAACATCTTGGAAAAAAGAGAAGCGGTTGGGTAGATGAGTTGCCAAACGTCCTTTGGGCTTACCGAACAATGAACAAAACAAGCACTGGTGAAATGCCCTTCAGTCTAATGTATGGGACTGAAGCAATGATCCCGGTTGAAATAGGCTTACCAAACCATAGGGTGGTCAGCCAATGTGATAATGAAAAAGTGCTTCGGTGCAATCTCGATCTCCTGGAAGAACGACAAGAAGCCGTGGCAATTCAAGAAGCAAAATATAAACGGACCCTAGAGAAATACTATAACTCAAGGGTCCGAGAACATAAATTCAAGATCGGAGAGTACGTACTGCGGAGTAATGAAGCCAGTGGTGAGGAGAAACCAGGCAAGATGAGTCCTAAATGGGAGGGACCATATGTCATTACTTCAGTAGGGGAAAAAGGGGCTTACGAGCTCGCTACTCTCGATGGGGATGAAGTCCCCCGGACATGGAATGGAGTGCATCTCAAAAAATGTTACATCTAAAGGATCAAGATAATAAAGTACTTCTTTATTTTATTTTCAAATGTAAGAGTTGGATGTGAATTCCCCACACCTTCAAACTTCCATTTTGTACTGCGGAATGATACATTCTCCGCACAAGTATCTTTGTAATGAGACGCGACATACCTCATTTAATAAAATGATAAATTTGATCCTTACAAACTCATTCCTATGTTATTTATTTACTTATACGTATGTTGAAAAAACAACATGCAAGCTTCGGTGTACAAGGTAAAAGTACCTCGGCACAAGAAGGGGGATAGGAATTAGGGCATGGGGGTATCGAAGGCCCTTTCGTCCAGACTTCTTGATCATATAAGTTCGAAGAACAAAAAATACCGAACTTAAAAGATACCCCATAATAAAGACTACGTAGCATTTTCTAAACATAAATCCGCGAAAAAGGAACGTTCTACTTCGAATGTTATAAGTAGTCAAGGATAAAAAGTCCTGAAACACTTAAGACATAATTTAGGACCGAGGCTTAAAAACCATGGACGCATGACAAAGTCTTAATAAAATGAACTGAAGCTTTTAAACCTTCAGTAGTCGAATGACAGATTCATACTTAGGAATAATAAGTGTTAGGACAAAGAGGATTGGTGAAACCACTTTTGGAAACCTTAGTCTAATTCACTTCTGCAAATTTTGGCTAAGTATAGAAGTACTAAAGAGAAGACAAGAAACTGCTGAAGAGAAGATATGACAAGTGCTGAAGAAGAAACTTCATCAGAAGTTCTGAAGTCCAAACCAGACAAGTTCACTTCAGAAGTACTGAAGACAAACTACTCATCAGTAGTTTGTCATTCATCAGCACTTAAAGAAGATATTTTCCACCGCCTTTTGTATCAGTAGTTTATTGTTTATTATTACTTTTAGCTGTAATTGTTTGTTTCAATGTTGCAACTTGTGCAACTTGTTTCTGATATTTCTGTACTTGCTTTATTGGCAAGATACATGCATGTAAACGTCTATAAATAGGAGGCTTCAACCTTCTATTTTAGACATTGATTTTAAGAGAAAAATCCTTCAAACACTTTCACTGTTCTATTCCATTTCAGTATTTATTGTGAATCTGCCTAAGTATCTAATTCTCATTTACTGCTTAGATTCATAATAAATACTTGTCATTATTAGTTTCAATCATCAAGAGGGAGTAATAACTCCTCTTAAGCATAAAAAGTGTTGCTTTAACTTATACATTCCGCTGTGCTTACAATTTGATATACAAGAGCTTGCTAAACACTTAAGTGTCAAAGATAGCAAGTTCTTACTTAAACAAAGAGCATACTGATCCAACAATTGGTATCAGAGCATTGGTTTATCTGATCACATATCAATCTAACAAATTGAGAATCAGACACAAAACTCTTATTGATACTCAATAAAAGATCAAAAGTTCACTTTTTATCAACATCCATCACTTAAAAGAGTCATCTGACAAATCAATACTCTTTAAAATGGATCCACATAATACTGGTTCTGCGACAAAACCTGCTATGCTAGTAAGAAATGAATATAACATCTGGCAAAGAAGGATGACACATACATTATCACAGACCAACACAGGTTGCTGGAAATCTGTGATATATGGACCACATAAACCAGTAAATATCAATCTTGAAACTAAAGTTGAGGTCCCTAAAGACCCAAAAGAATATACAGATGATGATTTCCTAAAACTTGAGCTAGATGCAAAAACATTCTCTATGTTGGCAATGGCTCTCCCAAATGAGATATACTCTGGCCTTTTACATTGTGAAAGTGCCAAAGAACTCTGGGATTGTCTTAAAGAACAGTTTGGAGGAACTGAAGAGGTGATTGCCAACACCAGAGAGATTTTAGCTCAACAATATGAGACATTTGCTCACATTAATGGGGAAACTTTAACTCAACAATTTGAAAGATTCTCCTCATTAATATCTGAGCTAAAGTTAAATGGTCTTAAAGAACAGTTTGGAGGAACTGAAGAGGTGATTGCCAACACCAGAGAGATTTTAGCTCAACAATATGAGACATTTGCTCACATTAATGGGGAAACTTTAACTCAACAATTTGAAAGATTCTCCTCATTAATATCTGAGCTAAAGTTAAATGGTCAGACCTATACAACAATATCTATGCTACATAGATTTTTAAGGTCTTTACCAGACAAATGGGAAACATACTCCATTGTTTTAAGATCCTCACCAGATTTTGGCTCCCTCACTCTTACAAAACTCCATGGGAGATTACTTACTTTTGAGAGAGAAATTGATCAAAAGAAGAAATTACAATCATCTGGTAAAACTGCTGATGACTACCTGCCAGGTAGTACAACACTTTTGGGACAAGACTCACCAACTTGTTCCTATGGATCTTATGACAACATTGACATAACAACTGGGATCTCATCAGAAAGATCTTTCCCAGGTTATGACAATGATGACCAAAGTCAAACTGCTGATAATCTATGTTTTATCATGGATGATTTGAAAAACTTTAGCAGTGATGACTTAGAAGAAATGGACATTTTACACCAACTGGCCATGCTAAGCATTAAAACTAACAAGTTTTATAAAAGGTCAGGAAGGAAATTTCCAGGATTGACCAGTAATACAAAAATTGGTTTTGACAAATCTAAACTGAGATGTCACAAGTGTCAGAAGTTGGGACACTTTTCTAGAGAGTGTAGAAACTCTAGCTTTAACCAATCACAATCTGGAAATAACTTTAACCCCAATTATAATAGGAATAATGGAACTCAAGGGAGTGCTCATTTTGTACAGGCACAAACTCCTCAACAGCAATACATACCACAAGTACAATATGTTCAAATGCCTGCTCAACAGATGCAGAGCCAACAATCAATCCCTCCCTTTCCAGCTGCTCAACAACCTCCACAGCCTCAACAACCCTCTCAACAAAGTCTTTTCACCTCAGGGTATGTTGACTGGAGCAGTCTTCCTTTTGACACCACAGAGTGCAATCCTGATGCAGACAACAAGTTGTTTGACATCAACTGGGGAGAACCAGACAATGGCAGAAAGAACTTTGCCTTAATGGCATTTGAAGGCTGTACTTCAAAATCTGCATTGTCACAGGTATCAAAAGAGTCTTTTGCTCTCATAAGAGAGACAAATGTGCACTTACAAGGAAAAGCCAATGATTTAGAAAGAAAATACACTCAGATGAAATGTGATTTAGAGAGAAAACTTACTACTAAAACAAAAGAAGTCTCTAAATTAACTAACTCAGCTATTGAAACCCAAGCACAAATTGAAATGATGATAGAAGATCTTGGGAATGTCAGAAAAGAGCTTGCTGACACCAAGATCAGTTGTGAAAAATGGGTGGATTCTTGTAAGGGGTACCAGCTATTGCTAAACAAACAGAGTGCTTCAAATGTTAAGTTTGGCATAGGGTACAATCATGTTGAAACACCAACAGATTTCTCTCCCAAAACTACTGAAGATGGGAGAAAAATTGTTTCAAATGAAACTTCTGAAGGGAAAGACTGCACATCTTTCCATGAAAACTTTCTAAACAGAAATCCTGGTATTTTCAAAGAAAGTACTTCAGAAGTATTAACAAAGTCTGACAACAAGCCATCAGTAGTTTCATCTACATCAGGAGTTGAGACCCTAAAAACTACTGATGAGCAAAATCTTTACACTAATGTCAGAAATTTGCCTTTAGATCAAAAACAAAAGGCAAAAGAGTGTGAAATTTTTGGTCTGTTCAACCACAAAACAGAGTTTTGTAGATACAGAAAAGGAATTCAGTTCAATCAAAAAATTAAACAACAGGTTGTGGGAAATCAAATCAGAAATGATTATGAAAGAATCTTTAATCCCAAGAAACAACAACCTGAAAACACCTTTTCCCAGAAAAAGATAAAATCTCAACTAAAATCTTTTTCTCATAATTCTTTGTCAGTAGTTAGACCTGAATCATCAGCAGTTTCACAAACTGCTGAGATTCAAAATCTAATGAACTTGGTACAACTACTGATGACCAAGGTTGATGGTGGTCCTGAAAAGGATACCACCATGGCTCTTAATGAAAAATCCATTGCCAAAAAGACATGGATTTCTCAACCTGGTCAAAAACAAACTGTAACTGTTCTCAAGAGCAAACTTAAAGCCAAACAGGCTTGGGTTCCTAAATCTAACTAATTTGCTATTGTGTGTAGAGAGTTTCCAGGGGCTTAAACAGCATATGGTACGTTGATAGTGGAGGCTCTATGCACATGACTGGATGCAGATACCTGATAAACAATTTTATCAGCCAAAGAGAAGGATATGTATCCTTTGGGAACAATGCTAAGGGATATGTGCTAGGACATGGCAATGTCTCCTCTGGCAAAATACAGTTTGACAAGGTCAATCTGGTTGAAAACCTTGAATACAACTTGCTAAGTGTGTCACAAATGTGTGATAAAGGATATTCTTCCTTTTTCACAAAGACAGCATGCAAGATCATCTCACCAGAAGGCCAGAAGTTGATAGAGAAGATCATTAAAGATCATACTTTGCTGATTGCCAAAAGATGTGGCAATGTCTATGCAGTGGACATTGAGAAAGACAAGGTATTGAACAACACTGCCTGTTTCTTCTCAAGGGCATCAACTTCAGAAACTGATCTCTGGCACAGGAGACTTGGCCATGTGAACTTTAAAACCATAAATAAAGTCACAAAAATGGCTTGGTCAGAGGTCTACCTTTGAAAGTATACCAGTGTCAAGAACACTGTGTATCCTGTTTAAAGGGAAAACAGCATAAGTCCTCCTATAAGTCTATTGAAGAATAAAAAACAACTGCATATCTTCAACTACTCCATATGGACTTATTTGGACCTGTCAAGATTATGAGCCTTGGTAAGAAGAAGTACTGCTTAGTCATCATTGATGACTACTCAAGATTCACATGGGTATTCTTCTTATTCTCCAAGGATGAGGCTGCTGAAATCATCAAGTTCTTCATTCTACAAGTGGAGAAACAATATTCTCTACCTGTCAAAACCATTAGAAGTGATATTGGGACAGAGTTCAGGAACAAAACTCTGGATGAATTCTGTTTGTCTAAAGGGATTATTAGACAATACAGTGTTCCCAGAACTCCTGAACAAAATGGTGTAGTAGAAAGGAAGAACAGAACCTTAATAGAGGGAGCAAGAACAATGTTAGCTGATTCTGGGCTACCCTTGTACTTTTGGGCAGAAGCAGTTAACACATCATGTTATGTTCAGAATAGAGTTCTTGTGGTCAAGAGACATTCCAAGACTTCCTATGAAGTTCTTCATGGCATGAAGCCCCTTATCTCCTTTTTCAGGGCTTTTGGGTGTCAATGTTTCATCTTGAACATCAAGGAATCTATTTCAAAGTTTGCTGCCAAAGTTGACTCAGGTTATTTTCTTGGTTACTCTTCAACTAGAAAAGCCTACAAGGTTTTTAATTCTCACACCAGGATAGTAGAAGAAACATTGAATGTCAAGTTCAATGAGTCAAAACACACTCTTATTCCAGCACATCCTGCTGAACTTTTTGACCTTGACAACTTCCATTTTGGACCTAAGAAGGCTGTTACTTCATTAAAACCTACTTATTATGGTGACAAAAGGTTTGATGATGAGGATCCCACACCATGGACTCCTCAAACAGTTATCAAGTCAACTTCAAAATCATCAGAAGTTCCATAAACTTCTGATCATACAAATACTGAGGAACAAACTCAAACTTCTGGTTCAGTAGATCCAACTACTGAAGATCAAGGAACATCTGAACCAGATATTATAGACCTCAGTAGTTTGTTTGAAGAACATGAGCCACCTACACCTGTCAGTGGTTTACAACAACTGATTGAACACAGAGATCATCCACTTGATCAAATCATGGGTGATATAGCTTCAGGTGTTCTTACCAGAAACCAGCTCTCCAACTTTTGCCTATTTTTAGCCTTTATCTCACAGTTGGAACCAAAGAAGTACCAGGAAGCCCTCAAAGACAATAATTGGGTGCAAGCTATGCAAGATGAACTGCTTCAGTTCAACAAGCAAAAGGTCTGGGAAATCTGTCCCTTACCTCCAAACAAGCAACCAATTGGCACAAGATGGGTTTTCAGGAACAAACAAGATGAAGCTGGTATGATAATCAAGAACAAGGCACGACTGGTAGTTCAAGGGTACTCTCAAGAAGAGGGAATTGACTATGATGAAACCTTTGCTCCAGTTGCAAGGCTTGAGGCCATCAGGTTATTTCTGGCCTATGCCATTTCCAACAAAATTAAAGTTTATCAAATGGATGTAAAGAGTGCATTTTTGTATGGAAAGATAAAAGAGGAGGTGTATGTCTGTCAGCCACCTGGGTTTGAGGATCCTTCTCATCCTGAGTGGGTGCACAGACTGGACAAAGCTCTTTATGGGCTCAAACAGGCTCCAAGAGCCTAGTATGATACACTCTCCACCTTTTTACTCAAAAATAACTTTACAAGAGGTGCCATTGATAAAACTCTTTTCATTAAACATGTTGGAAATCATGTCCTACTTGTTCAAATTTATGTTGATGATATCATTTTTGGTTCAACAAACACAAAACTGTGTGATGATTTTAAGAAACTCATGCAATCAAAATTTGAGATGAGTACCATGGGAGAACTGCAGTACTTTCTGGGACTGCAGATCAAGCAACAAACCAATGGAACTTTTATACATCAATCAAAATATGTTAAAGAATTATTAAACAAATTTTCTTTACAAGACTGTAAATCATGTTCCACTCCCATGACACCAATCACACAAGTTGAACCTGATAATCAAGGAAAACAGGTTGCTCAAACCATGTACAGATGCATGATAGGTTCCCTTTTATATCTAACTGCTTCTAGACCGGATATTATGTTTTCAACATGTGCCTGTGCTAGATATCAATCAGCACCAAGGGAATCACACCTTATAGCAGTCAAAAGAATTTTCAGATATCTGAAAGGAACTCCAACACTTGGAATTTGGTATCCTGCTTCAAGCAATACCAAGTTATCAGCTTTTTCAGATAGTGACTATGCAGGGTGTAAGATGACAAGGAAGTCAACATCTGGTGGTTGTCAATTCTTGGGTAACTGTCTAGTGTCATGGCAATCAAAGAAGCAAACATCTGTTGCAACTTCAACTGCTGAAGCTGAATACATTGCAGCTGCAAGTTGTACATCACAGATACAATGGCTCCAATATCAACTTCTTGATTATGGAATCAAAGAGACCAAGACACCATTGCTTGTAGACAGCAAATCTGCCATTAGCATCATTCAAAATCCGGTACAGTTCTCAAAAACTAAACATATTGAGATCAGGTACCATTTTATAAGAGATTGCTATGAAAAAGGCAAGATTGAGATGAAGCATGTAGCAACAGCTAATCAAATAGCTGACATCTTCACAAAACCCCTTGACACATCAACATTTCAGAAGTTAGTATCCATGCTTGGGATGCTAAATTTGTAAGTGTTTATTTTATTGTTCTGCACATATTTTTTATTTTCCACTTACAAAAAGACAAAAAGTCTGAAACAAAACTTCTGAAAAGAGAGAAACTACTGATGAACAAAACATCAGTATGGGGATAATTTCTGAAAAGTGAATAACTTCTGATAAAATAACCTTCAGAAGTTGTGAATAAAAGTATTTATAAAACATTTCTCATCAGCTGTTAAAACTACTGAAGAGGAAATGGGAACTACTGATGAAGATAATCCTTCATCAGCAGTTTAGTCAAAAAGGGCAAATCTGACTTTTCCCATCATCAGAAGTTTGACCTAGTCGGTTTAAAACTTCTGATAAAGAGATTTTTAACCTAGGCGGTTTAAAAACTTCTAATAAAGAAGATCCAAGCGGTTAAAAACTTCTGATAAATATCTTTTTTCAACACTTATCCTTTCAAACTCAAAAATTCCCTCCTTCTCTCTCAAAAACTCTCTTAAAAACCTAAACCTGCAAATCAACTATTCGATCAACAAAAACCCAAACCACATGGCTCTCGTTCTAAAACAGGGTCACAATCAAAGGGCCTTTCTTGAAAAACAAGAAGGCTGGTCCCAATACGATGAGATCATTGATTTTGTCGTAAAATCCCAATATTTTACTGCTCTCACAATCTACCCACCAATTCATACTGAAACTCTAAATGAGTTCTGGGCTAATGCTGAATCGGTGACGGCTGATGGTGAAATTATCTCCCTCAACTCAAGAATAAAAGGGAAACCACTGACCATCACACCGGCCACACTGGCAACAAGACTGGGCCTGAATGATGTAGCTGCCCCTGATCATGTTGCTAACTCTGACATTCACTTAACCATGACAGAGCGTGGTTATCAAGGTACTCTCTCCCATGCTACTATCTTCAAAAAATATTTTGAACCAAAATACAAGCTTTTGTTTCATTATATTATTATGTGTTTGAGTCCAAAGACAGGGTCTTATGACCAGATGCCCTCTACTTTTCAACCAATATTTCATTCCATAGTGAATGAAACCAAATTCAGGGCATCAAAATTATTTTTCAATGAGTTGGTGTTACATCATAATAATACCAAGAAAAAGTTTTTGTTATACCCAAGGTTCATTATGCAATGCATAATAGGGGAACTGGGTAATGAGGTGCTTGTGGGAAAAGTTTCAACTTAAATCCATTAACCTCACAAGCATACTCTAGGCATAACAAACCGGCTACCTGGCCAGAAGATGATCAGGGAGAACAACAAAAAGTCCCCCTGAAACCCACATCTTCCAAACTCACACCATCAAAAGCCAAAAAGCCCAAGCCAACAAAGACAGAAACCCACCAACCCAAAAGAAAAGCTGTTCAGGAGGTTGAGATGCCTGAACATGCTCATGAGCAATCTGCTCTTCAAATAGGTGAGACTGAAACACCCTCTCAGTCTCATCCATCTCAAACCCCACCAAGAGCACCCATAACACTCTTATTCAAAAGTAAAAGACTTAGAAAAACTGTTGTAACTGACACTTCTTTTGAAACTGCTGACCAACCTATTCAACCTATTGCCCAAACTTCTGAACCAACCCCTCAAATTTCTGAACCAGAGGCAATAGAGATTGCCAAACTTCTCTCTGGGCTAAAAGAGATAGTCCCATCTGATAATGTCAGTCCCCTACAACCACAACAAACAGGGGACATAACCACAGAATCAGAAATGGATGTGGACATCACTAGCCCTAACCCAAGAGATGAGGGTGGACCAGGGTCTTTAAGCCCAATCTTAGAGACTCTTGGGGCATCTGAGGCTGCTACTACTCAGTTACCACCTAGTGGTGGATCTGAGGATAGAAGTAAAACAGCTAAGACCTCAGATGTGGCAACTACTGATGAAGGCTTAATGTCTGAGGTAGGAAATCCTCAGAACCAAGAACAAGAGGTTCATGAGAGAACTGAGTTGGGCTCAGCTCATGATTTAACTAAGACAGTCCTCATTGAGGACAACATCAGGGATTCAGATGATTCCATTAATTTGGATGATGATTCAACAACCAAAACTACTGAATTGACGGCACTTTATGAAGGTCCTGCTTCAGGGGTATCCAAGTTCAAGAAGCCAGTCACCCCTGAACAGGTTAAAGTCCACTCAATCCCTAAAACCCCTATAGTGGCATCCTCTGTACAACATGAGGATCTCCCAAAAACACACCCTTCACATCAAATGCCTACCCAATTCCCTGGGCCTTCAAGCATAGACATGAACCAACTATGCAGCCCAGGTGGTGACCTTTATCTTATGATGAATGCCCTCATCATGAATCACCTCCAAACCTATACAGCTAACTTGGAGTTGTCCATCAAGAACCAATTTGGAGTGATTCAGACGAAGATGAATGATCTGCAGACCAAGATTGACTTCAACAGCAAACAAATTGCCAATCTGACAGATCAGATCAAACCTCTAAAGCCTATTGATGAATCCAAAAAGAGGGAGAAGATGAAGGAACCAATGGATACAGTTGAAGCCAGAAGAAAGGCAAGACTTGCTATCCTAGAGAGAGATCAGAAAAACTAGGCCAGAAAAGAAGCATTGGCCAAACAGTTTGGTGTCTCAGTGGAAGATATTGAAGCCACAGAAAAGGAAGATGAGACCCAAACTTCTGAGAAATCCCTAAGGCATAATAAAGAAACCTCTGATGGTCAAAGTCCTGATGACTCAGAAGATACTGAAGACAATCCTTCAGTAGTTGATAAACCATCAGCAGTTGTCAACCCATCAGAGGTTAACACTTCCAAATCTCAACAAACTAAACCTTCCAGATCCACTGAACAAATCAAACCAACTTCTGCTCCTCCAAGGCCTACAACAACCACTACTATGACTGTCCTAACCCCTGCTCCAATCTCTCAATCTACTGAACTTCTTGAGCAGAGGTTAAAGGCAGTTCAACAAAAAGCCAAGGAAGACCAAATTTGGAAAAATCTGGAACAAAGGGATGACTTAGAGTATGAAGAGAAGCTCCAGGCTTATCAAGCTGATCTGGAAAGACAGGCTGAAATTGATCATATTGCTGAAGAAGACAAAAGACAACAACTGGTGTCTTACATCACAAAGAACAGCAAGACTAAAGCCTACACACTCAAGGGACTCTCTATGCAAGAGCTGACAAGAAGGGCACAACTAATTGCAGACAGACTGGCCACAAGTAAAGAAGGAAAGGCCAAGAGAGCCCAGATGATAGATGAATTAGTAGCAGATGGCTATGGTTCAAAAGCCTCAGTATCCAGATGGAAAGAAGAAAGACTGGTGGATACTTATCGAAAATATAAGGCTGCCAAGGCTGCAAATCCAGAGAAGTTTCAAACTGCTGAACCTTCAAGATCAGTAGTTAGAACTTCTGGTGTTTTAACAAGAAGGCCTGCTATTCAAAGGAAGAAATCAGAGGACAATGTCAAAACTGATTTCAAAATGGTACTACTTGAAGGAAGTTCAGTAGTTCACTCAGATTTTGACATTGATGAGAAACCTCTGATAACACAATTCAGGGATCCTTCCACCTTTGCCTACCAAATTCAAAAGACTATCAAAGAAAAGATGCATACCAAGGTAGCGACTGAACACCATCTCCCAACTATTCAGATGCCTGATATGCAACAACAACAACAACAACAAGGAAGAGACTCCCACCTGAGGCTTACTGAAATAGAAAGCATCCAACACTCAGGATCATCAACCCAAGGGACAAGTCTGGTTCCCTATACCTCTGACTTTAACAAGTCAAAGGTACCTATCATCAGATGGTCACTTACTGCTAACAACTCAGTATTATTGACAAGAAGAGACCTTTCAAGCAGGGCTTACAAGAAGATCAGTGATCTAAAGAAACTATCAACACAAGACCTGCTCACAATTCAACATCTGGAACCACAGAAAGGATCTCTATCTGATGGACAGTTAAACCAGCTAAAGAACACCATGTATAAAGAAATATGGAAGATTGTTCAAGACAGAAGAAGATCATAAGGAATTAGTAAGGTTTTGGGTTCATCAATCCAGGGGGAGATTGTTAGGACAAAGAGGATTGGTGAAACCACTTTTGGAAACCTTAGTCTAATTCACTTCTGCAAATTTTGGCTAAGTATAGAAGTACTAAAGAGAAGACAAGAAACTGCTGAAGAGAAGATATGACAAGTGCTGAAGAAGAAACTTCATCAGAAGTTCTGAAGTCCAAACCAGACAAGTTCACTTCAGAAGTACTGAAGACAAACTACTCATCAGTAGTTTGTCATTCATCAGCACTTAAAGAAGATATTTTCCACCGCCTTTTGTATCAGTAGTTTATTGTTTATTATTACTTTTAGCTGTAATTGTTTGTTTCAATGTTGCAACTTGTGCAACTTGTTTCTGATATTTCTGTGCTTGCTTTATTGGCAAGATACATGCATGTAAACGTCTATAAATAGGAGGCTTCAACCTTCTATTTTAGACATTGATTTTAAGAGAAAAATCCTTCAAACACTTTCACTGTTCTATTCCATTTCAGTATTTATTGTGAATCTGCCTAAGTATCTAATTCTCATTTACTGCTTAGATTCATAATAAATACTTGTCATTATTAGTTTCAATCATCAAGAGGGAGTAATAACTCCTCTTAAGTATAAAAAGTGTTGCTTTAACTTATACATTCCGCTGTGCTTACAATCTGATATACAAGAGCTTGCTAAACACTTAAGTGTCAAAGATAGCAAGTTCTTACTTAAACAAAGAGCATACTGATCCAACAATAAGTAAACTAAAATATCCAAAACACAAGGGTATTCAATAAAAAGCAAAATATTCCCATTTACATAAACCCAAGAAAAAGGGTACAAAAGTTTGCGTTCGTCCTGCTAAGGCGAACTTAATCTACCAAAAACTATCTTATAAAGACAAGGTGCGCCTACACGCAGCCATCATTACACTTCAATTACAAAGCTTAACAAAAGGAGTAAACAAAACACCGAACCTATGTGGATGAACGGGTGGTACAAAGTGCTTGAAAAAAGCTTCACTAGAAAAGATTAAAAATCACCGAACCTATGTGGAGGAATGGGAGAGAGGTAACTACTTCACCAACCCCTGAGACGCGTCATCAATCACGGATAGGTCTTTGAAAGCCTTAATCACAATGTCCAGGGGATCAGTGGTAAGATCTTGCATCATGTAGATTGAAGGAAGGGAGACTTCGTCATAGCATTTAACGGCTTCAAGTAGCAATTCCTTGGCGTTCGGCACAAGCTTGGGGATGGCGTTCATAGACACTCCTTTAAGAGCCGTGGCATGAGCTGCCCGTGCTCCTGCATTATAGCCTATCCCATTCATGGCATTATTCACCCCTGCCACCATAACCTTCATGGATGAGCAGTTTCTCACATAATGAGAAACCAGCTCCATTCCCTCAGTCAACACAAACTGCTTGAAGCCAAACAACCCTTCTACTTCCTTCAAAAGCTCCAGCTTCTCCGACTCTCGCCTCTCCACCTCCGCCTTCAAATCTGCAACAAGCTTCAAGAAATCGTTTTCCCAAACTAAAGCCTCATCCTTATCTACAAACAGAATAAAGAAAAAATCATTAAGTATCAAGACAAGACGAAAAAATAAAAGAAAGGTACGAACCTTTCAAAAGCGTGTCCGCAGCTTCTCTGGTCTTGGCCATCAGTTTCTCAAGCTCCTCAATAGAATGGACATACTTTTTCTTGGAAGCTTCATGGGCTTGTTCGGAGGATTGCAGCTTCTCCTTCAGACCATCTACCTCGCCTTGAAGTTTGTCTCGGTCCTCTCCAGCAACGGCCAAGGAAGCCTGCGCAGATTGAAGTTGTCCTGACTTGTCTTCAATGACTCCAATACATTACCGTGGTTGCACACACTACCTCTCTTCATCAACTTACCCCGTTGAAATTCCGAATCTACCCATCTCCGATACACCTCCGATACTAGAAAGTTGGATTGAGCCTAATTGACCATCAAGGCATCTCCAAAATTATTGTCTTTTAAGCTCCGGTAGTGGGCTTGATCAGCCGGGGTATGAAGATTGAACAACATCATTTTTGATGACAAGGCATCAACCACCCTAGATCCATTCTTCAAATCCCAGTCAAGAACAAAAACATCCTCGACTGTGGCAGGATCCACCTCCATGACATCGTCCAACAAATCTACAAGATTAAACATGATCAATGTCTCTGTCTCGAACCAACAAGGAGAATAAGACACGCCATATTCATTCTCCTCACGAGCACGAAAGGTAGAAATGAAACCAGTGAACTTACCAGGACAAGGCACCGAAAAACCACCCGCATCTTCAGTTGACAAAGTCCGGAGCGGACTATTAGCAATGTCACGAAAAACATCATCACCATCCTTCTCACCATCACCACCTGATCCACTCCCCGGAACATCCATATAAATAGGATCACTATCTCGAGAAGATTTTCCACCAGTAATATGCAAATCAAATTCGTCTAAAACATTACCTTTTGATGACTCGGAAACAGGAAGAATAAGGGGCGGAGCAAATTTCACTTTCTTATGGCTCTTTTTGGCCCTAGATGGTTCGCTCTTCCTCTTCCGAGCATGAACGTTCAAATCTAAGGAGGCATCTTCAGCAATATCATCCTCCGAAGTAGGGACGCTAGAAGAACTCACAGTCTGTAAGGGAGCAGGATTAGGAAAAACTTGACCAACCGTGACATCACCCTTGCCACCTTCATCACCAAGCTCACGTCCCTTACCACTACCACCTTCGCCCTCAACCTTATCTCCACCTTCGCCAGATACCTTCTCCACATTTTCTCCATCATCCCCTTCAGGACGAATTGGAAACTGAAGCTTCATCACTTGCTCCAGAATGGGTTTACTCGTACCTACCGGTTCGCTAGTAAACACAAGGTCATCATCATCGTAATCTTCAAAGTTCAGGGCTGCAAGCAGCGACATCTCTGCAAAAACAAAGGAGATAAGAATTAAGATCCGTAATCATTAAAACAAACCAAAGGTCAAAGAGCGATGCTCACCCTTCTTGTTATACAAAATAACAGGCCACTGATTCGGTTCATCCCATATCCTACTAACACCAGCTAACACCAAGATGTGCTCCGGGTACTTCTTAATGTTCGACTTATGGGTAACAAGCTTCTTATACAAGGTTGTATCACAAGCAAAATCGGCCGGAAGCTCCCATTCGGAGGATTCAAAATCCTTTCGCCACAGGGAAATCATTTCCTTGGGAAGACATCTATCATCTAGCCAAAAGAACTGCGTCTTCCAGTTCTTCAAGCTAGAAGTGTCCTTCCCATGACACTCCGGCTTCTTCCGCCTCTTCTCAAAGGTGAACCAATCACCAGCTTGGTTCAACTTATAGAAAGCCCTAAACACGTCAAGATCTGCCTTCGACTTCAAAGCCCTACGTTTCAACTCGAAATGACAAATCCTCCCCAAACTAAAAGGGTTCATTTGAAAAAAGTGAACACCGTGGAAAAAGAGGACCCTGAACAAGAATTTTGTCATAGGAACCCGGCAGTTGGCAAAATCACACACGCGTGTGTAGAATGCGAACTTGCCAGCAAGATGAGGATAGATGGCACGATCAGGGGCCGAAAGTTCAGGGTGCAGATCTAAGGAGATTCTATACTCACCTAAAAACTTATCAAACTTCTTTTGTGACAAGGTGGAAAAACTAATGCAAATATTATCTTTCCCCATCAAGACTCCAACAAAAAAAAAGAAGAATCTTGAAAGGAAAAAAGGGAAGGGACGAACCTGTGTAGGATGAATGGAACCGGGACCTGTTGAAGGAAATAAAGCAGCAAAGGATTTAGGGGAAGGTGAAAAGGATTATGAGGAAAGTAAAAAAATGAAAAAACAAAGTGAAAAACCGTCTTTTATAACCAGGAAAGAGAAGCCCTAACGTCAGGACACGTGTCAAAATCCCCACATTCTGAAAAATGATCTAACGGTGGGAAACGTCTGGGGACAACCGCCACGTCCCATCCACAAGACATGGCTTGGGACGTCTCCACGTGCCGCGATCACGAAAACAACTGGAAAGCAGTAACGAGGCACGACTAACTCCACCAAGTTATAAACTAACTTATGGACTTAAGGGGACATGAATAGGTATAAAACCTCGCTTCCGAACTACAACCCCCAAAAGACGTGACATCTCCTAAGAAGACGCGGCCCACTACGACACGTGTTCTGAAACACATTAAAATCATGACCGGAGGTCACAAGCTCCGAAGGTTAGTACACCTGAACGAATGAAAGTACAACTATTCTGACTAGTATAAATGCCCATTCAAAAGTACAAGTAAGCTACGTTCTGATACACTCCGAACCTCTCTCTCTCTCTCTCTATTCTCTTTTCCTCACCAACAAATACTTATTCTCACGCCGGAGGGTTGTCACAGAGAGGCCCTCCACCAAGTACAACTTGCTTGGTGGAGTTAGTCATGCCTTGTTACTGGTTTCCAGCTGTTTTCGTGATCGCGGCACGTGGAGACGTCCCAAGCCATGTCTTGTGGATGGGGACATGAAGAGGTATAAAACCTCGCTTCCGAACTACAACCCCCAAAAGACGTGGCATCTCCTAAGAAGACGCGGCCCACTACGACACGTGTTCTGAAACACATTAAAATCATGACCGGAGGTCACAAGCTCCGAAGGTTAGTACACCTAAACGAATGAAAGTACAACTATTCTGACTAGTATAAATACCCATTCAAAAGTACAAGTAAGCTACGTTCTGATACACTCCGAACCTCTCTCTCTATCTATTCTCTTTTCCTCACCAACAAATACTTATCCTCACGCCGGAGGGTGGTCACAGAGAGGCCCTCCCTGCTCCCCTGTGACGAGCCTAACGGTTTGTTAAGTTTTGCAGGTAAACTAATCCAAGATCTAATCAAGCTAGTCGTCTTCAACCTCCTTCACGAGGTACGTCCCAGCTTTTGGATCTTCAGCACCCTTAACCGACGACACTGACCCCATTGATTCATAAACTTCCGACCACCAAAAGATTAGATCGATCAATTCGCTTTCATTTCTACGAGGCTATATAGACGTACGAGGTCAGATTTATGTTTCTTGTTCGATTTATATAGTTCATGATACGCCGGCTCAGACCGCATAGCCCGAGATTTTTTTTTCTTTCTTTCGGTTACCAGATAGTTGAATAAGGTGACCGGCCTCTTTATTTTTTTTGCCGTTCTTCCAAAATTTAGAGATCATTGCTGGTTTGTTTTTATATAGCCACAACTATATAAACTTGATTCGTTATCAAACTTTATTCTCTTCAATGAAGGCAAAATTTATATATCTATATATTTTTACAAAAAAATATTATGCATCCAAAGTTTAATTCAACATTTACAAGGGAAGGAAGGCATATATCACATAAGTTGTACGAACAAAAGAAATGGGTTTTGTAAATTATTATGGTTAAGTATTAAGTATTTTTATTGTATACTATTACTTTTCATTGAAACTTTCAGGGCAGTAATAACTATAATTTTGACTTTAGCTTAAACCAAATTTTATACATGATCAATCGGCATTTTCAAAGTAAACTCATTAATTTAACTTTTTGTCATTCTTTTTCTTATACTATCACGATCTTATTTTGAGATAATTTATTTGTGTATATCAATAAATATCACTAGCTCTTTAAACTTTATAATAATGTTAAATATCTTTTAACATAAATTTAAGCCCAAATGCATGTATCCATTTGAACCGGATACAATGAATCCCAAATAAAATTTATCAATAGTTTGCTTTTATTATCGTCATTTTTAATAATAATGATAAAAATTGGTAAATTAATATCTACACATTTTGCATGAACACTATAACTATAGACACTAAAACGTCACTCTTAATTAGGTACAAGCAAAATTCGTTGATTCCCGTAAAATTCTAACAAGTCCATCACAATCAAGGTAAGTTTACATAGCCCCTTTTTACTGTTTTACATTTTTGGGGTGAAACAGGTTCAAATTCTTTTTCTTGATGCAATAAGCAATTACATGAAGTCTTTATGTGTTATATTTGTGCAATTGTCTTGAACTTAACTATGGTGAACATGCTATTTGAGATGCAACGATTCATGAGATTCATTGATACATGAGATTCATTGATACAAAGATTCAAAGATCCATTGATACAAAGATTCATTGATACATTTTAGTCACATGGTTGGTACGCAAACTTAGTTCCCATTAGGTTTTATTCTCACAAACTGCCTCAGATACTACATTGACTAGTTAATTGCTAAACAAACTATTATTTTTGTCACATCAAAACCTATGTATTCTCACAAACTATTTATAGTTGACCCCCCATCCTTACAAAATTAACATGTTTCAGGATTCAATTATTCACAAGGAAGGTCTGCAAGCTATTGGATACATAGGATGCTTGAAGCTTTAGCCATTAGTTGAAAATTATGTATTTTTTATCACTTGAAATTTGTATGTACAAACTTATGGAATAAATAAAATATGTGAAATCATTAGTACCATGTGCTGTTATACAATCATCATTACGTGACACCTCGATGTTTCCGCCATCGGGTGGGGTGTTACACATGATGAGAAGCACAACTAGTTCTAGTACATTGTCATTCATCAAGAAAAACAAAGGTATATTGTCAATTTTACAAATTCAATCACAAAGAATAATGGTTCAAACCAAAATGTTCATAGATATTCCATATTCAAATAAAGCAAAATCAACTAAACTCAACAAATCAATTAGCAAATCTCTCTAATAACACAAATAAATAAAATAAACAAATAAATCATCTACCCAAATCCGAAATTTATATGTGCAAAGGGCTAAATTTACCTGATCAATTGAACCGTATCCATGGAATCCACTTGCTTTGAAAAAAATGGAAGGGAGATGATTGGTGAAGATGAAACAGAAGAGGCAATTGAGGGAATCAAGATCGTGAGAGGGAGGGAGAGAGTTCGTTTTATTTGATCGGATGGAGAATTGAATTGAGTAAGGTGATTTATGAGGGTTAAATGTTAATGAATTGTGAGTTAAAGCAGAAGAACATGATGTTAATTGTTAATTAAATTTGACAAACTTGAAGAAATAAAACCTGACTAAAGAAAGCCTAGAACTCAGTGAAACAGGGGCATGAATGGAAAAAAATTTATTTTTTTGAAACTGATGGAAAAAAAAATTATAGTTTTAACTAAAATGACATAATAGATTTACTATTATACCTTAATAATCATCTTAATTGTTCCTAAAGTTCCAATCATACCCTCTTCATATAAGCTTAATTTACTTGTACATATTGCTTTAATAGTTGGATGGTGTAGTGGGGTGTAAAGAGTAGGGGGATCTCTTGTGCAAAGCAAAGACAGGAACGTGCTAGCAAAGAAGGAAAGTGTCAAGGGATTGAAAAGAAGAAGAAAGAAGAGAAAGTTAGTACACAAAGTCTTCCCGTGCCTAATTGATCTAATCATAAAGAAGTAGGCTAAGTAAAATCTTGCAATTTTGGGGTGACCCCCTTTAGTACTACTCCCTTTATCTTTCTTTGTTCCGATTGTTTCCTCTTGTGTTCTTGCTTATCTCTAATTTGAGTTTTGGATATTAAAATTGTATCAAGAGGTATGGTGCAACCAACCTATTCATCATGGTGTTAATCCAATATGTTTAGATGAGATAATGGAGCAGGGTTGGATAATGGGTCAATCCTGGTTTGCATCAAAGTAGGTGTCATAACATGGGTCATGTTAACAAACAAATCCTTTTTCCTTCGAGTAAACCTCAATTTCCATCCCCATGGCTCGCTGGTTTTAACACTTTCAGTCCAATACTAGGGATGAGCATACGAAAATTGATAATTGAAAAAACCGAAAGTGAAAACCGACTTAACCGATCGGTTATGGTTAAGATATAGCCAAAACTGAATCATTCGGTTACGGTTTTACCTGTTTCCGTAACCGAAAGAACCTAACCGAACTGAACCGATAGTTATGCATTTATGTGTTTTCATATATATCCTTGTATTTTAAACATATTTTCATGTATTTCCTCTATATCTCATGTATTTTCATTTATATACATGTAATTGAAACATCTTTTCATGTATTTTTATGTGATTTCATGTATTTATATGCTGGAAAAATGTTCAAAACACTTGACTAACTGTTTTAAGTTTAAAACAAGTTTTTTTGGTTATTAATCGAACATAACCGAAACCGACCCAATAGGTGACATATTAACCAAATTACCAGAACCAACTTAACCGTTCGGTTTCGGTTATGTGTAAAAACCGAACCGAACACACATTTGCTCACACCTATCCAATACATTAAAAATAGCATTTATAATCCAATAGTTTGCAAAATTTAACACTTTTAGTCCACCACTCTATCTGTCATTCATTTCTCTATTAATTTTTTTGAAATGACAAAAATACCCGTGTCTGAAATGTTAGATTACAAAACTTTTATTATTATTATTATTATTATTATTATTATTATTATTATTATTATTATTATTGTTGTTGTTGTTGTTGTTGTTGTTGTTATTATTATTATTAAATAAGCAACAAATAAATTTCCCTTTTCTCACCCACGTCTCTCTCTCTCTCTCTCTCTCTCTCTCTCTCTCTCTCTCTCTCTCTCTCTCTCCCACCTGCCGCCACCACAAACCAAAGATGCCAAGACCACCACCACCACCAGCCACCACAACCACCACCTGAATCCACCCCACCAATTGAACATGAACACTAACTCCCACCATCGCACCCACCAACCACCAACCAAAGGGGCATATTTGTCATTTAAAAAAAAGTTAACAGGAAAAGGGATGGCTAGGGGTGTGCAAAGGTTTAGAACCGGACCAAACCGACTTGAATAGGAACCATTAAATGATAAATATAAGAATCGGAACCGGACCTATAAAATTCTATTGGTTCGGTTCCAAACCCAGTTAAATGGTTCTTGCCGGAATCGATTGTCAATTAAACCATCGCTTCTGAGTCATAGTTGTTTGGTTTATTGAATCAGAAGTTTGAGAAACTTTTGATGGTTTAGGAGTTGATTTGCAGACTATATTGGGAGTCAATGAAGAAGGACCATCATCAAATCCTTGATCACAATAATAAGTGGGTTTAGAGGAGTTGTTTATAGTCTTTTCATGTCCGAAATTAAAGTTGCCAAGGTCAAAACAGTTTAGCAGGAGGTGCTGGAATGAGTGCATGTTTTGACTCATTGAACATGACATTCAATGTTTCTTCAACAATCTTAGTTCTTTAATTAAATACTTTGTAAGCTTTTCTTGTGGAAGAATAACCAAGAAAGTAACCTGAATCAACTTTAGTATAAGAGGCTTGAAGAAGAAGATAAGAGGCTTGATGCTATGAAGGACTTCATACGTAGTCTTGGAATGTCTTTTGTTGATAAGGACCCTATTCTGAACATAACAAGTTGTGTTAACTGCTTTTGCCAAAAAATAAAGTGGTAGACCTGAATCAGCTAACATTGTTCTTGCGGCTTCTATCGGTGTCCTATTCTTTCTTTCTACAACAGCATTTTGTTCAGGAATTCTGGGAATGCTAAACTGTCTAACAATCCCTTTAGAGAAGCAGAATTCATCCAGAGTTTTGTTCCTGAACTCTGTCCCATTGTCACTCCTGATGACTTTGACAGAGAGAGAATATTGTTTATCTACTTGTAGAATAAAGAATTTGATTATTTCAGCTGCCTCATCCTTGGAAAATAAGAAGAAGACCCATGTGAATCTTGAGTAGTCATCAATGATGACCAAGCAGTACTTCTTCTTACGAAGGCTCATGATCTTGACTGGTCCAAATAAGTCCATATGGAGTAGTTGAAGACATGCAGTTGTTTTTTATTCTTCAATAAACTTATAAGAGGACTTATGTTGTTTTCCCTTAAGACAGGAAACACAGTGTTCATTACACTGATATTCTATTAAGGGTAGACCTCTGACTAAGCCCATTTTTGTGACTTTATTTATAGTTTTAAAGTTCACATGACCAAGTCTCCTATGCCAAAGGTTTGTTTCAGAAGTTGATGCCTTTGAGAAGAAACAGGCAGTGTTGTTCAGTACTTTGTCTTTCCCAATGTCCACTGCATAGACATTGCCACATCTTTTGGAAATCAACAAAGATGATCTTCAATAATCTTCTCAATCAACTTTTGGCCTTCTGGTGAGATGATCTTGCATGCAGTTATGGTGAAAAAGGAAGAATATCCTTTATCAAACATTTGAGTTACATTCAGCAAGTTGTACTCCAAGTTTTCAACCAGATTGACCTTGTCAACCTGTACTTTACCAGAGGATACATTGTCATATCCAAGCACATATCCCTTGAAATTGTTCCCAAAGGACACATATCCTTCTCTTTGACTTATGAAATTGTTGATCAGGTACCTGCATCCTGTCATGTGGATTGAGCTTCCACTATCAACATACCAAATGCTATTTAGACCTCTGGAGACCCTTTGCACAAAGAGTAGATTAGTCAGTTTTAGGAACCCAATCTATTTTGGCTTTGGGTTTACTCTTGAGAACAGGAAGAGTAACAGTTTGTTTAGGACCATTTTTGGAAATCCATGCCATTTAGCCATGGTTTTGCTTTTAGTAGCAATGGTGGTAACCTGTTGAGGTTCACCATCAACTTTGGTCATCAGAAGTTTACCATTTTTATCAAATTGTTAACCTCAGCAGTTTGTAAAACTGTTGAAGGTTTGAGTCTAACTTCTGAAGAAGACTTCTGAGAAAAAGGCTGATGTTGAGATTTAGTCTTTTTCTGAGGAAAGGTTTTTCTTGGGCTCTTGTTTGTTGGGATAATTTTTCTTATTAGCCATGATGTTCTCGAGGAACTTAACATATTTAGGCATGCTCTGGAGGATTTCTATGAAGGGTAGGTTCACCTTAAGTTGCTTAATAAGTTCTATAAATGTATCATACTAATGATCTTTCTTACTATGCAACAACCTACCAGGAAAAGGAGCAGTGGGCTTATACACTCTCATAGGCTCTACATGCCTTTCACTCTCCCTATCAATCACTACTTGTAACATTACGCATTTATACTTGTACGTTACATATCATCATTAATAAAAACGTCAAGTTCTATTATTATTGTTCGCATTTTTATATTTATTGTGGCATTTTTTTTGGAACCCTAATGTTATTATGATTATACATAATACACATATACATATTTGATAATTGTCAAAAAAAATAGTGCTTGGGCCGGGACTCGAACCCGCGCCCAAAGCCGGTTCTTTTACACACACATACAAGACCATCTGCTCTACACGTCCTTATTGGTTTAAACCCAACACGTTTTAAATATATCACGAGTTCAAATCCTTCCAGTTGACTTGGATAGTCAACTGTGACCAACGACTTACCATAAATCAAACAATTAACTCGTAATTGATCAAGGATTGATATGCCATCGTGATTACCGGCCTGTTATGAGTCATTACACGTCCAATTATCAATCAATTCATACCAATTATCCATTTAGACGCGTCAACCATTAAAGACGAGGTCAAACCTACCAAATCAGTGAACTAGATTCCAACACTATAAATTGGACACTTCTGGACCATCACAACTCGCCGCTCAATCTTTCTCAATCCCCAATTTCTCTTATCAATCCACTGTTCTTAATTTTGATCGTGTTTTTGACTTCAAGCATTGACCTATCAATCCAGTAGCAAACGTGTTTGTAAGTCTGATTTTTGTTGTGGCTTTTATTATTCGGCATCCACACAACATTAACCCTAAGGTTCATTGGGTTAATGTTGTGTGAATTGCTCAATTGCAGAATCTAGGGCTCGAATGCACGATTTGGGGAATAACAAACTGATTTGATAAGATTTTGATTGATTACAACTTGATTTCATGGTTAAATTGGATAATTCTCTTCATTAAAGTTGTTCCAAATCAATTCCGATTCAAAACCTGATTTAGATCATCAAAATCCATCAACATTTGATAAACATGATCAAAATTAACGGATTTTCAAAGAATAACCGTTTTTGAATTATCAGGAGTCGAACGTAGACTTGCCATGACACATGAATTGCACAACATTTTTATTCGATTATCAAAACCTATGTAATTCTCACCAACTTTTGTTGATCCAAAAATATTTTCAAAATTAACATGTTTCAGGTAACAATGAAGCTGAGGCTTGAGTTTGCATGAGGATTTATCATGGAGTTATTATTTGAAGTTATTTGATGTTTTTGTTTATTTGATATCATGTATTGAATTCCTAGACATCATTTTATATTGGATATTATGTTTTGAATAAATTATTTAAAAATTCAATTTATAACATGTGCTACTGAAACAATCATCAATACGTGACATCCCGATGTTTCCGCCATCGGTTGGGGTGTTACAGATTGGTATCAGAGCCTTGGTTATAGGGAACTAGGTTATTAGAAAATAATCTAGACTATAACCTTAGGGACTTAAACAGTACTTGCTTCTCTTACTTGAAATCCTAATTGCTTCCTTAATCTTATCCCTACCCTATATAACCCTAAGCCTACATGTGACCTACTCTTATTCATCTGCTGCAATCCTGATCCATCATTAGATTAATAGGACAAAATCCTCAGGTTTAATCTGAACCCCCTTGAGATCTCGTCGAAGTTCTAGATTTTAATAACGAACACGTGCAATCTGGAAGGGTGAACGCCTGTATTCTGAGTCTTCTGTCTAGGCTGGCATTGCGCATATATCCCAATCAGACGAGGGACCCGGATGCCTACCTGGGAATTCTCGGGATGAGTGTTCACTTATAGGCTAAAGCATGTCTTCATATGTTATTAGAATTTAGAATCTTTGATAAGTCAACGTTTTCGTTTATTCGTTTTAATAAATGAATAAATGATTACATTCCTTATATAACCTCATTCATTTCATTGTGTCTCTTATAGATCATGCCTCCACGTCGTAGCACTCGCATTAACAATGGTGACAACCAAGATGAAGTGAATAGCAACAACCATGACGCTAACCACAACAACAACAATAACAAAAACAATAATGGTGTCGATGCCCAACTGGCTGCGATCATTTCTCAACAAATGGCGCAGCAAATCGCGACTCTGGTTCCCAATTTACTAGCTCAAGTCATCCAGATGAACGGCAACGGGAACGGTAACGGCAACGGGAACGGTAACGGCAACGGTAATGGAAATGGAAACCACAACGGGAATGGGAATGGTCTTCCAGCCTGTACCCTTAAGCACTTTAATTCCTGTAATCCCCCAAAGTTCAGTGGAGAAGAAGGAGCTACAGGACTCCTACAATGGTTTGAGGGTATTAAGAATACCTTCATCAACAGTGAATGCCCCGACAACTTTAAGGTTCGTTACGCGATGAGTGTTCTCCACAAACGAGCACTCACTTGGTGGAATGAGGAAAAACGCACCCGTGGGGCCGAAGTTGCTCTTGCTATGACATGGGATCAAGTCAAGGAGGTTATGAAGGAAGAGTTTTGTCCTCGCAACGAGGTTAAGAAGCTAGAAGATGAGTTCCACACCCTTGCTCAAGATAGTGGGGAAAACCTTGCCTACAATACCCGCTTTCACGAGCTTAGCTTATTGTTACCCCACAAAGTCACTCCCCTGCCGGTAGCCATCGAGAAGTATATCAGTGGTCTGCCCATGCAAATCCAGGACACGGTGTGGGGAAGGAATCCTGCCACCTTGGAAGAAGCCAAACGACTGGCGGCTACTCTTACTGATAATCATGTGAAGAACGGTACTCTCTTCCGCAAGGGCACTAAAAAGACTGTTGCCAAAGACACTCCTCAGCCCGCTATTGAGGTTAAGCCCGAGACCTCAAGCAACAAGAAGCGTAAGGCTAGGAACTACATGGTTACTACCACCCCACCTGCAGCACAAAACCCAGCCAAGAAACCATACACCGGACCTCACCCCTTGTGCAACACTTGCAAGTACCATCATCCAGCACAGGTGCCATGTCGCTTTTGTACTAAGTGTCAAAGGTATGGTCACCTTTTGAACATCTGCCGAACTCCTCCTGCTGCCCAAAACAACAATGCCCCAGCTCCCAACCAACAAAACAACAGGCCTGCTCGTGGTCAGTGCTACGAGTGTGGCAGCCCTGATCACTATATCAACAATTTCCCCAATCGTAACCAAAACCAAAACCAGAACCAAAACCGCAACCAAAACCAGAACCGCAACCAGAACCAAGGTGCTCGAGGTCGCGCCTACAATCTCAATGCTAACCAGGCCCGTGACAACAACGAGGTGGTGAATGGTACGTTTCTCATTAATAACCACTATGCATCCATATTATTTGATTCGGGAGCTGATAAGTCATTTGTATCACTGAAGTTTGAACCTTTACTTAACTTACCCCAAACTAACCTAGAGGAACCTTTAGTGGTAGAGGTAGACAATGGGAAGTCTATCTCGATCGACTCTATTATTCGTAACTGTGTGTTGAACCTCGACGATCATACCTTCTCTATCGATCTCATCCCTATGCATCTTGGAAGTTTTGATGTCATAGTAGGCATGGACTGGTTGTCAACCCATCGTGCTGAAATTCTGTGTTTTGAGAAAGTTATACGCATTCCTCTCGAATCTGGTGAGATTTTGAAGATCTATGGTGAGAAGCCTTGTGGCGAGCTTAAGCTCATGTCTTGTACTACTGCCCAAAAATACTTACGAAAGGGGTATACAGACTTCTTAGCTAACTTGATAGAAAAGAAGGACAAAGGCAAAAGTATCCAAGACATTCCAATCATTCGGGACTATCCTGAAGTCTTCCCAGAGGATTTACCTAGTTTGCCTCCTGCTCGACAAGTGGAATTTAGAATTGATCTTGTTCCTGGTGCTAATCCTGTCGCTAAAGCTCCTTATCATCTTGCACCCTCTGAGATGCAAGAACTTGTCAGTCAACTACAGAAACTTTCTGATAAAGGTTTCATTCGCCCCAGTTCTTCTCCATGGGGAGCCCCTGTCTTGTTTGTTAAGAAGAAAGATGGATCTCTTAGAATGTGTATCGACTATCGTGAACTCAACAAACTCACCATCAAGAATCGTTATCCATTGCCTAGGATTGACGATCTTTTCGATCAACTTCAAGGAGCAACCCACTTTTCGAAGATTGATCTTCGTTCTGGTTATCATCAGCTTAGAGTCCACGATGAAGACATTCCCAAGACAGCCTTTCGTACACGTTATGGTCACTATGAATTCATGGTCATGCCTTTTGGATTGACCAACGCTCCCGCAGTGTTTATCGATTTAATGAATCGAGTTTGTAGACCCTACCTCGACAAATTCGTGATCGTTTTCATCGACGACATTTTGATTTACTCTAAATCAAAGACCGATCACGAACAACATCTTCACTCCATCTTGGGTCTCCTGAAGAAAGAACAACTGTATGCCAAGTTCTCAAAATGTGAATTTTGGCTTAAGGAAGTTCAATTTTTGGGACATGTCATTGATATGAACGGGATTCATGTTGATCCTGCAAAGATCAAAGCTGTGAAGAATTGGAGTGTTCCTAAAACCCCAACAGAAGTTCGTTCTTTCCTTGGTTTGGATGGTTATTATCGTCGATTCATCGCCAGCTTCTCTAAGATCGCTGTTCCTCTCACTGCCTTAACTCACAAGGGTAAACCCTATGAGTGGGGACCAAAGCAAGAGGAAGCATTTGAAACTCTTAAGCTGAAACTCTGTGAAGCTCCTATCCTGTCTCTACCTGATGGTAATGATGATTTCGTGGTCTATTGTGATGCATCAAACCAAGGTCTTGGTTGTGTTCTCATGCAACGAGGAAAGGTTATTGCTTATGCGTCTAGACAGCTCAAGACTCACGAAAAGAATTATACCACCCATGATCTTGAATTGGGCGCTGTTGTCTTTGCTCTTAAGATTTGGAGACATTATCTTTATGGGACCAAATGTGTGGTGTTCACAGACCACAAAAGTCTCCAACATGTCTTCGACCAGAAAAATCTTAACATGAGGCAACGACGTTGGGATGAGTTACTTAACGACTATGATTGCGAAATTCGCTACCATCCTGGCAAGGCGAATGTTGTGGCTGACGCACTTAGTCGTAAAGAGCGTATCAAACTTCAATGTGCGAGAGTTCGTACTGATCTTCAGGATCACATTCTCCAGGCTCAACATACATCAGTCACCCAAGGTAACATGTACGACGAAATGTTTTGTGGTGCTGAGACTCAACTTGAAACCAAACCTGATGGGCTACTCTATTTTCTTAATCGACTTTGGATTCCCGACCGTGATGATCTTCGTACTTTTCTCATGAACGAGGCTCATAAGTCTCGTTATTCTATTCATCCTGGAGCTGACAAGATGTACCAAGATCTTCGTTATTCATATTGGTGGCCTGGTATGAAGAAAGATATTGCTCTTTTCGTTGCAAAATGCCTCACTTGTTCAAAGGTCAAGGCTGAACACCAGCGACCATCTGGTTTGCTCGAACAACCAAAAATTCCTGTATGGAAATGGGAGAGCATAGCTATGGACTTCATCACCAAACTCCCTCGTACACCCAAAGGTTTTGACAGTATTTGGGTAATTGTCGATCGTTTGACCAAGTCAGCCCACTTCTTACCTATTCGTGAGAAGTATTTTGTGGAAAGGTTGGCAAATATGTACGTAAGTGAAATCGTATGTCGTCATGGTATACCTTTGGACATTATCTCTGATCGTGATGGTCGTTTCACCTCTCACTTTTGGGATTCTTTACAAGATGCTTTGGGTACCAAGTTGAACCTGAGTACTGCTTATCACCCTCAAACAGATAGTCGGACTGAACGGACCATCCAGACACTTGAGGATACGCTCAGGGCATGTGTCATCGATTTTGGTGGCGCATGGGATTCTCATCTCCCTTTGGTTGAGTTTTTATACAACAACAGTTATCATGCCAGCATTAACATGGCTCCTTTCGAGGCACTCTATGGTCGTAAATGTCGTTCACCTGTCTGTTGGACTGAGGTTGGTGAAGCCCGTATTACTGGACCCGAACTAATCCAGGAAACCACAGACAAAATCTAATTCATTCAGGATAATCTTCTCAAGGCTAGAAGTCGTCAGAAGAGCTATGCTGATAAACGTCGTAAACCCTTGGAATTTCAAGTTGGGGACCTTGTACTTCTTAAGGTATCCCCTTGGAAAGGAGTAATTCGTTTCGGTAGAAAGGGAAAACTAGCTCCTCGATACGTAGGCCCATTAAAAATTCTTGATAGGATTGGAAAAGTGGCTTACAAACTTGAGCTTCCACCTGAGCTAAGCAATGTTCACCCGACCCTTCATGTTTCGAATCTCAAGAAATGCTTAGCAGATGAGAACCTCCATATTCCTCTTGAAGATGTGAAAATCGATGAAAGCATGCACATTATCGAGAAACCCGTTGAGATTGTTGATACTGGAGTCAAGAAACTCAAGCGCAGTTGCATCCCGATCGTTAAGGTTCGTTGGGAATATAAACGAGGTCCAGAGTTCACTTGGGAACGTAAAGACCAGATGAAGTCTAAGTACCCACATCTTTTTCCGCCAGACTCTCCAACTCCAACTTCGGGACGAAGTTCCTAAAAGTAGGGGAGACTGTAACATTACGCATTTATACTTGTACGTTACATATCATCATTAATAAAAACGTCAAGTTCTATTATTATTTTTCGCATTTTTATATTTATTGTGGCATTTTTTTTGGAACCCTAATGTTATTATGATTATACATAATACACATATACATATTTGATAATTGTCAAAAAAATAGTTCTTGGGCCGGGACTCGAACCCGCGCCCCAAGCCGGTTCTTTTACACACACATACAAGACCATCTGCTCTACACGTCCTTATTGGTTTAAACCCAACACGTTTTAAATATATCACGAGTTCAAATCCTTCCAGTTGACTTGGAAAGTCAACTGTGACCAACGACTTACCATAAATCAAACAATTAACTCGTAATTGATCAAGGATTGATATGCCATCGTGATTATCGGCCTGTTATGAGTCATTACATGTCCAATTATCAATCAATTCATACCAATTATCCATTTAGACGCGTCAACCATTAAAGACGAGGTCAAACCTACCAAATCAGTGATCTAGATTCCAACACTATAAATTGGACACTTCTGGACCATCACAACTCGCCGCTCAATCTTTCTCAATCCCCAATTTCTCTTATCAATCCACTGTTCTTAATTTTGATCGTGTTTTTGACTTCAAGCATTGACCGATCAATCCAGTAGCAAACGTGTTTGTAAGTCTGATTTTTGTTGTGGGTTTTATTGTTCGGCATCCACACAACATTAACCCTAAGGTTAATTGGGTTAATGTTGTGTGAATTGCTCAATTGCAGAATCTAGGGCTCGAATGCACGATTTGGGAAAGAACACTGATTTCCCATGTATGTTTTATTTTAAATGAACTGAAACCAAACACAACCACTGGTCTGGACCAAGTGGTTGTGCCTGGTGTCTTGTGAACCGGCCACGCGGGTTTGACCCACAGCAGCCACACATCTTTTCTTTTTGTTTTGTTTTAATTAAAAACAATCAACTTTAAATATATATTACTTATATTTTATAAATTCATTTTAAATTATTAAAACTCTTTTAATAATTCTACAAAAATTATTTTGTGTTAATCTAATGAAAAAGTTTAACATACAATTTTTAATTTTCAAAAATTTATTTATTTAATATATATAATAAATAAATCAACTTTATTCTATTTTATTTATAAAATTCTACAAAAATATCAAAACAATTTTATAAATTTCCACAAAAATTATTCTGAGTTTTTATAACAATAAACTTTTCTGAAATGATTTTTATTTCTGAAAAATCATTTATTTAATATTTTTAATCAATTTTTGTTAGTTTTAATCATAATTAAATCATAATAAATTCATTTTTCAATATTTTTGCACCAAAATTTTATATAAATTATTTCTGATTATTTGGAACAGAAACATAATTTTTAAACTAATAATTCTTTAATTTTAGTATTTTTAAATATTAAAGTTAAATTTTGACAATTTGTAATAAATAGATTTAATATTTTATTTTAAAGAAAATAATTTTATAAAAATTATTTTTATACTTTAAACTCATTATTGTGACCATCTTTGGTTTAAATTTTATAAAAAGATTTTTGTTTATTTATTTATTAAATTTCCCTCAATTATCAAACATTTTAATTTTTAATCAAACGAGCACTTATCCCCAATTCGAAGCCCTAGAATATATATATTGGTAGACTAGATAGACTTAGACATATTTATTACCTTATGTATAGTGTAATACTTGGCATATTTGGGCAACACCACTATTCAATTTTTCAAGAAGTATAATATTTTGCTAAGGTGAGTTTTACATAGCCCATTTTCTATTTATCACCGCTTTTGGGGTGAAACATGTTACAACATTATATATGCAATTCAATCATCAATGTGTCTATGTGTTTTTCTATGTTGCATTATGTCTTGAACATGACTAGGGTAAGCACAATTCTAGCATAATCATTAACATTGATCAGCCGACGGTATACATTGATAGATCTATTGGACTGACAATCCCACCCGGATACGTGCCTCCTACAAAGGTAGCGTGGGTGTTTGTTATCGCATAACATATTCGAGTGAACCATGAACGTATGGGATGTACCACATTATAACAGTCACAAGGGTTGATTATGCACTCGATTTACTTCTAGTATGTTTTCACATATGGACTAGACTTGCACACATGAATTGCACAACATTTTTATTCGATTATCAAAACCTATGTAATTCTCACCAACTTTTATTGATCCAAAAATATTTTCAAAATTAACATGTTTCAGGTAACAATGAAGCTGAGGCTTGAGTTTGCATGAGGATTTATCATGGAGTTATTATTTGAAGTTATTTGAAGTTTTTGTTTATTTGATATCATGTATTGAATTCCTAGACATCATTTTATATTGGATATTATGTTTTGAATAAATTATTTAAAAATTCAATTTATACCATGTGCTACTGAAACAATCATCAATACGTGACATCCCGATGTTTCCGCCATCGATTGGGGTGTTACACTACTGATCTCTTAGAAGGACTCTGTTGGGTCAAAGAAGATTGACAAGCCTGTTAACCTTAGTCTAATATCCTCTCTGCATATTTTGGCTAAGTATAGAAAGTACTGAAGAAGTAAAGGGAAGTACTGAAGAAGCTAACACAAAGTGCTGAAGAGTAAAGTCCTGAAGGTGAACTAGACAAACACCTGAAGAACAACTTTCATCAGTTTACTCATCAGAAGTTGTTTGGTCTTCAACAGTTCCAGTAGAAGCTTCCCACAACCCTTGAACTTTAACAGTTTAGTATTATATTAGTTTTTGTTTACTGAATCTACAAGTTCCAATACTACAGCCTGTTGTAGTATTATAGTATTAGTTTTGATACTTTCTATTACGTTTACTTCTGTCTATAAATAGATGGGTTCACACCATCTATTTTAAACACACTTGCATAATATATCTTTTATAATATATGAGAAACATTTGAAAACTCTTAACTGTTATATCATTTACTGCTTTGATTCTCATATACACTTGTGCTACTTTAGTTATACATTTGAAGGGGGCATTTACTAATGATAAAAGTGAATTGTTAACTTAGAACACTTATTATTATTCCGCTGCAGTTACTTTGATTAAATTGTTCTAAAAAAACTGTGATAAGAAACTGATCCAACAATTGGTATCAGAGCCATGGTTCATCTGATAATATATCAATCTAACAAATTGAGAATCAGACACAGGCTCTTATTGATATTCAATCAAGGATAAAAGTTCACTTTATCATTCAATCCATCACTTTCAGAAATTGCTAATCAATCAATCTTCTTAAAAATGGATCCTCATAATACTAGATCTGCAAATAAGCCTCTCATTCTAGTCAGAAATGAATATAACATCTGGAAAAGAAGGATGGCACATACTTTTTCACAACAAAACGCTGGTTGTTGGAAGTCTGTCATGTATGGACCCATAAACCAGTGACTATAGATCTAGAAACTAAAGTAGAGAAAATAAAAGAACCAAAAGACTACATAGATGAAGATTTCCTAAAACTTGAGCTTGATGCTAAAGCTTTTTCAATGTTGGCAATGGCTCTCCCAAACTAAATTTATGCTGAGCTCTTACACTGTGCGAGTGCCAAAGAGCTTTGGGATTGTCTTAAAGAACAGTTTGGAGGAATTGATGAGGTGATTGCCAACACCAGGGAAATTTTAGTTCAACAATATGAAACCTTTACTCATGTTAATGGAGAAACTTTAACACAACAATTTGAATGATTTTCTTCACTAATTTCTGAGTTAAAGTTAAATGGTCAGACCTACACAAACTCATCTATGTTGCATAGATTTTTAAGGTCATTACTTGAAAAGTGGGAAATTTACTCCATAATTCTCAGGTCAAGTTCAGATTTTGACTGCCTAACACTTACAAAATTACATGGGAGATTGTTAACTTTTGAAAGAGAAATTAACCAAAAGAAAAGGTTACAAAATACTGGCAAAACTGTTGATGACTATGTTCCTGGTAGTACAACTCTCTTGGGACCAGACTCACAATAAACTTTTGTTTGATTATTAAGTCTTGGGATTTCTACTTAACCTTTTATAAAATTTATTCGTTTTAATGCTTAACAAGGCCAGTTGATGCAGTATATCTATTTCTTCTAAATCATCACTACTGAAATTTTTTAAATTATCAAGAATGAAACACATATTATCAGTAATTTAATTTTCATAATTGTCATAAGTTGTATATGATCTTTCTGATGAGATCCCAGCTATTATGCACAATCAACCTTGGTGTTAGCAAGCTCTTTTATGACATTTCCTAGGTTTTCTATCATGATTTTTATTTGTTCTTGGTTTTCAATAGCATTATTTGTCAATTTAGAAATTTCTTTTGTTTTTGAAGCAAATTTTCTTTTAAAATCACATTTCATTTGTCTATATTTTCTTTCAGAGTCATTGGCTTTGCCCTGTAGATGCACATTGGTTTCTCTTATTAAAGCACAATATTCTTTGCATGAATGTGAACAAAGCTTTAAAAGATATTCTTGTGAAACCTGTGATAATGCAGATTTAGAGGAAGATCCCTCAAAAGCCATTAAGGTTGAATATAAGTGTTTAACATGTTTCACCCCAAAAAGCATTGAAAAACTGTAAAAGAGTGAGAATATGCAAACTCACCGTTGGCATAATATCTTGAAATATGTCGAACCGCAAGGTTAGGATTAGAATATCCCAACGTTTTAACCTAAATGAATAAATAATAATTTGTAAGGGAACAAACTTAAGGTCTAAGTTATCTAGGATTAGGCGCTTATGGTTTTGTAGACTAAATTTAGGGATTCTAGAGGTTTTGAATTTAACTATAATTGGTTTTAAATAATTTTAATATTAATGAAAATATTATGATCTCCAGGAATTATTTCAATTCATGGAGGTTTAATAAATAATAAAAAACGTAGATAATGGAACGGCTTAAATATGTAAATATTTGATTTTATGCAATTTCATATGAAATTAAAGTATAAGTAAATAAGTAATAATAATTTATATCAATTAAATATGATAATCATAAGTCCATTTTATACTGAGATGCTAACAATAATTTCAAAAAAAATTTTAGGACTTATAATTTTGATATCTTTATATTTTAAGTTGATTTATGAACATAAAAATGCAATAATTTATAAATAATTAAAAATAAAGTGCAAAAATGTTATTTTCATTTTAAAACAGTATTTAATATGTGATTTAAGTGAAAAAATAATTTTAAAAATTGTTTTTCATATTATTTTCAATTAAAACAGAATTTAATTGAATATAATCAATTAAATAGGAATAAATCATAAAAGTAGGTAAAAATATTATTTTTACAGAAAATAAAATTATCAAAAAGTTTTATATGGTTAGAGTTAACTCCACGAAAAATTTGGTATTAAAATGATCAGAAATGAATTTTCTATGAATTAATTATGGCTTAAAAAAATAAATACATTAAAAAAATAAATAAATATTTTTAGGAAAAATAAATTATAAACATAAACATTATAGTTTTGTGAAGATAGGATAATTTTTATAAAAATTTTGGACTAAGTTTGTTATTTTTAATAATTAGTTGTATTTATATAAGTTGTAAAAAAAGGAAAAGAAAAGAGGTTGTCTAAAAAAAAAACCTGTACAGATTCGCCCCTCATGGGGCTCGAACATGAGGGCTTCATAGCATGCACTCACGCCCAGACCAACTGGTCTGGGTGTGTGTTTGTTGCTTTATTTGGATCAGATATATATTTATATAAATACCTGAAAATAAAAAATCCCTAATTCCTATCATACGAACCCTAATCCTAATTCGATCCAACTGACCTAGCAATCGTTACAGCTAACATAAGAAATCATAGGGCTTTTAATCCCTACATAAAACCGATCAAGGGCATGCAATATTAGGGCTTATGGTGTACCGGTTGATGGTGAATAACCGAGCACCAAGGCATGACCATGAAGCCTTGAAATTGAGAGTTTGAGCGGCTTTGAGAGTTTGGTTGCATAGGGGTTTGCTTAGTCACTACAATCAGGGTGTTTTGGTGTGAATAATTGCAATGATTCGAGTTATAAGTATTGATTTGAGAAGTGGGTATACCGAGGTTTATAAACGCATGTATATATCGAATTATGCCTGTGATTTGCTGAATTAACTCGAAAGTGAAAGTAGGATTTGAATAGTACATGATTTTTGCTTGGTTTGGATGTTTTAATTTTGGGAATAGAGCTGCAATCGCGTCGAATTGATGGAAGGCGGTTGACAGGGTTTGACTTTTCGTCTTTGACTGTAAGTTAAATAGAATATGTTTAAGTATTAGATGATTATAATATTATCACCAAACACCCAAGCTGGTCTAGTGGTTGTGTGTATTGTTGGCCCGGCTCAGGCGCGGGTTCGAGTCCCGGCCTGAGCGGTTTTTATTTTTTTGAATTTTTCCATATAAAACCATATTATTACATATCTAATATGAATATACTAGGATAAAAATGTTGTGAAAAATTTTAAAATACACTAAAACGCCGAGATTCATAGGATTTTTAAATAACGATTACAATAAGATATTTGAAATACGAGATGTTACACTAGCAAACATCTAGGAGTCACATTGTGGGAAGTTAGCTTATTTTCTTTTGATACATTCGGCTAGACACATAAGGTACTAGAATCGAGTTATTTTTCTTCTTTTTACACTAAATCGGTCACATGTAGTGTCCACCCAAATGCACACTCAAATACATCACTAATCCACAAGTTCGTCGAGTAAAACCAACTTAAATACCCAAGTTTTTATGATTAAAGTTCAATGTTTTCACTTAAGGATACACACACCTATGTATGCGGTTACATATTTCCCAGAACACATATATGGACATATGCGTACACCCACACATACATATGAATGCATGCGTGAGTGTATAAGGACGAGGCCGGCCCAAACAAGTCAATCTCGCTTAGTTTTATAACATATACCATGGCTTGTTTTGTAAACATGTGTTAAAGACATTAAAAAATGTGTTAACAAGCTTAACACAAGAGTTTTCTTGGAAACCTATGATAAACACTAATATGCGTGTATGTACAAGGGCAAAATACATAAATATGTTGTTTTTTTTACAAAATTACCAAAAGATATGTCCATATCTCTCCCTAGACTTACATAACCGAGGCATAAGTGACACTCGGTAACATTAAGTAAGTCAAGACACTTGTTTTACCATAAACAGACTAAACATAGACACATTAACGACAAAAACGAACATTTTCCAACACATACAGTGTATGACAAACATGGATGGTGGTACAGAAACACCTAGTCCATAGGTGTTCCAATCGGGTGAACAAATGCATGGTAGATAGAACAAAACATAGACTTAAGTTGCCTTTAACTGAACTTATGTAACACCTCGAGGTGTTACGGGTCTCGTTAACGGGTCGGGTCATACCCGGCTATCCTATTATTTAAATTATAATTATTTAATTTAAATTATCGTGGCCAAACGCTACCTATTCGGCATTTAGAATTACAGCTAAACACCCTTGTGCAGCCTAATAACCGTTACCAAACACCCGAGTTTCAGTAATTATCCCTATAGACAAACACCCCCTATTCTAATTGGGTATATAAACAACCCTTCTCTTATCTCTCGCAGCTCTCTCTCTCTGTACATCGAATACACACACTCAAAGTGTGTGATGTTATAATTCTCTGATCAAGAACCTAACCGGACAACCCTCTCCGGCCACCTCCGGCGGCGCCGCCGCCTCCCTTTTCTTCTCCGGCGTTCCTTTTCCTCTCCAGTAAGTTCCCCTCTGTTCCGGTAATAATTCTGGTCTATGTTCATTAAGCTATCAAGTAAACCACCTTGCTGCTCGGGATTTAACCCGGTAACCACCTTATTCGTTCCCCTGTTTCGATTAACCAAACCGGATAGTCACCGGTTATGGTGACTGTCACACATCTTTTTGTTATAAACAAGCCGTAACCCACTGTTATCGAGTCTTGATACCACCGGTTGACGTTATTCAGTCAAACCCAGGTCCTAGTTTGATAACCGGTCACGGTGACTGTCGGGAAGCTTCATAATTTTCCGATGAAGTTCCAACCGTAACCCTTTGTATTGGTGATAACATGAATTCCGATAACCACCCTTCTGTTTCCGAATTGGTCTTGATAAACCACCTGCAAAATCCCTTTCGGTTGTCTCATAATCCATACATATGTTGATGTGTGTGTTTATGTATTATGACAGGTGGATGGGCCTTCGGACGATTTCTGATGTATGCCGGTTAGTATATTATTTTCCGGCCAGATTCCGGTTAACTTCCGGTCAGGATTTCAGGCAAGTATCCGGTCAGAATCCAAACCCAACATCTTATCTGTTAAGACTCCGAATACAAATCCTAAAGGTATAATCTTAACAGTAATTTTATTGGTATTAATAATTGATACCCGATTATAATACTGTTTCCATGATTATTGCGAGGTACCGTTAATTAAATCGGAGAGTTAAACTGATACCGAGTCGACTCAGTGACTCGGTCAACACCCGGAATAGAACCCGGTCCAATAACTAGACGAGGAATATTAGAATTATACGAATATATATATAATACGAATAACGTACGGACTTGATAATAATAATAAGAGAATAATAATTATATATAAAATGTATATGTTTATATATATACGATTCGATATATAAAACGATATACTAGACTCGGGTTAATCATAATATGCTCTGCCGAACCATCATCTGGGTAAGTTCGTGTCTAGAGTTCTTTAGGTTCGTGTGCCAAGCTGTAATGGCCAGCTTTATTAGCTACGAGTGCCAAGCTGTAATGGCCAGCTAGGTTTAGGATGTCCATTGTCGTGTCAATAATAAACCCCGGGTTTAGGACTATCTAATATATACCGAATTCTATATGTATAAATTGTATATATGATATATATCCTAAGTATTACAATCTAACAAGTTCCACGCGTTAAACGTATCCATATATATGACATATAATTGTAATAAGAAGATTAGCTAGAGATATTACGTAAACATGTGAGTATCGTGAACTCCCCACTTTTACTGTTTTATTAAGCGTTTTCGGGGAAATACATGTCATTTATAAGAAAACATAATAATGCTTTACATAATAAAATGATTACTAATAGAAGTTATATAATAGAAAAGGGGATAATAGAAACGACAAGGAAAGTACTGACCGGTATATCGCCATTTCCTTTCTTGTCCAAGTAGAGGACAAGAACCAGTCTTACCTGAGTAGAGGGTAGAAATAATTATATTTACCACAAGTAGAGTGGTACCATCGATAGGAATGGCAACTAATAGAATATAATCGGAATAATATATTAGATTGACATATAATCGAATTGGTATAATAGAATATATTTTCCCCTTAGAATTATAACTGTAAAGCATGTTTATAAAAGAATGATTTATATAACAGAATTATCAATAAACGAACTGGCCATTCGCTTTATAAAATACACGACCTCACCAACTTTATGTTGACATAAACTATTTTTGGCATGTGTTCAGGTAACCCAACAGATATGATGACGTGGATCCTGGAAGAGTAAAGACTGTTATTATCCTGAATTCCGCTGCGTAGCTCCGATAACCCGACCCGACGACCCGGCACCGACAGCCAGGGTCATTACAGGTGGTATCAGAGCGGCGCTTAATGAAAGTCTTGAAGTCTTTACTAATCCAGGATCTACCCAAATGTCTTCTAAAAGAAATTTTGATTAGAAATATGTATAAAGTAAAAGAATATTAGACGATAAAATTTTTGGCTACCTAAATGCCAAACCATTATAAAGTTGTTGAGAACCATAACAGCATACTAGAAACTAAAACGAATCCACTACAGGATATTACTAGAATGATTATGTGGGGTAAACTGACAATTATGTACACAATTGTGAATTTACATTCACATCTAATTTCTGGGAAATCTTACAGGATATTAAGGCTATAAGAATTGAGAAACAATACAGAAGAAAAACCATAATATTAAAGAAACCAGAAAGTAAATCGAGAAATAAATAAGAAATGAATAAAGTTATAAAAAGTATATATATGGTTATAAAGAAAAATATATTTATAGATCATAAACATAAATCATTCATCGTTGATTCAAGAAACTTCATATACGTTTATTGAATTATTCCAGTTTCAGTGGCTATTTATATCCGATTTCAGATCATTAACCTTGTGGTTGCTCCAAAGTTTATAAATAGAATACGAATATTACACTTCAACTTGAACATTCCTATGATCAAGTTTCCAGAAATATTATTTTTACTGCAAATTCCGCAACTCATTAAGAATCTGATATGCTAGAGACATATGAATATTGTGTTTCTAAAGAATTCCCTCCAATCTTTTTAACCGAAAATCAGAAAAATTCCGATGATAGTATCGATTGCTTTTAAAACCCTTTCAGAATATTTCAGTAATTTACTGAATTTATTCCTAGATATTTCCATTAAGTTACAGTTTTTCGTGAGCCTCTTTTTAGTTTTCCTTGCGTGGAGCAAACATACTCATTAGCAACTCAAACCGGTTTAAGTCTATCAATAATCTATTTTAAGATATATTTTCAAGACACTGACTCTATTTGTATTAAGCACCCCCAGAAATTCTCTCAACTTCACAAGATATTACCTGCTTGAAAATCATATTTATTACCAGTATTTTTCACCTATTTTCAGATCCTTGACATCAACATTATCCAGTATCGTTGTTATAATCCTCCCTAGAAACTATATTTCGATACATGAAATCCTATTGTATCACTGCAGCGTCAGTTTACAAGAGTATAGTTCACATCATATCTGGTACCATGTTTCTTGAAAATCTTTAGACGAATCCGTATGTCTATGCCAAGAATCTTTTCGACATAATTCTATATACATGTCCGATCATATAATTCCTCGATATTTATTCCAATAAGAACTGAGAATATTATATGCTTCCGTTCATAATCTAAATCTCTCTTTGTGTATATAAAATCTCAACTATATACTATCTTCGATATTTTCCTTCGAGAATTAAGTAATGTTTCGGAAAGAAATATCATTATTCTAAAATTCTGTGACAAAAATAATCTAAAGAATCCGAATTATTATTCACTCGATTATGCGACAATATAAGTACCGTCTTAATTCTATGACACGGACAAGTCAGAAAGATTAAAAAGATTGGATGGTTATATTGGACATCTTTTAACGCGATCAAATTCTTAAACGATTGACAGTCTATTTCGTTAGACTCGGATCAACATGTTTTCTTCCAAAATATATATAATTTCGAACCCAAGAAAAAATAAAGAACAGAATATCGGAATAATATGTAAAGGACACATACCTATTGTGATTAAAATAAACGAATACTGGAATGTTAGGTGAGGTGGAACAGTAATTATGGTTGCAAACATAATTATGAATGCCACAGGCACATGAACATTCGAGTAGGAGTTTATCGAGATCACAGTATGTTTGGGTCATGAACATATTAAAAGAAATAATAATAAGCAGAAATATAAATCCAAAGTATCAGCGTATCATATGTGGAGAATACGACCACAGAACTGGTAATCTAGTTGAAATTTCATCATGAAATACGACTAAGAATATGTTCGTAGAATAAAAACCATCGCTCGGTTAAATTCTGTGAATCAAAGAAATCAGTTTATTGATTTTTGATTGCCAACCAAAATGTAAAAACAAAGATAGTGCATGTCCTCTGTACAATCCAGGTGGTAAAAGATATCCGGACCCTTACGGAAGGTATATCCGGACATTTGCCACCAAGCCATCTTTGAAAGGATATATACTACTATGAACAAATCTTCGCAGTCACTTCGTATAAAAACTCACGTGAGTTATAGTACAATCAAATTGGTAAAACGGTAAAGTGTGACCAAGTTGAAATTCAAGAAGTGATGGAAGAATTGTTAAATCCTTCGAATAAAATAGATATAAATTTATATGGATTCAGAAACCGGAAATGGTAGAATCCAACGAATTATTAAAAGAAATAATTTATCGAATATATTGAAATACGATTAATACCAAGTGGAATCACGTAGAGATTCTCAAGGTATAATCGAAGTATAAACGAAAAATGAATAGAATTATGCTCATTTTTCTAGTGAAACTCCCCGGCCAAGGAATGGCGAATTTCCTGTCCCGAATTAAAGGTTCGTGAGAGATAATTTTAGAAATCACTGTTCTGGCAAGAACTATCTAAACGAAGATCCAAATGAAATAAGCTTCGCTTATAATAAGTTGGATTAAGAACATATGATAGATTGCCTATATATAAGTTTATCGGAAAGTGTTTTCAGACACTGAAAGTGTAGACTTTAATCGAATACATAAATATAAAAGAATTATTCCAAGCAAGCGTATATTATAGAAATAATGGATTTATAGTGTCTGCTATAAATAAGTATCAGTATTTGCTTGGATATAAAAGAATATAAATAGATGAATAAAAGAAAATAAATCGATAAATAGAAAGAAGTTATAGAATATTTTATCGAGAGTGTCGACGAATCCCGAATGATAATCATGATTCTGAAAAAGAATAATTGATGCATTGCCATAAGAATCTTAAGTCAAAGAATCGTAACAACAATTGTTACAAGTAGATTCAAAGACTATAAAGATAAAGTTACATATATTGACTGTAGAATTGTGAAAGATCTCATTCACGATAATACACTAAGAAAAGTCAAATAATATGTATTGAGGTACAATGCAGTCAATCATCAATGAAATAGTCAGTAAGATTATTATCAATGATTTAAGAGAAATCTTAATAACCGATTTCGGTAAATCAAGATAATAAAAAGGAATTGTTGAAACCGTGTAATTCAACAAGTTCAATTAGTCTTTTCCGGTACCTTTAGACTCCGGATAAGATACGTCTAATGATCTGAGAAACCTTCTAAGTATATCCATGAATAGAGTTAACTTAGAGATCAACCATATTACACCGATATAGATAGAACTTACAGGATAGAATTCATAAGAAATAATCCGATAGTTACGAGAAATCACTTCTACTCTCTTAGAATCAGAACTACAATGATGGTAAATCCTAAAGTCCGAATATAAGAGGTAGTAGCTCGGATCCTATTCAAATCCAGATGATAATGAAGGGATTCCGTATCTATCTCCTAAGAACTATATAGAATCCATCATTGTAATTGAATCCGAATATCAAACGATGAGAATATCGTATTGATTTGAGACTCTAGAAATGTTTGCTGGAAGTTTGTAAATCTTTCCGAAGAAAAACGATTAGAATCTCAAAGTATTTATTTAGAAATAATATTCGGTCTACTTCTCATCTTAATGAGGAAAAGATAAAAAGAATATTATATAAAATATCAATCTATATCGAGAGCCTTTAATAGTCATACCATAAAAATACAGATAATCCATATATCTGTATTAACATGAATATAGCAAGAAAGGTTAAAATGAGATTAGTAGAATGATCAAGATGTATCATTACAGATTGTATCTCTAACTTGTGTAATCTCAGAATTGATATGAGATTGATTTCCTCGTAAACCAACAGAACTTATCATGTCTCGATGACAAGTATTTTGGTTCTAATTGTAACATCCTTATAGATTAAGGGTGTGAAGGACAAGATCACTCAAATTTCGGGGACGAAATTTCCTAGGGGGGGAGAATGTAACACCTCGAGGTGTTACGGGTCTCGTTAACGGGTCGGGTCATACCCGACTATCCTATTATTTAAATTATAATTATTTAATTTAAATTATCGTGGCCAAACGCTGCCTATTCGGCATTTAGAATTACAGCTAAACACCCTTGTGCAGCCTAATAACCGTTACCAAACACCCGAGTTCAGTTATTATCCCTGTAGCTAAACACCCCCTATTCTAATTGGGTATATAAACAACCCTTCTCTTATCTCTCGCAGCTCTCTCTCTCTCTTTACATCGAATACACACACTCAAAGTGTGTGTTGTTATAATTCTCTGATCAAGAACCCAACCGGACAACCCTCTCCGGCCACCTCCGGCGCCGCCGCCACCTCCCTTTTCTTCTCCGACATTCCTTTTCCTCTCCAGTAAGTTCCCATCTGTTCCGGTAATAATTATGGTCTATGTTCATTAAGCTATCAAATAAACCACCTTGCTGCTCGGGATTTAACCCGGTAACCACCTTATTCGTTCCCCTGTTTCGATTAACCAAACCGGACAGTCACCGGTTATGGTGACTGTCACACATCTTTCTGTTATAAACAAGCCGTAACCCACTGTTATCGAGTCTTGATACCACCGGTTGACGTTATTCAGTCAAACCCAGGTCCTGGTTTGATAACCGGTCACGGTGACTGTCGGGAAGCTTCATAATTTTCCGATGAAGTTCCAACCGTAACCCTTTGTATTGGTGATAACATGAATTCCGATAACCACCCTTTTGTTTCCGAATTGGTCTTGATAAACCACCCGCAAAATCCCTTTTGGTTGTCTCATAATCCATACATATGTTGATGTGTGTGTGTTTATGTATTATGACAGGTGGATGGGCCTTCGGACGATTTCAGATGTATGCCGGTTAGTATATTAATTTCCGGCCAGATTCTGGTTAACTTCCGGTCAGGATTTCCGGCAAGTATCCGGTCAGAATCCAAACCCAACATCTAATCTGTTAAGACTCCGAATACAAATCCTAAAGGTATAATCTTAACAGTAATTTTATTGGTATTACTAATTGATACCCGATTATAATATTGTTTCCATGATTATTGCGAGGTACCGTTAATTAAATCGGAGAGTTAGACGGATACCGAGTCGACTCAGTAACTCGGTCAACACCCGGAATAGAACCCGGTCCAATAACTAGACGAGGATTATTATAATTATACGAATATATATATAATACAAATAACGTACGGACTTGATAATAATAATAAGAGAATAATAATTATATATAAAATGTATATGTTTATATATATACGATTCGATATATAAAACGATATACTAGACTCGGGTTAATAATAACATGCTCCGATAACCCGACCCGACGACCCGGCACCGACAGCCAGGGTCGTTATAACTTAGGGCATCCCAATCCAGACATTTCCACGACAGATCCAGTTCAGTCTAGCATTCAGACATCAAGTGAGTTTACACGACCCCTTTTTAATGTTTTTACATTTTTCTGGGGGAAAACATGCATACAGTTTTCAGTTACAATCATGACAATTATGTGAACATGAGACATTAAGGTTCAGGATCCATTAAGCCCTCAAGTCATATGTCATACCATAACTATTAGCTATGGACTTAGCCATGAAACACCAGAATAGATCTATTGGGTTGACACCCCCACTCTTGGTCAGTCGCTCTGACCGCATGACAGATATCAAAAGAGTGCTTGTATTTCACATTATTTCATTGTCTTTATTGTACAATGGGCGAGGCACAAGATGTCGAGGTTTGGTTATGGGCTCATGTCAGATCACATATCAATTATTGCCCTAGCTAGGCAATGATTTAGTCGGATTCAGATTACATGTCCATCATATAGAAAACCCGTGAACTCTCCAACTTTATGTTGACCTATATTTTTACATGCATGTTTTTCAGGAAATTAGCTTGGATCATGGAAGTTGTGGGGGTCGCGTGCGAGCATTTATGGGATACCTCCTTTTGAACCGTTGTGTTGTTGTTTTAACTCTAAACATTTTTATACAATGGTTTTGAATTTGAACAATTAACTTTATGTTTGACAAACTCGGTTGTTTAATGGAAGTTCCTGTTTTATTTTAATTAATTCTCTTGTGACCTTTGTGCTTGGAAATCATTCGAAGTCGCACCTGGCGTTTCCACCTTGGCGGGGTGTGACAGATTGGTATCAGAGCACGAGGTTATAGCGAACTGAGATTCTTTTGAGTCAAACTATAATCTAAACAAAAATTGATTTCGAAATGTTTTTCCAAAGAAAGAAACACAACACTCATCCCTACGCACTATGCAAGTTCCATGCCAGTTACATATTTCACACATTAGTAGGCATATTAAGTATACCACATGATTACTGACACACACGCGTGTTCATTTCTTTCTAGGATAATGGCACACCACGACGACCATATCATCACCTCGGATTCTAAGGAGGAGGTTGTACCAGACAGCCCTCCAGCTGGCGACATTCAATAGGGTTATGAGCCCAACTCCCGCGATTCGGACATCGAGGATGATCAGATGCAGATTGATCATGTTGTATCTGATGATGAGGATGCCGTGCCTACTGGCGAGGCACAGGAGGAGGAGGATGCACCCCCACTACAGCCAGAACCCCATGTGCCATCTTTCCGTCCATATCGCCCATGTCCGGGTGGGGTACACATGATGTACACCCCTCGGAAACGTGTGCTCCATCCACCGGCTCCTATCACTCCAGCACCAGCAGATCCCCAGCCCCCAGCTCAAGAGGCACCAGAGCCACCCATAAAGAAGCTACTCCTGAGATCCCAGGCTCGTAGGAGGATGTATCCACCGACTGTTGATGGATTCCTAGCCTATTCTGATGAGGACACCGACGGCGAGGTTCCCTCTACTTTTGAGATTGATGGTCCATCTCAGCCTTCCTCAGACACCGCACTACCTACCGGCTTCGAGCCAGCTCCTGTGCGTCACACCCACTACCCCGTTCATGACATGATTAGGCTTCACGACACAGAGATAGGGGTGTTACGTGGGAGGGTCCAGGGGATTGAGGCCGACCTGTATCTGACCGGTAGTACTAGGGAACCTATTCTCTATCGACTGGCCGAGTTGGGTTCGCGTGTGCATGAGGCTGAGTAGGGACGCGTCGCGGCAGATGAGATTGTTGCCGAGTTAGAGGCTAGATTCGATGATCTTGAGGCGAGGATGGTTGCCGGCGTTGCAGTCTTATCTGCTACTTTCCCACCCCCGTCCCCATAGGATGTCTTATGTTGTACTTTGATGTAGTAATTTAAAACATGTAAGGCGGTACGCTAGTTTATTTTGTATGCAGACTCAAAATTTATCATGTATGTTAAACTGGCTATGACATATCCCGTATTTTGATTTCCTATATTTTTGTTGTGTTTGTCCAATGCATTAGTGATCTTGTTTTATCAGTCGTGTTGATTGTATAGTTTTTTGCTTGGTGCATTTGTTGACAATATTATACAGTGATACGTGTCTCATTCTTTTAATCTTGTCTATTAGAAGAACATGCCTCCAAAAAGAACTACTCGATCGACTTCTGAGGAAGAATCTTTTCTGACCACCTCAGCGGACCTAGCCAGGGTAATTGCAGAGGCTATCGTGCAACATGAAGCGAACTGCGCCAATCCCAGTGGCGGTTCGGGTGCAGCAGGCCGACGCAGAACACAGGAACCCGAGACTGGTAAGGCTCTTGCTTATTCCTTCCTAGTCTTGATCGTATCTTATGCCGATCCTTTCATTGGCAATCCGATCTTTCTGACGCTGCAGAAGTAGAGAATCCCATACGTGGGTGTTCCGACAAGACCTTCATGGCATGCAGGCCCTAGAACTTTCATGGGTCAGAAGGAGCAATTGGTATTGTCCGATGGATTGAGAAAACGGAGTCAGTGCTCGATATCAGTGGTTGCTCAGAAGACCAGAAGATCAAGTACATCACTTGTACCTTCCAAGATGGGGTGCTGACATGGTGGAACTTACAAGTGCAGACCTTGGGTCGCGAAGCTGCCTACAATCTTTCATGGACTGAGTTGAAGTCGATGCTGAAGGACAAATATTGCCCGCAGAGTAGACGTGTACAAATCGGTTAACCGGTTTTAAAAAAACCGGTTTTTTTAAATCATTTTTTTCTGGTTCAAAATCGTTTTTTTAAACCAGTTTTTATTACAAAAATCCCAAACCGGTGAAACCGGTTAGGATCAGTTTTTAAACCGGTTTATCATAAAAAACCAGTTTGTTCATTGGTGATGAATAACTGAAAAAAAATTGGTTTTTTGTCAAAGCGGTTTTTTAAATCGGTTTAAAAAAACCGGTTTTTTGTACACCTCTACCGCAGAGTGAGCTGCAAAAGTTGGAGACCGAGTTCTGGAATCTGTCCATGAACGGAGCGGAGATCACTGCCTATGCCACTCGATTTCACGAGCTTTCTCGCCTAGTTCCACACATGGTTACCCCTGAGTACAAGTGGGTAGAGAGATACATCTGGGGACTTTCTCCTAAATTCCGTAGCATGGTTACCACTACTGATCCAGTTTCCATTCACCCTTGCTCACAGCCTGTAGAGGATCAGTTTTATAGGAAAACACTAGATGATCATACAAGTGAAACAATCTAGGTGCGGAAACCGTAGATCGTATGCAATATGATAAAGATCAAATCAGACACAATCGAATACCTTTTCAATCACCATTTCATTAATAAACATCTTCTTCTAATAAAAGAGTAACTATGGTTGAGGTGTCCCCTATCTAAAGGGTCCACATCATCCTCCAACTCAGCATCACACATGTCATTCCCTCAGCCAATCTAGACAATTCTCGCGGGGCTCCGACCCTCCCTATCAACCGTATTCCGACCCGGACTATAAATATCCTAGATTCTTTATTTTCACAAAAGACTTAGATTTCGTTTGCCTCTTTTCCCTTTCTCAACTGCAAAGATGATGACCAAAACCCTACATCGGCCGCAACCTAAACGATTCTCCCTCTACGTCACTAAAAAACTCCCAATGCTCATCGGGGGAGATAAATACCAGTTGGTTTCTCGATTAAACACTCGCAAACCCTATATTCTTGGTCTACATCTCAAAGCGGAGACAATCTCTACAATTATTCTGATGTTTTTTGTTCCTAAGACAGGAATATTCGTTGATTATATGTTCAGTAGCATTATTTCATAGGTTTGTGTCGCCAGAATGTGAGTATGTACAAAATATATCTGTGATTATTGTAGATTTAGGGATAAATGGATGTTTGATTTTAAGTTCATAGGTTCTAATTTGTGATAGTAGATGTAGTTGTGTTTATCAATTTTGTTTTCTCCGTCCATGATATCATTTTCCTCTTCTTTTTATCTTTATTTGGTTCTGGTTATTGTTTAGGATATACAATTTTTATGATTTGTGGTGAAATTGAGTGTACTTCTTTGTACGTTTTTACCATCAATTGTTATAAAGTTTCACATGCTTTTGAAAGCTGCATCATTGTAACATGTTTTTATAAAAATTCATTTGACTTTTCATTTATTTTAACCTTAGTTATTTAAATTTTTTTTCTTTGTAAAGCACACATATTTTCTATAATGTTAAAATGATAAAAGCATGGTTGATAACTTTATAGGCGATGATTGATGTTAACATGCTTCTGAATCTATTATACATATTTTAATATCTATATGTACTCAATATACATGGAAAATCCTCGTGATACATTTTATCTTAGTCCGTTTTTCTGTTTTACAGTTGTGATGCAAATTGGTAGGTTAGTGTTTGTAAATCCCAAAATTATACCCAATATCAAGTAATCTTTATCAAAGGCGGAAACAATGATAAAGATGATTCAAGAAATAAGAACGATTTATGAAAATGATAATCTTCAATAGCATACGGTATAACTTACCGTCTAATACTAGAGAGAATTCTATTAGTGAAAAAGTAAACCGCTAGCTACAAATGAACCAACAAAACACCTTAAGTATGTGGAAGGTTTCTCAAATGGGCCAACATGGCCTTAGCCCTTCCACAGCCCAACCCACAAGATTAAAGCCCAAATACTACTAAACTGAGAACTAATAACTGAGAACTAGATAACTGTCCGAGAACTAATACTAAACATAAACCTATAAGTGTATGGACCTAACAATCTCCCCCTAGGTTTATGCTTTATCTTCAACTCCAGCACCCCTTTTCTTCTTCTTTGATGGCTGTAACACAACATGAGGATTTGCAACAGCATGTCCAAACAATTTAGTTTCAAGTCTGCTTTTCTGTCCTGCCCATAACTTCATATTAATTATAACTGCCACTGCACTGGTGAACGCCTTTGCACATACTTCATATTCTTCAGTAGCTCTTATCTGATTCTTTGCCAGCACTTGAATATCTTTCTCAGCAAATCTCATCAAATCCGTGGGATCACAAATACGATACTCAACATCATCACATGTAATCACTGCATCACCATTAAATGAATCATACACCCAAAACTGAAAACCTGCAAGGGTGTTATCTGTCAAATCTCTAGCCACTGGAATAGTTGTTTCTTTCTTTGTTGCTGGCCACAACACAGTCTTCATTTTGTCCCCAGTACGATGATCAAACACCTTTCCATATGTCCTTACCCACGACTCTGCAGTCTTCATATCTTGAAAATCACGTTTGGCATTCTCTTCTAACCATCTTCGGAGTGCAAAACCTGTCCTTGTCTGGGAAGTCAATTCTTCACGATAAGGAGCATTCATTAGTTCAGTGAGATCTACCTTAGTCCAAGACTCAAAGTCTGATCTTTTGCCATAATACTCGACTCTTCCATTGTTTCTCTTAACAAGCCATTTACCTTTCTCTTCACTGAACATCCAACTCTTTATCCCTGATCTATCACCATACAAGTCAAAATGATCCTTTCCTGTATCTACCATAAACCTGTCCGGTTGACGCTGATTCAGTGAGTCTGGTTTTGCTTTATTAGGAATCACAATTCTTCTTCTAGGAATCACCTTCTTCTTGCTTCGATTCGGTCTCAGTTCATCGGCAAAATACTTTCTCAAACCTTCTTCTCTTACCTTATCAGAATCTTCAAAATCACTTCCAATTTCATCTTCTAGCGTAAACTCTTCGTTTCTCACATAATCTGACTCTGCATCTTCAACAACTCGATTAACGACCGGAGTACTCTTTTCTTTGAATTCTGATCCAAATCTGTTCTCCAACTTCTGAGCCAAATCTGTGACAACTGCTACCACATTTCCCATATTTGCTTGAAGTTCTTTGATCAGTTTGTCCTTTTCTTTAACAGATTCTTCAAGATCAATGATTCTGATGTCTATAAGAATTTGTTCCTGTTCCAACACGATCATTCTTCTTTTCAAATCTACAACATCGACATCTTCAAATTCATCTACGAAATCATCGAGCATAGCTGACTTTCCTCTTAACTCATCACCCGAAAGACCTCCACCAGCTCCACTCGAACTTTCAGGTTCTGTATGTACAAATGAAACAAATTGTTTTTCAGATAATACATTAACATTTGTTACCTGAGGCTCAATTTCCATAAATTCCTTTGCACTTGATTTGTTTTCAGCATCAACATCGATTGTCTTCTCGGATTCAGTAGTACCATATTCAGTTGACTTGGACACATCAACTAACACCTCTTCAGTAGATTGGTTCAACATAGGTTCATTTATAAGCACACCTGGCCTTGGATCTCGTCTTCTTCGTTTCAACGGTCTTTCTGGCTCAGGATCAGTCACTTCATCTTCAGTAGACACATTAACTGGTGTGAGAGGAGGATTCTCAACAACAGTCTTTGCCTTTTCTAACTGCACATTCAGCACTTCAGACAACAACACAGAATTATCAATAACAAGTGTTTCTGTTGTCGCTGTTTGTTGTTTCAACTCAGGTTGATCTTGCTCTTTCTCTTCATTCACTTTCTCAATCATACATGCTTTTAACAAGTCGTCATACAATTCATCATCTGACAAATCAATATTTTCAATAACGGCTTCCTTCCTAGAACCTGCAGGTGAGTCTATTATCTGCACATCGTGATCCTCAGCAATCATCACATTCATACTTTGTTCAGGTTCTGGTTCTGGCGAGGCAACTTCTGAAAAACTTCCAAACTTTTCAAGAGAAATGGTGTACCTGTATAACTCTTTAGCTCCTTTCCTCTCTTGACACATCAATCCAAACACATCCGGACCCATCATCTTTGCATCAAAACTGTTAACAGTTCTTTCCAAATCCTTATACTTGGCATCTAAGATCATTTGAATGAACCTTGGATACATCATGAACAAGTTCTTCTTTACCCCTTTTAAGTTTCCCAACATTTCTTCGAACACATATTTGGAGTAGTTGTAATTCCAGTTCAGAACTAGAGCTGCAACACCTGATGCTTGCTTTTTATTCAAGGAGTCCCCACTACCTTTGTTCCCAGAAATACACATAAGGTATACATGCACCAAAAATCTCCAGTACGGATGCATGAGCTTCTTTTGCACTGTTGGGTAACCACCTTCATAACTCATTCTTCGCAAAACGCCTTTAACTTCTTCATCAGGATAGGAAACTGGATATTCTGATTTGTCCCCAAATAACAACACTTCTCTTATAATCTGCTCTGACACGATCACTTCTTTATTCTGGATTGTTGAGGCAATCACTTGAACACCATCCTTCATGATGAATTTTGCATTTCCCCAGAAATCTTCAATCCACGATTTACACACTGGTGGATTTTCTCTAACTGCATGCGCAATTCTGCACACGTTCAAACCAACGATCATAGAATAAAATTGCTTTTTGTGCTTCTCGGGAGGATCTAACAAATATCCAGCAACATTATGTTCATTCACAAAGCCTGTCTTTGGTTCTTTCTTTGCTTTTCCGGTTTCAACAGCCGCATCACCTGTATTAACATTGTTATCCATATCTGCACAAAACCGAGCAAGTAAGAAACTCGTATGAATACCGACAAGTCGGGTGTTTGATTTTGCACATTATCTACCATATGTCGGTTAAATCATTACTGAGATTTCAACAAAAATTAAACAAATGAGTTTTCAAAAAAAATAATGTTTCTGAACCACAGATCCGAAAACCCGATTCCGAAACTCAATTCCGATTTTTTTTTTTTTTTTTTATATCCAAAACTCAATTCCGAGAACCCATTCACACTTTTTAAATCCTTTTTCCCAATTTTGGATAATTAATAGTTTTCGGGAATCACGGTTCGTCTTCGAAGTATGTGTACCATCATCATCATCGGCAAATACCTGCAACCTAAAACAACTTTCCATTATTTAACCACAACCAACAACTATCATCATCATTATTTATCGGCAAAAGAAATCCATCACAAACACAACTCGCAGACGGTGTCTCAGGGTCTAAACAACATCATACCATCACCACCAAGAACCGCCGTACACCACAGCTCGACCACCATCCAACTCAGAATTCTGTCAAGAGCTACCATCATCGGACCAAGACCCACCAGATCTGAACCAGAACTTCGACATCGAACACCGTCCCCTGTTACTTACAAACCTAAAGCACCATCTCCTACCCTAAAACCACCTTCACCGGTCGTTTTCTACATCACCACGACCACCAATTTTCTGCCTCGAAACTCCTTCCAACCACCATTCGCCGCCGGTGTCCACAACCATTACCACGGTCATTCACCATCCACAACCACCTTCAACGATACCCTCAACACCTTTTACAATCACTTCAGTCAACAATTATCAAAACCCACAAGATGCCACCGTCCATCCAAACATTCATCACCTATTATGAAGCTTAACAAACAAACCTGCAATTATCTTTGAATAATGTCACTGAAATACAACTAATCTTTTACCTTAGTAAAACGCAAGCTTGAAGAAAACACAAATAAAACAGAGGGTTCGTATGTAGAAGAAGACAACAGATTTGGAGTTCTTGATATTGTTAGCAGGATGTTGAAGATAGGTTCTCAACTTTGGGACCCCCTTTTAAAGTAAAAACCTAGATAAAAAGGGATATGGGCCGAGAACATTTTGCTCTTGATATGGGCCGAGAATTAACAAATATCCATTTGCTTTATGTTTAAATCCACCTAGAACTTTTATAAAAATCGTGTACCTTTTTGCTTTGGATTATGGGCCGAGAAATTTTAGTATCGGTGGGTCCATTTGCTAACTGTTTAGAAACCGAAGCCCCAATTAAATGTTTCTATTAAAATGGTTACAATTTTTTTATTTTTTAATTTTTTTAATAATAAGATGGATCATGTGCACATTAAAAAAATCAAAACAATTTACACAGGAATTACTTACGGGATCAAATCACTGTGACTCAAGCCGACTACACTTATTAGCACTGACTTAATTTAGCTGGTCCGAGCGATTGCCAATATTTGATCCACTTAAACCCTTATGCCTCTGACCTTATTGTATAACCACCCATGATATTTAAATTATCATGTTTTAGTGTATTATTTATGAACACTCAACAAGTCACAATCAAATCCTAGTGTTGTATGTAGTACCAGCTATCAAGCAAGTAGTTTCCCTACCACATATTTCACAGTGTCTACTCTAATATCTGAGATCTGAACTGGGATTTGATTGAGAAAAGAAAAGAATAGATCTTTTATCAGAGGTGGATATAATATACAAATCTAATGATTTCTTGACGATTTCAAAAGATATAGGTTTACAGGGTTTTGGACACTAGAGGGTCTCTTTTAGTGTGCACATTGGCCTCTTTTTGGATACATATGATCTCTTTTGGTTTTTATTTCATTAAAAGCCTTTGGCCTTTTGCAATGGACACATTTGGTCTCTTTTGATCTACAGCACGGTATGTACAGGTCTTTGCTTACACAAAACAGAGTAAATACCGGAGTTGTTCAGAACAGATCTCAGACCTAGAGCACAGTGTGTATCGGGACATCACACCAGCAGTCAAATAGCTAAGAACTAACTCTAAGTGATGCTCCTTACTGAGGTCATACGTTATCTTCAAGTGCATCACAGGTAAAGTCATTTTTACAGTCACGAGAACTAGGCCTATTGACATATCACTTTCAGAGCCTAACCGTTTCAGTTCTGGCCTTACATGAGTCAGCCTTACTCACTAGTGAAAATTCTTATCACTTCCCGTATGATGCAGCAATTCACATGATAATAAAAAAAACATAAAATAATAAAGTAATTCTCCCCCTAAATTTGTGCATTGGGAGAATCAATGAGCAAATTTATGTACAAACAGAAAAGAGTTTTTTTTTTTTTTTTTTTTTTTTTTTTTTTTTGTGTTTTTTTTTTTTTAAAGTAACCATTTTAGTCATCGAAATGAATTACTCTCAGAAGAGCCACAAGATCATTGAATCGGGCTCGGCCCACTGGCTTAGTGAACAAATCCGCCACATTGTTATCTGTGTGGATTTGCTCCATGGTGATTAGTTATTGATTGTAGGAGTCCCTGATAAAATGAATTTTAATAGGGATATGTTTGGTTTTCGAAAAATAGACAGGATTTTTGACGATTTGAATTGCAGCATCATTGTCACAGTAAATAGGAGTTTCATGAAATTCCAAACCGTAATCCAGCAATTGATGTTGCATCCAGATGACCTGAGAGCAGCATGCAGAAGCAGCAACATATTCCGCCTCAGCAGTGAACATAGAAACCGTCTGTTGTTTTTTGCATTGCCAAGAGATAAGCCTGTCCCCAAGATACTGACATCCAGCAGTAGTAGATTTCCTGTCAATATCATCCACGTATTTCCCTTGATGAATGAGAATTCCCGTGGAGTCCTGTTTAACTTGCAATCCTAAAAAGAACGTCATTTCCCCCAAAGAACTCATTTCAAACTTCTTTCGCATCACTTCTTCAAACTCCTTACACAACTCCTCACTTGTGGATCCGAAAATAATATCATCCACATAAATTTGAACCAAAATCTGATGCTCCCCCACTCTCTTTAGAAATAGTGTCTGATCAATGACACCACGAACGTAATCGTGAGCCAGAAGATGTTCAGTCAAAGTGGCATACCAAGCTCGAGGTGCCTGATGGAGTCCATACAAAGCCTTGTCCAGCTTATAAACATGATCTTGGTTCTTGGAATCCTCAAACCCAGGAGGCTGACTGACATAGATCTCCTGTTTGATCTCCCCATATAGAAAAGCAGTCTTCACGTCCATTTGATAAACGGTGAAACCCTTGAAGGAAGCGTATGCCAAGAAAAGTCCAATTGCTTCTAGTCTCGCAACTGGAGCATACACCTCATCATAATCTAGCCCCTCTATCTGTCTAAATCCCTGTACTACCAACCGAGCTTTGTTTCGAACAATAACCCCACTATCATCCTTTTTGTTTCTAAATACCCATCTTGTACCTAGTGCTTTCTTTCCTGGAGGAAGTTCCACCAGCTCCCAGACTTTTAATTTTGTGAACTGGTTTAACTCCTCTTGCATTGCATCCACCCAACTTGATTCTCTTAAAGCCATCGTAATGTGCTTTGGCTCAATTTGAGAAATAAAGCATGAATACAAGCATCTGTTAATATCACCTGTTCGACTTCTTGTCATAATTCCTGAATTGATTGGTCCAATTACTTGGTCAACAGGATGGTTTCTTTGAACAGGTGCTGGTACAGGAGTGTCGGGAACGATCTCGGCAGGGGATAAATTTGTCAGATTTTCCTGGTTTTCATCTGCAATACTCTCGTGATCTACAGCTTCATGCACAATCTCTTTCCCTGTGTCATCGGGAACGGTAGTTGGAGTGACAACACTTTCTTCAGGAATCGGATCTTGAAGAGATGATCCAAGCAAACCTGGAGTAGATACGCCTGCATCTGATGGTTGAGTATGATTGTTTGCAGTGGAATTTGACGACACATGTGTGGTATCATCTGAAACTGTGACTGGGGTGATCGGGTTCGAACCCTGAGATGGTAGTATTTCTTCATCAACATTCACTTGAGATACTGCCACCTGTGTAGAGATTGAAGATGAACTAGATACTAGGGGATCTTGTGACAATTGATCTGCACAATCAGAAAACATATTAAAAGATTTGAACAAAGTAGCATAATCATAAACCCAGTTAGGTCCTTGGCCTGCATCAGTTGGATTCTCTTCGAGCCACTCCACATTATATGATTCGATGACTTCTTTGGTACTCTTTCTGTAAACTCTGTAAGCTGTCTTCTTGGCATACCCAACAAAATAGCATTCATCTCCCTTGGCATCAAACTTGGAAGTGGATTCTTGATGCAACAGAGTGCAAGGACAACCAAAGGTTCTGAAATGTTTTACTGTAGGCCGTTCTCCATATAGAATCTCGTATGGAGTTTTCATCTGAGCTTTGTTGAGCAACACCCGATTTTGGACGTAGCATGCGGTATTCACGGCTTCGGCCCAGAAAAATGTTGGTAGCTGGGAATCAACTATCATTGTATGTGCAGCCTCAATCAGTGTGCGATTTCTTCTTTCAGCAACTCCATTTTGTTGTGGAGTTCGAGAGGCACTATACTGTCTATCAATCCCCTTTTCATCACAGAAAAAATCCATGACTGAATTCTTAAATTCAGTTCCATTGTCACTACGAATCCCTTTCACTTTCTTGTTCGTTTGATTTTCAATGAGAACAATAAACCTTTTAATCAATTCTGCAGTCTCACTTTTGTTAGATAAGAAAAATACCCAAGTGAAGCGTGAGAAGTCATCAGTAATAACCAAGCAATATGATTTTCTAGAAATACTGAGAACATTCACAGGACCAAAGAGATCCATGTGTAGCAGTTGCAAAATTGTGTCAATGGAGTTTACTGTTTTTGAGAAATGAGGTTTTCTATGTTGTTTTCCTCGTGCACAAGAAACACATTTTTCAATGGTGATGAAATCTTTCACAGGTAAATCACGAACTAAACCACCCTTAGCAATACGATTTAAAATTTTCATGTTACAGTGACCAAGACGACGATGCCACAACATAGCATCATGTTCAGTGGTTTTAGAGAAAAGACATAGTAACTCTTCAGATGGTTTCTTATTCATATCAATGACATAAGCATTACCCCTTCGTTCAGATTTTAACAAAATCCAGTCTTCAGGTATAACAATACCTGGCTTTAGAACAAAACAACCTTTATTTGTAAAGTGAGTTGAAAAACCATTGTCACAAATTTGAGATACGCTGAGTAAGTTATGTTGTAGTTCAGGAACATAGTTAACATCTTTAAAACTTAAAGCACCATTTGTAACAGTACCTTTCTGGGTAATCTTACCCGACTCTCCTCCTGCAAAGGAGACATATCCAACATCGAAATTCTCTATGTTGGTCAATTGGGATAAATCTCCTGTCATGTGTCTGGAACAGCCACTATCAACATACCAAAGTCTGATGATATTCCTCCATAGCCGTTCCTACACATGTTGTAGGATCAGTTAGATTTAGGAACCCAGCCCTTAGAAGAACTGGGTTTCTTATTGTTAGCAAAAGTGAATACAGTTTCAACATTAATGGTTGAGCATGATGAAGAGTGTGACTTGGATTCAGTCTTTTGCTTTGGTTTCCAATTTAAACATTTTCCTTTTGTGGACTGAGAATTATGTCTAATTTGCGATTTTGATTGAAACTTGCGTTGATTTATTTGAAATACATTGCGAAGTTTCTTATCTCGAATCCAGTCTCCATCAGAGGGCTTTGCCTTGGATTTTACATTTTGAGTATTATTAAAAATTTTAGAGCCTGAATTATAGTTAGTGAAACTCCTAGGCATAGCTCTCTGATGTTTCTGATGATTTTGTCCCTTGTTTGTGTGGACACAGTTTCTTGCTATATGACCAGGTATCCCACAAGTGTAACATGTTTGTCTTTTGAAGTAGTGGGTATCCTGGAATCTGTCAACACAAGCTGATCTGTGTGAGCTTGACATCCCTTGTGCTACTGGTTGGTAGGTTTTCTTCCCTGTTATAACACTTCCCTGTTTACAACAATTAGCACATTTGGCATATTTTGAAGTTTCAGATTTTGAATTTTTGTTTGAGTTAGCTAAAACCTCTTGATATGCATGTTTTGGTGGCATGTATTTGTCACCTGTAGGTTTTGCCGCTAAATTCTTTTTCTCATAAGGACAAGCATTAGGAGATAAAGCAGTTTTCTTAACAGGAAATAAAGAAGTTTTCATGCAATCAGAAACACAAGGTTCAATGCTCTTAACAACAGAGCTCACACAAAAGTTTGACTTAGCAAAAACATTTAAATTGTCTTTTAAAGAAGTATTATTCAAATCATCAGAAAAACGATCTTCATCAGCTTCAGTCCAATCTTCAACTAAAATTTCTTCTGCACAGGAAGAGGAAGCATTAGAATTATTCACACAATTAAAATCAGCATTAACTTCTGTTACTAAGCCTGTTCCAACTGTTGATGATTCAACTGTGTTCTCTGAGTCAGATTCATCTGAAGTTTCTGACTGACCAGATGAGTTGGAACAGCTGCTTGAGTTAATAGATCTTGCAATACATTTAAACAACATCGATTCAATTGATCCTAATGAACAATTAGATTTAATTGAAGATGTATTCTCACTCACATTTTCGGTGCTGTTAATTTTAGATTTTTCACGACTTCTCATTTCATTGCTTGCAGATTTAACAAACTTAGTGGTGGGAACATTCCTAAGTGAGACATCATACTTAGGTTGTTTCATGTGTCCTTCTGGTGCAGAAATTTTTATTGGCACCGACTTAACTGGTTCTACCTCAATTCTTTTTCCATACACCATATTTCCCTCATTTTCTATTTCCTCATCTGTGAGAGGAAGTCCTGTATAATTGTGGTTGTAAGGAGGTGCAATTTCCACAAAACCTATACCAGCTCCGTTGATCTCTCTGTACTTAAGTTTTGAACTTATCATTTTCTCAACGTGCTCACTAGAACAGTCAAATTTTCTAAAGTGAAAATCAGCATTTTCGAATTTTGATTTTAACGACTCTAGTTCAGCACTAAGTTCATCTATAACTTTCTTCTGGTGTAGGACAAGACAAGACTTATTGCTTAGGTCATTATCATATTGAATTGCATCCTTTTCTAAGGCTTCTAACCTAAGTTTATAAGCCGCGGTTCGACTATTCAAGCATGATATCTTTCCTTTAAGCTCATCATTTTCTCTAACCAACTGAGAATTATAATCTATGTAATACCTAGCCTTTTCTGCACAAGCATTTGAACATAAATTAGAAAATACCTCAGGTGAAGCTGGAATTGGATTTTGATTGATGTACGCCATGAATGCGTGAAGATCATCAGTTGTTACATTGCATGCTTCCATTGCTTCCTTAGTTGTCATCTTTGAGTCTTCTCCAGATTGAGCCAACATAGCAACATTATTCACCACTTCAGATATGTTTAAGGCACTTATCTGATCACTCCAATCAAAATCTCCTCCCTGCTGAGCTACCAACGCTTTGCTTGAGTTAGCACTGGCAGCTGATGAACTCTGTCCCCCAGCAACAACCACACTTCCTTCACTACTTTCATTTTCCACTTTAGGCTCCTTGCATTCTCGAGCAAAGTGTCCAGGCTTGTGACAATTGTAGCATCTCATCTGTGTTTTATTGAATCCTACACTTTTGTCCTCCATGTTGTTCCACCTGTTTCTTCCAGTCCTTTTAATGAAGTTTTTAGCTCTGAACACTGCCATTGCCATTTGCCAAGTAATATCCAACTCTTCTATGTCTTCAGGATGAATTTGCTCAAATTCAGATGTCATAACACTAGGTGGCACCAACGTTCCATGTTGATATGCTTTATAACAGTTCATGAATCCAGCAATCAAAGCTATATTCTCCTGAGTTTCTTTTGAAATTTGAGTAGCTTGTACAACACCCTTTTGATCTTGAGGTTTGGGAGCAATATAGCTTGAAGTAGTTTGAGTGTTTGAACCAGTTGAACCTGCATTCTGATAAGCTGATGACAGAGGATAAGCCGAAACCTGAGATCCTGCTTGAGATATTAAAGCAGTGTTGGAGCTACTTGATCCAGCCACACTGTAGCTACTTGAGTGATTTAAAGCTCTCTGCTGATCATCCATTTCACATGACCTGATGGTTGCAATTAACTCTTGTAGTGGCATTCTGCTCAAGTCTTTTGTTCTTTTGATTAAAGCAACATTCATGTCCCAGTTTCTTGGGAGAGCATTCAGTAGTTTCTTGTTAACCTCAGAATTTCCCAGAAAAATATCATTTGCCCTCATCTGAGTGTTTAATGCTATGAATCTAGCAATCTGATTCTCAAGTGTTTCATTCAAAACATAGTTGAACAAGTTGAATTTCTGACGCAACATGTCCTTTCTGCTTTCTTTGATGTCATCATTCCCTTCATAGGCTTGAATCAATGCTTCCCACAGTTCTTTGGCATTAGTGTAATCACGATAACCAATAGCAATCTCAGGAGACAACCCTTGAGTCAGAATAGAAAGTGCTCGTGTGTCTACATCAGCTTTTGCATAGTCTTCCTCATTCCATGCTGATTCTGGCTTGACTTCAGTAGTTCCCTTTGCTTCATCAGTCACATAAGTGATCTGAACTGGTCCTCTCAAAATGGCTCTCCACAGTTTTGGCTCCTTCCCCTTAACGTGTTGAATGAACCTGAATTTCCATTCTGAGAATGAATCTCCTTCCATGAGTCTGGGAACCCGAGTGCTAGTTCCAATCACGTTGTCCAGTTCCATTTGTTTAGCATTTGCAGCGAGTTGACTTTGTTGATCCATTGCACGTACTCTGTAAACCTGTTCACACCAAAACAAACCAACAAGTGATACTGTGTTTTAAAAAATAATGCTATTTTCTGAAAACTAAGTTCTATGAAACAATTTTGAGAACCAAGTTATTTTCTGAAAACTAATCTCGAGAACTAATCAACAATCCGAGAACAACCCATTCGGGAACAAGGAAGATCAAGAACAATAGAGAACTCCAACACAAATCTGAGAACGCCAATATTAAAACATATCCGAGAACCACGATTCCGAGATCTTATTTGTAAACCAAAATATCGAGATCACTACACTTTCGAGAACAAAAAGACCGAGAACACTTTCGAGAACCCCCAATGTGAGAACCAAAATGTTGAGAACAAGTGAATCCGAGAACCGATCCGAGAACAAATCAGAAAACAAGAAATATTCGAGAACCGTCAATCCTGAGAACCTGAAACTTCGAGAACTACGACACAATCGAGAACACCTTAATCCGAAATATTTGCGAATAAATACCCGAAACAAAATCAAGACCACACTAGTCCGAAAACTATGCGAATCCGAGAACTACAATTCTGAAAGCTTGTCCCTTATTCCTGAACTAAATAGAGAACGTGACACAAACCGAAAAGATATATTTTCAGAAAACAATTCAGATATCATAGAATTTCGTCAAGGACTTTTTCAAACTTTATGAGATATCAAAAAAAAATTAAATTTCCCAAAATTTCGGATCTTTCAACAGAAAGTCTAAATATTTAAAAAAGTGATAAGATTTGAATTTTCCTTAAATCATGCAAACAAGTTTTGACTTTTCAAAATTGAATCAAACCAAAAAAATTTCGACTTCCTGACTAAAATTTTAGAAACACCTTTTGCAAAACCACTTTAGATTTAATATTAAGATTACTTCAAAGCATAAATTTTCTAGATTAAGTGTTTTTCGAAAATCACTTGAGAATGAATATGGAACTAAATATGATGACATAAAATCATCACGTGAACAAAACTACAATGAAACCTTTTAAGATCAAAGCATATAGAAAGAATTCATTGACCAAGGAAAATCCAAACATTTAACATCTTCGAAAGGAGAAACAACATGTAATAATAATAATCAAAAATCGTTTATTTTCCGGAAAACAGAATGAAGTCGAAAGAAAAAAATATCTAAATCGAAATCTAAATGTCGATTTTTCTTTTTCCTTTTTTTTTTTTTATAAATCAAACACCCACTTGAATCCCTTGATATCAAAACCGAGCCTTGAATAAGCTTCAATGGCTTTGATACCAATTGTAAATCCCAAAATTATACCCAATATCAAGTAATCTTTATCAAAGGCGGAAACAATGATAAAGATGATTCAAGAAATAAGAACGATTTATGAAAATGATAATCTTCAATAGCATACGGTATAACTTACCGTCTAATACTAGAGAGAATTCTATTAGTGAAAAAGTAAACCGCTAGCTACAAATGAACCAACAAAACACCTTAAGTATGTGGAAGGTTTCTCAAATGGGCCAACATGGCCTTAGCCCTTCCACAGCCCAACCCACAAGATTAAAGCCCAAATACTACTAAACTGAGAACTAATAACTGAGAACTAGATAACTGTCCGAGAACTAATACTAAACATAAACCTATAAGTGTATGGACCTAACAGTGTTGTTCTTATATTGTTTTAGACCGGGTGGCAGATTTAGCAACGGATTTATCACCGCTTTTTGACAAAAGATTTAACCAAGCTCTTGGAAATTGTATGGTTAGTGTTGTTTAGCTCTTTTATTGAATTTTTCATCTTATTAATGTAATGTAAAAGAAACAATTCCTTCAATGTCACCAATTAGGTAGCCTAAGAGTGAAGGGATAGGAGAGCTTGGGTTGGGGGCATAAGTTACGATGTAGTATGTTCTAATAAGGTAACACGGTTTTGCACTCTTGCTCTTGCTTATTGATGCCCACACGCTTTGAGTCTTCTTGGCTTGTATATGAGTCTAGGTGGTTTTTTCTGTATGATATGAATTATGAAAGTGAGGTTTAAAAACTAATTTATGGTAGTGACATTGAATTAGGCATTGTGCGTAACCTTATTGTTTACCGATTCACATGGAGTTTTTTTAACTCTTTTTGTTTTTTTTTTGCCATAATAGCGGACCATAATAACTTGTATCATAAAGCCGATACCGTTATTGTTACTTTTAGAATTGGATTTGTTTTGTTTGTTAGAACTCAGGAAGATAAATCACAACATATCTCATTGTTGCTATTTTACTCGCATTCACATCAATCTTTAACTTTCAATTTATTGAAATGAAATTTATTTCAGCACTGCTTCTTTTTGTTGGTGTTTTTATGTATGCTCAACTTACAATAACATTCTTAGGGCACCCAAGTCCATATTATAATTTTGAACACTTGTTCTTTGAATATAAAGTTTTTATTTTTATTCTGCAGATCCTTTCCACGAGGTAAAGAACAAGCGAGAGGAGAAAAAAGAGGTGTATGGAGTTGGACGATAACCATAATTTGATTTTTATCAGGTTTAGTTTTGGCATTATCATTTTTTTGTTACCTGCTCGTGTGAATCTTTTTTACACGTGTGGTTTATGCAATCATTTTATTCTTGGTGAATATCCTATGACTATGAGTTAATGATATGTTGATTGATATGAATACATCTAATTTTAATTTTTATGTATTTCCTTTTAAGCTTAAAGGATTGGTGCTTTTGATTACCGTGCTTTCGAATACCAATTTTGAAGTTGAGAAGATAAATGTGGAATTCTTAAGTGTCGTGTATATGAAAATTCATTGTTGGGCAGTACTCTTGTGACTTGGAATGGTAAAAAAGGAGACTTGAAAATATTATCCATCTTAGTTGACTTTTCTTTGGCTTTAGTCACTCGAATTGAATGGCTTTTGAAGTATTTAGTATTGCTTTGAATCTTTAAAGTCTTGATTTTTATTGCTTTAATCTTATTTATTTAGTTGATTGACTGTAATTGGTATGTTCAATCGCAATATTGTTTTTATGTTTTTCGATTTTGTAGAATTTCATTTATTCCATGAATTATTTGAGATGAATTTATTGTTCTTGAAATTTTATTTGGTGTTTTTTTTACTTGATGATTCTTTGTAATTGCAGACCATTTGGAGAAAATTGCTGCTAATTTAGCAAACTTTGCATATGATCCCTACAATTATACGTTTCCGCGTCAGGTTATTAATTCTTTTTGTTTCATAGTTTGCACTGTCAATATTTACTTACATGACAACCGTATTCGACTTTAAACCGCTTAATGTTTTGGAGCTTTTCCTCGACTGCATAACAGAACCCAATGAAAAGTTTATAGAGTTTGGTGCCAGAGGGATCTGCAATTCATGTGTTGGTATGTTTTTTTTTTTTTTTTTTTGGTAGGGGGGCTTTTTCCTGGCGGGATGGGTTTGGTAAAAGGTTTAAGCAGGTAATTGCATCGGTTAGTTAATAGTTAAACTATTGTTGTTTTTGTGAATAAGGTGAAACAACAGTTAAATATTGAAACAACAGATTTCTCATCCTGGCGGGATGGGTTTGTGAACTATGTTCAGGTTTATGATTCACATCGCTATTGGGTTCTATCGTGTCAAACTGATGATCTATTGATCTATACTCAGGTTTATGGTCCCGCTCTTAGGTTAAAGTATTGATTCATCAATTTTCCTATGCATATGCTTTATACCGATAAATTACGTTCGATTTATCATTTTTTTCATTTAATCTGCGTTATATATTGTGACAGATAAACCAGCAATGTCGTCAATTTGATTCGATTAACAAATGCTTTTGGATGTTCTACTTGATGATTTGGTGCTTTGATCGTGGATATGCTCCCTTGCGAATTTCACTCCCACACTGCAACCTCAAACCGCCACTGCTAATATAATATTAAGGTTCACCCTTCCACTAATATTTCCTCTGCTCATCATAATATGCTCTCAAAGATGGGGTAAGTCTTAATTGCAGGATACAAGTTGAACACGGTTTGTTCATAGCGGTTCAATTTGAAGATGGCGTCGCCCCTGCATATGCACTGATTTATTAACCTTCGACTCCCTCGCGTTCAAAATTGGATCCGAACGCCACTAACTTGTCATTCTGATGCGGTTTCTGAACCTGTTATTGTTTGTGTAGTTGCTAAAAAAACGGAGGAAGAGTTCGGATTCCAAACAAACTAGAAATTAGTCATCCCTTGCGAACTGAAATTGTTCAAGAGATTTTTGAAGGTGCTCTCAAGGGTTTATGTTAGTACCCTTGAGTGGGTAAACCTCTAACAATTAGACAAAAGAGAATAATATTGTTTGCTGCAACTTTTCTTTTATCCTTTCTAATATCAAGTACAATATTTATAAAGGAAAGCAAATACTATAGAAAGGAAACGTGGGATGCTGGATAAGTGGAGATGTGGGAAACATGGACCACCTAATGAACCTACTTTTATGGTAAACATGGGATAAAGGGAAACATGGATGCATGCATACAAACTAAAAATAGAAAAATAATAAAAACTAGGTTGCAGCTTTAGGATAGTTGACTGTTGACCCGTATTAATTCTTCCCTCCTCAAAACGGGCTTGTCCTCAAGACCGAATCATGGTGGAGCGGCTTCTGATTGCATGAGAAGGAATTTAGGGGGTTGACAACGGTGACCCGGCTGATAGCGTTCATCGCAATTGAAACAAAGTCCCTCGGCATGTTGGGCTTGCATTTTCGCAGGGGTTAGGCGCTTAAGAGGCAATGGGTTAGCTGTAGTGGAAGAGGCTGCCAATAAGGGTTGTGCCGGTAGGCCGGTTGCTAGAGAAGAACCAAGTACACCATTGTGATTTGTGTCGCCAATTGAAGAAGCACAACTTTGGAGTTTGTCTTCAATCAAGGAAGCGAGATCGTAAGCTTGATGAAGAGTTGTAGGTTTAAGAATAGCCAATTCTGACTGAATGTCATGTTGAAGACCCGAAATGAAGCAATTTTTCAAGGTCTCTTCTGACAAACCATGAACACGGTTGCTAATATTCTCAAACTCAGTTTTGTATGCCTTAATGGTGGATGTTTGGACGAGTTTAAAAAGGGTAGCTTCGTGTTTCTCATATGTAGACGGACCAAAGCGGAGTTCTAGTGCACCGGAGAACTCGGTCCAAGTACCAAGTAATTGGTTGTTGGCCAGATGTTTATACCAACTAAGGGCATCACCGATAAAGTAGAAAATGGCGAGTGATAACCGTTGATCATGTGGAATGGAACAGTATTGGAAGTAGTTATTGGCTTGGAATAGCCAATCCAAGGGATAAGACCCATCAAAAGTTGGAAGAAAGATTTTAGGAGGACGAGGGTTATTAGGGTGTTGTGGTGGTGGTGTTTGAGTGTGATGTAGTGGTGGTGTTTGCTATGGTGCTGGAGTTTTGGGTGGTGGTGTTTGGACGGAACCAAAGACAAGAGATGGAGAAGAATCATGATCCTTGGAAAGGGTAGTAAGCATCTTACTGCTGATTTCCAGTTGTTGTTTCATGGATTCTTGCAAAGACTGAAAGCTAGCTGTTGTGTGGGCGATTTGGGCTGCATTGGAGGTGAGAAACTGATCAAATTTCTCGAGTAATGACTGCATGGGATCATCACTTGCAGAAGGGTCTTTTCTGGGAGGCATGGTAGGTTGTATGAAAGCACCAAATGTTAGTACCCTTGAGTGGGTAAACCTCTAAGAATTAGACAAAAGAGAATAATATTGTTTGCTGCAACTTTTCTTTTATGCCTTTCTAATATCAAGTACAATATTTATAAAGAAAAGGAAATACTAAAGAAAGGAAATGTGGGATGCTGGATAAGTGGAAATGTGGGAAACATGGACCACCTAATGAACCTACTTTTATGGTAAACATGGGATAAAGGGAAACATGGATGCATGCATACAAACTAAAAATAGGAAAATAATAAAAACTAGGTTGCAGCTTTAGGATAGTTGACTGTTGACCCGTATCAGTTTAAGCTTGGAAAAAGAAGGGTTCTTATATCTATAGTCATCCATTCTTATTTCTGGATCCACTATAATTGTCATCATGTTTCTCACAAGTCTATGTGATTTGTTGTTTACCATATTTTTGTTTAGGCACGAACTCAAATGATATATTGTATTATCATTTTCTATTTTGGAATTTCGCGCCCTTTTGACGACGACACATGGTGCTCTTATTATCAGAATGTTGATTGCTGTTTTTTTGCTCAGGTATCTTATTTGTTTCACACCCTTTACCAGGTATGTTGTCTTATTTTTTATTTTTTTTGCTTTATCCACCAACACTTTTTGAAAATGGGTATGTTTCTATGACATTATCTTGCGTTAACACAACGGCTTGCAATCTTTTTGGCCATGGAAAATATAATACCAAAGCTATTTTGTGACAATAAAGGTTAGAAACAGGGAGGATACTTGCTTTTGATAGACTGGTGGATCGGCGACGGGCCACCTAAGGATTGCTTCCCAGCTCTGTTCACTATCGAGAAGGAGAAAAATGCTTCGGTGGCTGCTCGTCTCCAGGGGTGGGACTCGAAATGAGCACCAAGTACTACTTTGTAATTGACGAATTTGCAGCAGTGTTCAGCGTTGTTTGCTGGTACCAATCTAATACAGGGACATGACGCTTGGAATTGGGAAGGAGGCGCAGAAGGTGTGTTCTCAGTGGCATCATGCAGAAAAATATTATCAAGCTACGCCACTCCATTCTACCCGTTCCAGTTGGTTAAAGGCGTGCCAAAGGTGTGCATTTTCAGCTGGAGAGCCGAGCAAGATAGGCTACCAACGCTTAAAGGGCTGCAGAGGCGCAAAGTGATAAATGGGTCAACTAGCTGCAAGTTATGCGGAGAAGGAGGCGAAGACGTGGATCATTTGTTCACTTCTTGCTACGTGGCATCTATAATATGGCAACGGATAAGCAGGTGGTGCGGCATCTCACCAATATTCGCTTTCACAGTAAGAGACCTTCTAAACAACCACAAATTCCACAACATGGAGGGAAAAAAAAGAAACTTGGTGAGAATTATCATTTTAGCTACAACATGGTCAATTTGGAAGGCACGGAATGCGTCAATCTTTGAAGGCAGAAGGGTCAACTTGAATGGGTTATTTAGAGAAATACAAGCAACATCATTTATGTGGGTGAAACACAAGCTCAAACTACCGGGGTGGACATCGCAAAGCTGGACCACGTTCGACACTCCTATCACTTGAACTGTTTAGACTTCATAGCATTACTAATAAAGAAATTGGGGCTGTATTGGTGATTGTATGTTGGTTGCGACTAGAATCTTGCTAGGATGCAGCTTTGTATATATTCTTGGGTGATATAGTGAAATTTGCCGATCAAAAAAAAATGTAGATGGACTGAACCATCTATCAAAATATTCAGATTATTATTGTTGATTTAGTGGTAAATGATTTCACATCTTATAGTCTTTCTTAACACAAAATGATTTGACTTTAATATTTAACCATATACCACACGCTATAACTCGCTACATGGTATGTTTGTTATGGTACCATATTGTTACATTAGGTTGTGAATGAATATGATGACTGTGAGATGTCTAACGTGGAAGGCGGCAAACACTGCGCCCTATCACAGTTCTGATGGTTTTAGACTACCTATGCAATATGTCATTGTCAAGATGAAATAAAAATCATGATCAGATTTATTTACCTCAAAGATACAAGTGTAACTTCGTGCTGCTTCTCAAATATGATTTTTTTGACACCAAATGCTTATAAAACCAAACCCTTGAACCTGAATTTTGTGCATTAAAAATAAATAATTCTATGATAAACTATTCTTTCAAGAGCTAAAAATAGGTAAGGGTTAACACTCTTAATCTTAAATAATGAAGGAAAATAACAAATAAAACAACAAACATTGCAAACGAATAATCATGATGTCACTTTATTTATGTTTCTTTTATTTATACAATTATAATGAATAAAAATTAGTTTTTTTTTTAAACTACGAAGTTCACGGCTTTTGCTTGCAACTTTGCATGTGAAAATCCAAAGAAATTATGTTGCTGCTTGGGATGTTACGAGCGTCTTCATAAATAAATTTTGTTTTAGCTGTTGGTTTAATTTTTTTGTTTGATGAACTATATATGTTTAAGCTTTCGGAACTTTCATGTTGAGTTATTTTTGGGTTTAAAACTTATCTTATTATTTGCTTGATTTGAAGCATCCTGGTTTTACCCACGAGACCCGGGTTCGACTCCCAAGAGGAGTAACTCCCATGCCTTCCCCTTGTGTGAGTTTGGCCTCTGTGGGGTTTTTCCCGTGTACGTCAGGCCAAACTCTAATGTCGGCGTGGGCCCGGCTAAGACAACATAGTCTAGCCGGAGTGGGGCTGTAGGCTCCCCGGAATGAGGGTGTGATTAAGCACCGTTAAAGTTGAAATTCGTCATACAAAAAAAGAAAAACTATTTGCAATAGAGTTTCGGTACTATCTGCTTGATGACCGTTTTAACATATAGTATTGGTACCTTCTGATTGAAACCGACGACAATCACTTCATTTCCGACAACATAACTAAACAATTTGTAACTCATGATCTCTACATTCTGCTTCACGAGCATTTTTACATATAGTTATTTCACGAGTGCAAAAAAAAAAAAAAAAAAAAAAATTAAGATATCACGTTATATTTTGCATCATATTATGTTTTTATGTGTTAATTAAACCGGATAAAGTTATCTCACTTAATTTAAGTCTTTTACCTTTTTTTATTTTAAAACTTTCTTCACCCGTGAAGTTCACGGGTCTCTAACCTAGTTGATAATAAAGCTTTACAATTGAGTTTATAATGAAATAACACACTTTGGAACTTTCCAGAACCTAGAGAGAATAACCACAAAAACCTAGACACAAATAACCAAAAACTTACAAACAAAATAAAACTTTGAGCTTATATACTACTGCACATTCGACCCCACGAAGTGGTCGAATGTGTCCTTCGACCTTCTGCTAGGCTCGAACCAACACATATCTTCTCTCTAAGCTTCCTTCGAACTTCTGTCTTCTACCTTCGACCTCACGCCGGTCGAACATGACTTTAACAATACTAAATCTTCAAAAAAACACTTTATAAACAATCCAAATGCAATAGTCACACTTTGTGCACTTACAAACCCCCCCTTGACTATTGCTTGGATTGTTGTCGTTCATAATCAAGCGCTATGTTCACAATAGATCGGATTATAGTAAAACATGATGATGTCTTCATACAAACAGTTGATAATTCACATGGGATCAAAGATATGTATCTTCTTGTATTCTCCCCTTTTGTCCTTCAATAAGATGATAGCTTCAACAGTTATCCAATCATAATACCACATAACGAACTCTTTGCTGAAATGCTGCTGGGTAGGCATCAAAGGAATTCGTTTCAGCACAACTGGTGGTTTGTATTTCAAAGTCACTTCTTTTTGAACTTTTCTCGTTGGATATTGAGGCCTGAACACATTCCATCTTGTTCTGCTCTCCCTTGTCATTCTATCAGCAAAATAACCAACAACATGATTGTTAATAGAGGCACCACTCATCGTGTGTCTACAAATGTCTCTAACAGCCCAGTACGGTAAAGTCTTGATATCATGGAATTTGTGAAAGTACAGAATTCCCTTTTCCCATTTCACAGCAACACACCGTAACTGTCTGAGATACTTCCAACCCAAAGCTCTTCCTTTAAACAGCTCATTGTGGTATTTGTAGAAACCTCCTTGTACTTCTGTATTTGGTTGGTTAGCCTCTTTTTCCTTCAATCTTGTCAACAAATTCTTCAAATCATCAAATTGTTGAACATTCGGTTTCTGATTGTCATTCTCAAACACTTCATCAATAAACTGCTTACTCTTCTTTTCAGCAAGTTTTTCAGCTTTCTCAAGTGCTTCTTCATTGATTTCAGGTATCACACCTTCCTGTTTCTCTCTAAAATACTCTGGATATTATTCACTTGTAATATCCTCAATCTCAATGTCTCCAAAAACAGGAGTATCTCTATCATCAGAGTGATTACCCGCATCTCTTTCTGGAATATCCGGAATCTCTTTATCATTCATTAATTCTTCCAGAGACTTCCCTACCTGCTTAGCCAAACCTTCCAAAATCTCTTTGGAAACTGCTACAGATACTTCACCATCCTCTAGATCAGGATGATTGTATTCCAACTCAAACTTCATATCATCAGACTCAAAGTTCTCTGGAAACTTTCCAATCAATTCAATCGTCCAAACATTTTTTTTCAACATCTGACGATACAAGTTCTTGTCTTCATCTGATAAAGCTCTAATCTTTTCAGTCTAGAGAATGCTATCATCATCAACATTCTCACCAGGTGTCTTTTTGGAACAAGACTCACCTGTGTCTCCTTTATCAGTATCTCTCTTCTCATAGCTGTACTTATCAGTATCATCATCATCTTCATCAGAACTATCATCTTCATCACCTTTATCATCTTTCTTTGTGCCACTCTTATCACCAACATCATCATCATCATCATCTGATGAATCATCAGATTAATCATCATCACCTTCTTCTTCATTAGATGGTTCAAAATCAACATGTTCCTCTTCTCTCTCTTTATCCTCTTCTCCATCTTTCAACTGTGGCGCTTTTCCATATAAATCATCAATCATTTTTCTCAGATTCTTGTTGGTTGACTTGATCTGTTTGTTCTCATGCTGTAAATACTTGATTCTTCGTGTATTTCTCTTACCACGAGCTAACAACATCTGATTCTCTTTCTGAAGCTCTTTGAACTTTGCTTCAATCTCTTCTTGACTTGCTTTGTTTAAAACAATCTGGAACATTGTTTTCTCGTCTTCTCTCATCTGTTTAATTTCCTCCTGCTGTTGATTGAACGCCTTCATAAGATTTTCTAATTGGCGATTAACAGCTTCCATAACATCACTCGAAACTGTAAGCTGCGGTGTAGATGATTCAGGAGTAGATGTAGCTGTAAGATTAGCAGATTTCTTCTGAACTTGTTCCCATACACTCTTCAACATACTAGACAAGTTTTTAGCACAGGAGCTGGGTTCACAGTAACTTCTTCCTGAACAACTTTCTTTTTCTTCTGAGCTGGGGATGTAACGGGTGTAGTAGCTTTTGAACTTCCAATTGCTGGGACTTTCTTTCCAACAACAAGCAAATTAATTTCTCTATCCCTTTTCTTCTTTGGATTCAAATTCTTAGCCATTGTTTTACTTCTGGATTTCTTGATCTTTTCACCTGTAATAGGAGATCCAACAAAGTCAAGATTATCCATCGTTAACTCCAAATCTTGATCATCAACTCTTGGAGGACTTTTCTCCTGTTCTTCAATTGTCTTGTTCAAACTATCAATCTCACCAACAATAGTGGCCTTGCCTTTAGTGGATTGACAGTATCTTTTCCAGAATCCCATTCTTCATCATCGTGAGTCTCTTCAGAATCAGCAGACTCTTCATCAATCAACAATGTTTTTGTTTTCCCATTCTTCTTGACAACCTTTTGTTTCTTAGGTTCAGCTTCATCAGCTTTCGCTTTCCCTTTACCAGATTTAACACCTTTATGTATCACCTGACGCTTCCGTTTAGCATCTTTGTCTACTGGAAATAAAGGGCTATCAGAATCAGATTCACTTTTATCATTCCTTGCTCTGTCTTTCCCTGGATCCTTATATCGTAGGTTAATCAAATGCCTAAACAGGTTCTTGAATGGAGGTCTTTCATTATCAGGAACGCCTTTATAACCTTTCATCCTTTCTAAAGTACTAAGATTCATATAAATTTGATACACAATCTACTTTGGATCTCTTTTCAACTCAGGATACTTGTGATCAAATATCATCTGAAGGAATCTTGGATACATAAGAAACTTATCCGTCTTCAAACCCTTCAACACTTCCATCATGTGTTCAAAATCATTCCAGATATGTTAAACGGCTTGTTCAAGATCAAAGCAACAACTAGTGAAGCCAAACTCTTCCTTAACACATCGTAACCTCCTCTAACTAGTCCGAATACATGATAACTCTGTAGGATCTATAGGAGAATCCTTCAGCTGTAAAGCTTCACTAATATCGTCTTCAGTCACCAACACAATGTTTCCTTGTATGTAGCTTTGTATTGAAGTCATTATCAGGAACGCCTTTATAACCTTTCATCCTTTCTAAAGTACTAAGATTCATATAAATTTGATACACAATCTACTTTGGATCTCTTTTCAACTCAGGATACTTGTGATCAAATATCATCTGAAGGAATCTTGGATACATAAGAAACTTATCCGTCTTCAAACCCTTCAACACTTCCATCATGTGTTCAAAATCATTCCAGATATGTTAAACGGCTTGTTCAAGATCAAAGCAACAACTAGTGAAGCCAAACTCTTCCTTAACACATCGTAACCTCCTCTAACTAGTCCGAATACATGATAACTCTGTAGGATCTATAGGAGAATCCTTCAGCTGTAAAGCTTCACTAATATCGTCTTCAGTCACCAACACAATGTTTCCTTGTATGTAGCTTTGTATTGAAGTCATTCCTACCCAATAGCTCATTATTGCTTTCTCCCAAAAGTCTACATGATGGTCTTTGTATATCGTTGTCATTGTAGCAAGAGCGTAGACAACTCTGCATCTTCGTAAAAAGTCAACTATTCCTGAAAACTCAACATGCTGCTTTACTTCCCCAATGAATGCACAACAATTGTGTGCTGCTACAAACATTAACTCTTTGGGTTCCTTATATTTTCCTTTGTCTTCTTGTTCAGCCATTTTAATCTGCAAAACACGTACAAACAAACATGAAAATTCATCAGAAACAGATAAAATTGAATTTTGGTAAAAACAATTCTACATTCGACCCAGTCGGGGGTTCGAATGAGAAGAAAATGAGTCGAATGTGATAAATTTTATCAACAAAAGTTACATTCGACCTCAAACAAGTTCATTCGACCTAAATAGTCTCCTTCGACCCTATATGGTCTCATTCGACCATATAAAGCTTCATTCGACCCTGATAAAATGGTCGAATAAGACTGTTTGAAATCAAAAACATCAAATTCAATTCATTGAATTGTGAACATCAAATTTTTGTTCGTTTTCATCCTAAAGTGGCCGACTAATGATTTCCAACAACCAGTTTGCATTATTAATCCATTATTGATGGTTTTTAATCAAAATTTAGGGTTTTATAACTTTAAAACATCAATCTTAATCAACTGTTTGTAATAACCCTTGGTTTTGGTTCCTTCTCCCCCCTAAAACCATCGATAATGGTTTCCCAATCATCAATTTATGTTTAAACAGTGTTTAATATGGTTGATTAGGTCTATAAGGGTTTCAAACTTAATCCATTGATTCTGGCTTGGAAACTGAATCATTACCTGTAAAAATTATATAGATAAGATCAGTAAATCATGAGGAACACAATAAACGGATAAAAAACAACAGGGCAACAAGGTCTAGTAATGAGGGAAATTTGAAAAAGTTGTATGAGGTTCGAATGAAGGAACTGGATATATATAAGGTTCTACATTCTACCCTGTGAGGGGTTCGAATGAGAAGATCTGATCTTCCTTCGACCCTAGTTAAAGGTTCGAAAGAAGTCAAATGGTTCGAATGAAGAAATTGTCAAACAAACACTCTCATTCGACCTCATTGGTAGGTTCGAATGAAGATTCAAATCCACCTTTGACCCAACGAATGTGCGAATGAAGGATTTGGATTTCTAAAATTTTTACCAAATTTCAAATTCGAATCCCTTATTGTCAATTTTTATCATTTAAACTTTCAAACATTCATCATTTACCATTTGAATGACACAAAACTCAAATTGGTTTGTCAAACTTAAGAAAATTATCATCAATCTCCATCGGTTATCTAAAATAAAGCAGAAATGTAAAATCTTTTGGATTTTCTGAAATTTTTGTTAAAACACACCAAAAATCTTTTTGAGTTTTTGTATATATGAATTAAATCAACAGAAAGCAATAAACTTTTTGTGATTTTCCGATAAGAGGATCATATCAGTTTCTGAGAGATCACATCGCACCGTTGTTCTGTTGTATTTAAACTGATACTAACAATGTAATTTTGGAACTGCTGATATTGTTATCCACATAAACTCACATGCAGACTGTTATGCAATGCTTTAAACTGATACTGATATGTATAGTATAAACTAATTCACCTGTGGTTCCCACACACATGACATACTCCCGTATCAAGGAATTTTGCACAAATATCCAGTGTAACGCGTGATTAAGCTTTCTTTATCTGTAATTACAAGGTATGAGACACAGAGGTGTACAGGTCAGCAATTCAATGCTACAGAGTAACATGTGCACTCTACCAGATTGAGGTCTTATATCAATCATTATTTGCATAAATGATTAGATACGATGCATTCGATAATCTTTGATTATCGTCACACATTTAAAGTCCCTCAATTCGGTAACTTTAGGTTTTGGTATTAAAGCTCTTTATAAAGATACCCTGTCTTATCTAGGTCCGTAAAACCTTACGACGGAAGATCAGATAGGCTATCCCTAGATAACTAATAACGTAAAGACCTGAAACCTCCAAATTTTGTACAAACCCTATCAAACGAAATTACGGTACTAAGACCATATGCCCATGAAGTGTTCATCCACATAGAAAATAGTTTGATATGTATGTATCAGGCACGCAGTAATAAGTCTACGAAGCCTATCAGCACATCACACAGAATCAACATTTATCAAGTATTTTGACATTTTCAATTCTTTAGCATGCAATAGATCATCACTGATGTACTATCATCTCCTCTTTTTCTTTAGGAAAAAATCAGTTTTGATTTTCTGATTTTTATAGATTTTGAAATTTTTCAATGGTTTTGGTTTTTCTGATAATGCTCCCCCTGAAATTTAAAAAAACATATTTTTGGGTTTTTGAATTTTCTAAAAGCAAAATAAAATCAAAATAAAATTGATAAACCGAGGTGACGATCAGTCTTGTTTTTCTTTTATACCGTTAGCTTTTAATAAAAATTCAAATCTTGATTTGTCAAAAGCTTTGGTAAAAAGATCAGCCCTCTGATAGTCAGTGCAGATTTTGACCATATCAATCAGACCTTTAGCATAGCAATCACGGATAAAGTGATACTTAATCTGGATGTGCTTGGCCTTAGAGTGATTGACATTGTCTTTAGTGAGTGCGATAACGGCTTCATTGTCACAGTGTATTGGGGTTTTAAGAAATTGCAAACCATAGTCGCGCATTTGTTGTTTTATCCACAAAACCTGTGAGCAACAACTCGAGGTTGCCACATACTCTGCTTCACATGTAGATAACGCAACTGCTGTTTATTTCTTCAACTGCCAGGTCATGAGCCTGCTCCCCAGAAATTGACATATAGCCGTTGTGGATTTTGCGTCTTTGTGACATCTGCCAAAATCAGCATCACTAAAAGCAATAAAGTCAAAATTATCATCATTAGGGTACCATAGTCCACGCGAGGGACAACCCTTCAGATATCTCAGGATTCGTTTGACAGCTGTCAGGTGACTCTATTTCGGCTTCGATTGATATCTAGCACAGAGACACGTTGCGAACATTATATCCAGACAAGATGCAGTCATCTACATTAAAGAACTGACGATGGCTCTATATGTAAATGGATCGATGAGCTCTCCCTTAGCATAAACTCCAATTCGCGTGATTGGTTAGAATGGGACTATCCATAGGCTTTGAATCTTCCATCTGGAATCGGCTCAAGACTTTAGAAACATATTTCGTCTCGTGAATGAAAATGCCCATTGGCAATTGGTCCACCTTCAAGCCCAAAAAGAATTGCATTTCTCCCATAGCGCTCATCTTGAACTTTTCCTGCATGACTCATTCAAACTCTGTGCATAAAAATTCGTTAGTAGAACCAAAAATAACGTCATCAACATAAATCTGAACAAGAAAAAAATCACCCTCTGTTCGTTTTGTGAACAGGGTACAGTCCACCAAACCTCATTTGAATCCTTTAGAAAGAAGGTATGTGCTAAGCTCCTCATACCATTGTCTTGGGGCTTGGTGCAAACCATACAAGGCTTTATTAAGCTTCTAGACCTTTTCCCGGTGGATTGTGTCCTCAAAACCTGTTGGTTGCCTAACATACACTTCTTCCTTGACCACACCATACAGAAAGGCACTTTTGACATCCATCTGATACACCTTGAATTTCTTGTATGATGCATACGCAAGAAACATTCGGATTGCTTCGATGCGCGCAACAGGTGCATAGACTTCATTGTAGTCAATTCATTCCGTTTGACGAAAAACTTGTACGACCAATCGAGCTTTGTTTCTAATAATCATGCCTCGATCATCCTTCTTACACTCGAATACCCATTTGGTACCAATTTTCTTTCGGTCTGGTGGTAAATCTGTCAGCGTCCAGACTCCGAGTTTTTGAAATTGTAGAAATTCCTGCTACATAGCTTCAACCCACGAATCATCTTGTAAAGCATCCTTGTAAGTTCGCGGCTCAACCTGCGAAACATAACAAGCAAACGACCAGTCATTTTGACAACCAGATTCTTGAATTTTAGCATACAGGGTTAGGGCTCCAATGTTGTCATGTGAAGTTTCTCTTCTCAACGGACCTCTCGTCATGACACTGCTACTTGGATCACCAATAACTTGCTCAAGCGGATGAATCTGATGTTTTTGAGATTCCGAATGATCAGGAACAGGAATAACCGCTGGAACATTGAGGCTCTCTGCCGTCTCCAGATCATTACCCGTATTAGAAGAAGATGCACCAACTGGATTTGGGTTCACTGGTGGTGTAACCGTAGCTTGATCTAAAATATTATCCCTGAAATCATCATCATTGTCTTCAGACTCAGATGAATCAAGAGTTGTAGATGCTTCTTGGAAAACCTCTTCTTCAATAACAGGAGCATTGGTATCATTAGAAGCTGCTGCTGGAGGAGTTACGGTGATCGGACACACTAACGGTAAAGTTACTGCATTCTCACACTCGTAATATAAACATAAAACAGCTTCTTCAACCAAGATTTCTAGACTAAAAGAATCGAATAGTTCCTTATAATCGAACATCCACTCGGGCCCACTTCCTTGAGAATTCTGAGTGTAGAGCTGGACTTCAACATTCGCCCACTCTTCAACCTGTTTGGTTCTTTTGTTGAATACGCGCTTTAGTGGTGTTGCGTATCCCACAAAGTAACCTTCTTCAGCTTTAGGTCCAAACTTCTCAGTAGGATTCAACATAGTACATGGTGCCCCAAAAGGTTCTAGAAACTCCAAGTTCGGCTTTCGTTTGTTAATCAGTTCATAAGAAGTTTTACCAAATTTCTTCACCGTTAACACACGAATCAATGTGTAACATGCTGCACGAATGGCTTCACTCCAAAACATCACTGGTAAGTTAGAATCTGCAAGCATGGTATGTTCCGCTTCTATCAGAGTCCTATTCTTTCTTTCTGCAACACCGTTCTGCTGTGGAGTATATGGTGCACTGTACTCATGATGAATACCCTTTGAATTACACAATGCATCCATTTGAGAATTCTTGAAGTCCGTTCCATTATCACTACGAATTCTCTTGATCTTCAATCCATATGTATTCTCCAGTCGAGTAAACTAAACATTTAGATTATAAAACGTTTCACTCTTGTGTTGCATGCACATCACCCACGAAAATCTTGAGAAATCATCAGTAACCACAAGACAATAAAGTTCGCCATTGATACTCTTACATTTAACTGGTCCGAACAGGTCCATGTGTAAACGTTCAAGTGGAAGTTCGACATAATTTATTTTCTTTGGTTTGTGGGACTGTTTGTGCTGTTTCCCCTTCTTGCAACTTACACATTTATCATTAAGATGAAAGTGTTTTACATTCACGCCCTCAACAAGTCCGTTCTTCACCAATTGATTCATTTTTCTCAGGTGAATATGCCTCATCCTCCCGTGCCACATGATTGATTTTTTTTAGTAGCCTTGGATAGAAAGCTCGTGACTTGTACCTGTGTCATGGTTGCCTTGCTCATATCAAGAATGTAAAGATTATTCACTCTTAGAGCCTTCAACATGATCCATTCTTTTGGTATGATGAAACCGGGTTTGAGTATGTAGCAAGATTTGTCATCAAAGTGAACTGAAAACTTATTATCACAGATTTGACTCACACAAAACATATTATAATCGATCTGTTTCACATAAGATATCCATTCAAAACTCACAATACCGTTGCTAACACTCCCTTCAATAGTTATGTAACCTCCTTTGTTTCCCGCAAACGCCACATATCCACCATTAATATTCTTTATATCAAATAGCAGCATTAAATCTTTGGTCATGTGCCCAGAAGCTCCACTGTCGACAATCCATAGACTGCTAACAAGGCCAGCTGAAGCTCCCTGCACAAACCACAAACAAAATCAGTTTTTAACATGGACCCAAGCCTGCTTGGTCTTGGGTCTTTGAATGTTAGTATTCAAAGATTGTTTCTCACAAATGTTCAAGTTTGAATCAACCTTTTTCTGGTTGTTCACAACATTCTCACTCTTTTCTTCAACTTTCATAGATGAGTTAGAAGCACCTGGAGAACCCTTAGGTATCCAAGTCTGTTCCGAACGTTTCAGAATCCTTAGTTGGGGTTGTTTGACCTCAATAGGTTTCTTAGTATCGTTCGTGAATGAAACTTTCTTGGCAACCTTATCTGATTTAACAGATGAAGGTCCAACCGATGACTTAACCGCAGGTTTTGGAAAAACCTTTTGTTTATCATTGGTCGTATTCACCATAGGTTTCTTCAGCTTTTTCTCCATGGCAATCCGGTTTCAATTATCATAGACAATTGGATGATTTTCCCTTTGTTGATAAAACCAATTTTGGTTATAAGTTTGTTGCCTCTGAGGGAAAAACTGTTGTTGTGGATAATATTGTCTATAATTATCAACCGGATTCCTCACATTCTGTTTTCTCTCAACCTCGTGCCACTTATGTCTTACATATGGGCAGTGAGCAAGTAAATGCCCTCTCTCCCCACATTTAAAACATGCACGGTATTCTTCAAACACATTCTTAGTATTCGGTTTCGCGAACGTGTTGACCGGGTGTTGATCATTAACACACTTACGCCTTAAACTCTCAGGAGCTTGCTTCTTTGAGTAAGTTGGTTCAACAAATCCATTAACCTTCTCTTTTGGTTTAATGAATTCGGAAAAATGAACCTTCAGTTGTGAAGAGTTATCAGCATACAGTCTGCGAATCAATTCTAGAGGAATATCATTGGTCCGTTCATGTTTCGGAAACCAGATGGTACTCTCTTGCCAGATTTTATCAATTTTAGAATAATTGACAAACTACATAGGATAATCTTCATCTGCAATTATCTTATCAAATCCTTCCATCCGATAGAAAACTTTAACTGGTTTTTCAGCCTGTTCATTTTTCTCAACACTCTTAACTGATTGATTCATTTTGTTAACAGTTTTCTGAGGAGGAGAAACCTGAGATGGTGAGATTATCTCCTTTCTTCTAATATGATTTTCCAAAGGAATATCATCAAATTTCTTTGGTTCCTCTTCTTCAGTAACTAAATCATCAGTTACTGCAATCACTCCTTCATCATTCAATCCAAGTATCGGTCTTACATCGGAATTTGGATCGCCAATACTAGAAGTGTTGGATTCATTGTTTGATAAAGAATCCGATTTCACTCAACTCTCAGGTGTTACTGAATTCAAATTGTGATTTTCAAATAACATTGGAGCGGGAACAACCTTATAATTGGCATCATTGGATTGAGATAGTTCTTCAACGATGTGGTACAAAACATATGCCACATGTTTATAACTCTCTAACTTCTTGTTCACTTTTTCAGCAAAACACTTGATTTTCGCCATTTCAAGTTTTGTTTCCTCAATTTCATTGATGTAGTTGTTAATAGCGATTTATTTCAAAGATAAGGTTTTTGTCAGTTCTGAAACATCCTTTTTATACCCTTCAAGTGTTTTGTTGAAATCGTGTTCATCCTTACGATAAGATTGAATGACTATTTTAGCACTCTTAAGCTGATGCTTAAGTTGCTTAACTTCGTCATTTAATCTATCACAAGCTCCACAATATGGATTTTCACTAGTAGCAGAGTTAGGACTTACCAGTCTTGGTGGATCTGTCATGGCCATCAGTGCAAAGTGTGCTTCCTTTCTAGCAAAGAACCTTGAATAGTCAATTTTGGTGAAAGCATCAGCAACCATTCATGACCTTTTCGTCATCAGAAAGTCAGCTTCAGCTAGCAACTGGCCAATATCATCATCAGGTGAATTAACACTAGCTTCAGAATCATATTCGTTTTCTGAATCTGAATAGACAGATTCCGGTTCATCAGAGACATCAGCAACGAAATCGATTATAGTCTCTGAAACCGTATCAGTAACCGGTTCATCATCTTTCTCTGTAACATAATCTGAAACTTCTTCAACAATCTCTTCAATCACAACCTTAGAAACCTTCTCAGTCAATTTCTCAGAATCTTTCTCAGCAACCAATTCAACATCATCTATCACCGGCTCCTCTAAAACCCTTTCTTGTTCAAAGCAAGCTACATTTCCACCAGTAACCTCTTCAACACCCAATTGCATACAATTCTAATCAAAACCTTCATCCTTTTGAATCACCAAAGCCTGATTATCATTTTGGGGTTGGGTATTTGGTGTAGTAGTAGGAACAATGGTTCTGGTTGGGTTAGAGTCAGGGGTGGTTTGGTTTTGGTTAGATGTAGATGTTTGTCTTTGTGTGGTATTTTGAGAGGTGTTTTGTCGGTTTTGGTAATTGTTTTGTTGTGGATAGGTGTTATTGTTTTAGCTTTGATAAGTGACATGGTTTTGTGATTGGCGATTCTGGTAGTTGGAATTGAAAGGATTGTGGTTACCTTGTTGCATAGGCTGAGTACATTCTCGTCTGAAATGACCTCTTGTACCACAATTAAAACATGCTACCTTGGCTTTGTTGAAACCATAGGTAGTATTAGGTGGAGTGGCAAGGTCAGTTCTACCAGTTTTCTCAATAAATTCCGTCGCTCTCCTCATCACGCTAGCAAACGCCCACTGAACTCTTTGTGGTTCAGCAACATTTGAGATACAAGCGATATGTGGTGCAACAGTTCCACCTATGGATGATGTAGACATAGAAGCAGATGAGGTAGCATGATACAACTCCGGGTTTTGTAGAAACTGATATCTTTTAGCTTTCATCTTCTCTTCCATCTCCTTGTTCTCCAGCTTCTGAATAAACTCATTGATGGACCAATATTGGTACGCATCTTTCTCCTTTAAAACCTCAACATGTTGACTCCAATATGGAGGCAACGAATCTGCAAACTTATCCACCAATCCTGCATAGGAATTTTAATCTCATAATTTGACAATTCAGTTAATAAGTGACAATATCTGGGAATAAGCTCCTTCAACGTTTCATTTCTCACGTAGCTGAAATTCTCGAACTCTTTCTTCAATTCTTCAACACGAAGTCTTCTGGTCTTCTCATTGCCATCATGTCTAGTTTGCAAACAATCCCAAAGTTGCTTGGAAGTAGTACATGATCTGAACTAATGCACTAAATCTATAGATAATTCCTGAGACAACTGAGTCCTTTCTTTCTTCTAAAGTGCAAATTTCTTCTTTTCATCATCTTTTAAATCTTTAAGTGGAATTGGGATGTTCGTGTTCTCAACAATCGGAGTAACATATCCCTTCATGATCATTTGCCATGCTTCTCCACCTTCTAATCCCAATCCTTCAAGATGAATCTTGAAATTCTTCTTCCACTAATAATAATTTGACATGTCGAACAACTTAGGAGGGCGATTCCCACTTCCCGAAGATAAATCATTAATCAGTGTGGTAATCGCGTTAGTGGTCTGAGACTGAACTGCTGCTGCTGCAACTCCCCAAAGATCATTCATTGGTTGTTGTGGAGGTTGAGTAACAGATGATCGTGTTGAACTAGTCATAGCAATGTAGTTGATCGGCTGTGATGACTGTGTGTTGTTGTTTTGAGAAGCAACCGCCGATGGATTCATCAGAACATGTTGTTGCTGTGTTGTTGCAGGTGTAGGTGTAGAAGAATATCCGCAAATGTTATCCATGATGTTTGAAATGTAAACACTTAGAAAAATCTCCAAGAACAAACTCAGGTTCGACCTTTGAAACCTATACGTGGGTTCGAATGTGGAAAACCCTTGGTTTGACCCCCAGTAACAGACTCGAAGGAAGAAAGTAACACACTAGACTTCATTCGACCTAGACAAATGACACCTTCGACCTCTCGTTTGGTTGAATGTAAACAAACTGGTCGAATGAACAAACAACACACTTGAAAATTTCTGATTCGACCGAAAACCCTCCTGGTTCGACCTAAACAACACTGATTCGAACCCAAAACTCACACTTTTGACCCCATTCTCCCTGGTTCGACCCAAAACTTTTGAAAAACGGTTATTCTTCAAAAATCAGTTAGTTTGATCCAAATTTTTCAGAAGTTTGTAGATTCTGATGATCTTAATCAGGTTTTGCTTCGGATTTGATGGAGATCAACTTTAATGAATGAAAATTTTCGGTTTATCCGTGAAATCTAGTCCAAATCAATCAATCTCCATTGTCATTCAAAGTTTTTGCAAAACAGAAAAATTTTAGGTGTTTTTGGATAAAATTCTGTTCGAAATCTATCAAATTGCAATCGTATGATCGAGATAAGCTCTGATACCACTTTGTAGAGGATCGGTTTTATAGGAAAACACTAGATGATCATACAAGTGAAACAATCTAGGTGCGGAAACCCTAGATCGTATGCAATATGATAAAGATCAAATCAGACACAATCGAATACCTTTTCAATCACCATTTCATTAATAAACATTGACAATAAAGCTTTAAAATTGAGTTTATAATGAAATAATACACTTTGGAACTTTCTAGAACCCAGGGAGAATAACCACAAAAACCTAGACACAAATGACCAAAAACTTAAAAACAAAATAAAACTTTGAGCTTATATACTACTCCACACATATCTTCTCTCTAAGCTTCTTTCAACCTCACGCCGGTCGAACAGGACTTTAACAATACTAAATCTTCAAAAACAACACTTAATATACAATCCAAATGCGATAGTCACACTTCGTGCACTTACACAGCCTTACCGTTGATGCGGTACGCATGGGTTCCCTGACCCAGAAGGAATCAGACAAGGGTGAAAGCTTTGGACATAAGCGCAAGTGGTCCAACTTCAAGAAAGGGAAAAGCACAGAAAGCAATTCCAACAAGAAGCCCAAAACCATCAAGGCCTTTGTTTCCGCCGCAACTGAAACTCTCAAACCATACAATGGGCCCACCCACTTTGCAACAAATGTAAGTACCATCATGTAGGGACATGCGACAGTATCAAATGCGAGAAGTGCGGGCAGATGGGGTATCCCACAGTGCAGTGTCGGTCTAAGGCAGTTGGGAATTCTGATGGTAAACCTTGATGTTTTGAGTGTGGAGCTACCGACCATTTCAAGAAAGACTGCCCCAAGCTGAAGGGTTAAGCTCATGGTAGGGCTTTTGTCATGGGTGCAGATGACGCACGCGAGTATCCTAACGTTGTCACGGGTACGTTCCTCGTAAACAATCATACTGCTTTTGTACTTTTTGATACCGGTGCCGATTTAAGCTTTGTGTCAACTGACTTTAGACGAACCCTCGCATTTGAGTTAAATAAGTTGCACACAGATTATTCGATAGAATTGGCCAATGGTAAGACGATTAGGTCCGAAGAAGTAGTTAAGGATTGTGCATTGAAATTGGGAAATCATGAGTTTTGTATCAACCTCCTACCAATCGAATTGAGAAGTTTCGACGTTGTGGTTGGCATGGATTGGTTGTCGAAGAACCGCGCCGAGGTTATCTGTTTCGCGAAAGTGATTCGAGTTCCATTACCCAATGGAGAGGTTTTGTCCATACAGGGGAGTGAAGGAAGACTCCGTTGTGGTTCGTTTCTTGCATGAAGGCCCATAAATGCTTGTGGAAAGGTCATGTTGGATTCTTAGCATATGTGATCGAAAAAACACCAGAGGATAGAAGAATCGAAGACATCCCTGTCGTTTGAGATAATCCAGAAGTCTTTCCTGAAGATCTACCCCCGAGGCAAGTCGAGTTTCATATCGATCTCATTCCCGGAGCTGCTCCTGCAGCCCGTTCAACTTACCATTTAGCTCCGTCTGAGATGCAAGAACTGTCCATCCAACTGCAAGAGTTTCTTGACAAAGGATTCATTCGACCCAGCTCTTAACCCTGGGGGAACTGCAGTTCTGTTTGTCAAGAAGAAGGATGGATCATTTCGCATGTGCATCGACTACAGAGAGTTGAATAAGCTTACTGTGAAGAACCGTTACCCTCTTCCCAGGATTGACGATCTATTTGACTAGTTGCAAGGGTCCAGTTTCTACTCGGAGAACGATTTGAGATCAGGCTATCACCAGTTGCGCATTCATGAGGAGGACATTCCCAAGACCTCCTTCAGGATCCAGTATGGCAATTATGAGTTCATTGTTATGCCTTTTGGCTTGACAAACGCACGAGCAGTGTTCATGGAATTGATGAACAGGGTGTGTAAACTTACCTCGACAAGTTTGTGATTGTGTTCATTGACGACATTCTGATTTATTCGCGAACTCAAGAAGAGCATGAGCAGCATTTGAAGGTGATTCTGAATCTACACAAGGAGGAGAAATTGTATGCCAAGTTATCCAAGTGGAAATTCTGGATTCGTGAAGTTCACTTCCTCGGTCACGTGGTGAACGAGAAAGGTATACATATTGATCCGGCCAAGGTAGAAGCGATCAAAAATTGGGCTAGGCCCAGTACCCCAACTGAAGTTCGACAATTCCTAGGGTTAGCTCGCTATTACCAACGATTCATTGAGAATTTTTCAAAGATACCCCAGTCCCTAACAGTCTTAAGCCAGAAAGACAAGAAATTCGAATAGGGAGATCCACAAGAATCGGCTTTTCAGCTTTTGAAGCTCAAGCTATGTTGCGCACCGATTCTCTCACTGCCAGAGGGAACGGAGGATTTTGTAATCTATTGTGATGCATCTCACCAAGGTCTCGGTTGTGTCTTGATGCAGAGAGACAGGGTTATTGCCTATGCCTCTCGTCAACCCAAAGTGCACGAACGGAACTGCATGACCCATGACCAGAATTGGGTGCAGTAGTGTTCGCGCTCAAGATCTGGAGACACTACCTGTACGTGACCAAGTGTACAGTCTTTACCGACCATAAGAGTTTGCAACATATCTTCAAACAGAAGGATCTGAACATGCGTCAGAGACGATGGGTTGAGCTGCTCAATGATTACGACTGTGAGATTAAGTACCATCCAAGGAAGGCAAATGTTGTAGCAGACGCATTAAGCCGAAAGGAACGTGTCAAGACGTTGTGTGTTCGCGCGTTAGGCATGATCATTCGCACTGATATCACCGCTCGTATTCACGAAGCTCAGCAAGAAGCTCTTAAGGACAGTAACATTGGGATAGAAGATATATACAGTCATGTTGGTCAGCTGGAAACAAAGTCTGACGGGACAAAGTATTTCTTGAATAGAATATGGGTTCACTTGTATGGAGAATTGCGTGATTTGGTTTTAGATGTAGCACACAAGTCCAAGTACTCAATACACCATGGTGCAGATAAGATGTATAAGGACCTCAAGGAGTTTTATTAGTGGCCTAACATCAAGGGTAGTATTGCGGCCTATGTAAGACATTGCTTAACGTGTACAAAGGTCAAGGCAGAGTACCAGAAGCCGTCAGGTATGCTTCACTAGCCAGAGATTCCCATTTGGAAATGGGAGAAAATCTCTATGGACTTCATCACCAAGTTACCAAAGACATCTCGAGGTTATGATGTGATTTGGGTAATTGCCGATCGTTTAACAAAGTCTGCGCATTTCTTGCCGATCAAAGAAACAGACAAAACGGAGAAATTGTCCCAGTTATACATAAATGAAATCGTGGCAGGGCATAGGGTGCCTACTTCGATGATCTCCGATCGAGCTTCGAGATTTTTGCAACCGTTGCATGAAGCCCATGGTTCCCGATTGGACATGGGCACCGCTTACCATCCTCAGGCTGATGGACAAAGAGAGAGAACCATCCAGACGTTGGATGACATGCTTCGTGCATGTGTAATTGATTTTGGAGGAAATTGGGATACACATTTGCTGTTGATCGAATTCTCCTACAATAACAGTTACCACACCAGCATCAAAGCTGCCCATTTCGAAGCGTTGTATGGACGCAAGTGTCGATCATCCGTGTGTTGGGCTGAAGTAGGGGACAAGCATCTGACAGGTCCTGAACTCATTCAGGAAACAACCGACAAGATCTTCCAAATCAGGGACAGATTGAAAGCTGCCAGGGACTGGCAGAAGAGTTATGCTGACAGAAGGTGTAAACCCTTAGAGTTCCAAGTGGGTGATAGAGTTTTGCTCAAATTATCTCCGTGGAAAGGAGTGGCCAGGTTTACAAAACGTGGGAAGCTCAATCCCAGATACATAGGTCCATTTGAAATTCTTGCATGAATTGGACCGATTGCATACAAACTCAAGCTACCCCAAGAACTCAGTGGCGTTCACGACACATTCCATGTCTCGAATCTCAAGAAGTGTCTTGCTGATGAGTCATTGATTAGTCCTCCATAGGAAATCTACATCGACAAACAACTCCATTTCATAGAGGAGCCACTCGGGGTAACAGACTGGAAGGTTCAGAAACTTCGTCGCAGCAAGGTCAACCTAGTCAAGGTGCATTGGAATTCCAAACGCTGACTCGAGTTCTTGTGGGAGAGTGAAGATCAGATGAAACGCAAGTACCCACATCTCTTCTAGGAGACCATCAGTACAGATGACCAACACCGAAAATTTCGCGGACGAAATTATTCTAATAGGGAGAGAATGTGACACCCGCCGAAATGATAGGTCATATCCGTACATTTAGCTACACGTATACATTGTGCATGACATTACATTTTGCATGTTTCATTTCAATTGGGCCATACAGGGTTCCAACAAGTCAATCCCGAGGCATACAGTCTAACAGTAGACACACTAGTTAACACAAAGTCCTATTTAGTCAAATAATTCACGACAGATTATAGGAGATCCATACAAACTACAAGGGTGATTAAATTCCAAACTAACATGAGTACATAGACACCATTTAAAATACATATACATATTCATATGGACACACATAGACAAATAAAAGTTAAGCAAAATTCAAGACTATATAACTATGTATATATGTATACGATGCACATACATATGTGTATAAATGCTTATATCAACAAGAGCACATCCCCATATACATACATACATACATACATACATACATACATACATACATACATACATACATACATACATACATACATACATACATACATACATACATACATACATACAAACATACATATATATATATGTATATATAGGCTATGTATTTAAAGAAAACCCAAAAATTTGAAGAAACCCTAGCAAACCCAATGTGTGGTTGATATTCACCCACATACTACCTTTTCAAATTTATTATTTAAAACCAAAAGGTTATAATAATCTTTTTAACCCCCACAATAATTCAGACTTCACTAATCCCAATAACCATTACATCACAAATCCATCACCTTTCTTTCTTCTCCAATATATACTCTCTCTCTCTCTCTCTCTCTCTCTCTCTCTCTCTGTCTCTCCTGATCATCTCCCTATTTCTTTCTTCTTCATTATGCACATATCTCTCTTAAGATTTTCAAAACCTTTCAACACCATTGATGTGTAATGGAGATTAACTTAGAATCTCTCAACAATGGAAATGATTAGCCTGTTGATATGGACACACTCAACAGTTCCCCCCATATACACAAGCGACGATGTTGATTATTCATCTGACAATGATCGAGTACCAGGTTAGTTTTTCTGACAGATCATAATTTAATGACTTAGAAAATTTATTAATTTTGTGATTTTTAGTTATTTCTGTTCTTATTATTTTTTACTTTTAGTTGTTTTTTGTTCTTAATATTTTTAATTTGTTCTTCCTATTTTTTTATCTGGATATCGTTGTTTGGTTTTTTTTCTTATTATTTTAAATTGGAAAACTTCATTCAAAGATGACTTGGTGTCACTTTTCTTCACAAGGAGATTGATGTTGTTATTATTGTTGTATTTAATGTTTAGTTTATTGTATGTTGTTAAGGTTATTTTTGGGTAGGTAGAGTTGATGTTGGTTGAAAGGTTTATTTTCATTTTGTTTGATGTTGGTTGTTTGGTTTTAATGTATTTTGGGTTTTGCTATTTTCATGCTTCTTTTCCTTTGAGTTTGTTAATGTTCTTTAGTTGCTTTAGAATTTAGAAAATTACATTTAGGGATGGCCTGACATGAGGTTAGTAAGGTTATTTTAGGTGGGTGTTTTTTTAATGGACAGTTACGCTCTGTTTTCTGGGCGGATGAGATTTCAAAGCTGAACTACAAAGCTTTTTCGGGATGTCATAGCTTTTGATGCGACCTACCAGACCAACAAGTAAGTGTTTTACATATGTAACTGTTATGCAACCATGCTATACATATCTTACAATGTTTTTTTATCTGTCTTCAATATGTAACTTGTGTTCATATTTCTCAATGCAAGGTACAACATGATATTTGTCCCCTTCACAGGGTTGGACCACCACATACACTGCGTCACATTTGGTGGGGGAGTTGATGTTGGAGAAGTTAGTTTGTATAGTTTTTAACCATATAAAAATGTGTTTTGGTCAAGTGGTATATGTGCAATAGTTATACTGTTTTGTTACACATGCAACGCCCATGTTTTTAACCTTATTAAACATGAAGGAGATGCTAAGCCGTGTGAAAAGACCGGTGAGTTTTGTATGTCCTGAAGGTTTGCATATGTAACACTTATATGTAAAACTTGTATATGATTGTGCTTGCAACTCTGCAGATAATCAAGGTATGAATAAAGCGTGACTTTGCATATGTAACACTTATATATATATGCCTGAGTTTATCTTAAAAAAAGTACGTACTAACCGGAGGCTGGTATCTTTGTTCTGTGTACATCAACAGGCAAGCATGTCGATGTTTTGGCAGTTTCAAAAGGGGTAACATGATCTACACCTAAGGACAATGAACCTGTGGGTGAGCCAATTGGACCTAGTAAGCGAAAGAGAAGTAATAGGACGGAAGCTAGTAAGGCGAAAAGAAAAGGGAGTGGTAAAGCGGTGCGTGGAATGGTTGAACCAGGTAAACAACATAAATGAAGGAAGAAGGATGAATGCCCTGGTATACGTACGAGTCTTCGCCATTCCAGTTTGCAAGATGCATAAGTATTTTGAGTGAAGAACAAAGTCGTGCTATGAAAGAGATGGGGTTTAGGTGTAACATCGCAAAATTTTCCCAAATTCTAGTACGTACTTTATATCTTATAACGTGCCTAAGTTTTTATTTTCCTACCACCCAACTTATATATATATATATATAATTATAATAATAATAATAATAATAATAATAATAATAATATGGGATATTATAGTTAAGCCAAACACAAACCACATAAACCTAACACCCCTAAGCCTATCAGCAGCCCACCTAAAACCTCTGGCCCAACACTGACCCAACCCAAGAAACCGGCCCACTAAGCCCCCGTCCTTCCATCTGATTTAAAGTAAAAAAAAATTGTGGCTACCCAGACTCGAACCGGGGACAGTTCACATTATACCCACACCGTCTTACCAACTGCTCTGCAACCTCTGTGGTGATTAAACTCTACGCGTATATTATATAAGCTTCCTTCCACAACGAGATCCAGCTTCATCCTTCTCTGCAAGCGCTCGCTGACCAAATTCAAAATCGTGATAGGCCATAATTTTTGGCGAGAATCTTGTAATTAAACCATATTTAACTACCTTTGACCTATACGCGTTTACTTGACCATTAATTTCGTTAAAACAACCTCTAATCGAGCCTTGTGACTCGGTACAGAAACCTTCCAATTCGGTAATGAAACTATAAATTGAAACCATCTTTAGGTTCATAAGGGGCCGATTAACAGAAACCCTCTATCTAATTCCTCTCTATATGTTAGGACAAAAAGGATTGGTGAAACCACTTTTGCAAACCTTAGTCTAATTCACTTTCTGTCAAAATACTCTAAGTATGGAACTGCTGAAGACAAGGAATCAAACTGTTGAAGAAGAGATTCAGAAGTACTGAAGAAGAAGTCATCAGAAGTTCTGAAGTTTAAACCAGACACTTCAACTGAAGAACTGCTGAAGACAAACTACTCATCAGTAGTATCAGTACTTAAAGAAGATCTTTTCCACCGCCCTTGTATATCAGTAGTTTAATACTTTAGTATTTCTTTTTACTTTATGTACAAGTTCCAAGACTGCAACTTGTTTCTGAACTTGCTTTTTGGCAAGGTTCATGTATTTGTAAAGTCTATAAATAGAAGGATTCATCCTTCTGTTTTAGACATTGATTTTAATACAAGAAATCCTTCAACTCTTATTATTGTTATTTCCATTTCGTGTTTACTGAGAATCTGTTAAAGTGTTTCATTCTCATTCAATACTTAGATTATCAATAAACACTTCTCATTTATTAGTTCTTGATTCCAGGGGGAGTAATAACTCCTGTTGACAAAGTGTAGCTATAAAACTTATAAACATTCCTCTGTGCTAACACTCATCAAAGAACTTGCTAAACACTTAAGTGTCAACTAGCAAGTTCAAACTAAAAGAGCAGCTTAATACTGATCCAACAATTGGTATCAGAGCACTGGTTTATCTGATCACATATCAATCTAACAAATTGAGAATCAGACACAGGCTCTTGTTGATATTCAATAAAGGATTATAAGCTCACTTTTTTTTTTCAACATCCATCACTTTAAGAGATATTTGACAAATCAATACTCTTTAAAATGGATCCTCATAATACTGGTTCTGCCACTAAACCTGCCATGCTTGTAAGAAATGAATATAACATATGGCAAAAGAGAATGACACATACCTTGTCACAAACCAACACAGCTTGTTGGAGATCTGTGATATATGGTCCTCATAAACCAGTAAACATAAATCTTGAAACTAAGTAAGAAATTCCAAAAGAACCATAAGACTATACTGATGATGATTTCCTAAAACTTGAGCTTGATGCAAAAGCTTTTTCTATGTTGGGAATGGCACTCCCAAATGAAATCTATTCTGGCCTATTACATTATGATAGTGCCAAAGAGCTTTGGGACTGCCTAAAAGAACAGTTTGGTGGAACTGAAGAGGTGATTGCCAACACCAGAGAAATCTTGGCTCAACAATATGAAACTTTTGCTCACATTAATGGGGAAACTTTAACTCAGCAATTTGAAAGATTTTCCTCATTAATATCTGAGCTAAAACTAAATGGTCAGACCTATACAACTATATCTATGCTTCATAGATTTTTAAGGTCTTTACCTGATAAATGGGAAACATACTCAATAGTCTTAAGATCTTCACCAGATTTTAGCTCCCTCACTCTTACAAAACTTCATGGGAGATTACTTACTTTTGAGAGAGAAATTGATCAAAAGAAAAAAGTTACAAAATTCTGGTAAAACTGCTGATGACTATCTACCTGGTAGTACAACACTATTGGGACAAGACTCACCAACTTGTTCAAATAGTTTTGGATCTTTTGACCACATTGACATAACTGCTGGGATCTCATCTGAAAGATCATTCCCAGGTTATGACAATAATGACTTTGGTCAAACTGCTGATAACATGTGTTTTATCATGGATGACTTAAATAGTTTCAGCAGTGATGACCTTGAAGAAATGGATATTTTGCACCAACTGGCCATGTTAAGTTTAAAAACAAATAAATTTTACAAAAGGTCAGGAAGGAAGTTTCCAGGACTTAACAGTTCTACAAAAATTGGTTTTGACAAATCTAAACTTAGATGTCATAAGTGTCAAAAGTTGGGACACTTTGCTAGAGAATGTAGAAGCTCTGGCTTTAACCAATCTCAGTCTGGAAACAATTTTAACCCCAATTATAACAGGAATAATGGAACACAAGGGAGTGCACATTTTGTACACGCACAAGCTCCACAACACCAATATGTGCCACAAGTACAATATGTACAGATGCCTGCTCAACAGATGCAGAGCCAACAATCAATCCCTCCCTTTCCAGCTGCTCAACAACCTCCACAGCAACAACAACCCTCTCAACAAAGTTTATTTACCTCAGGGTATGTTGACTGGGGCAGTCTTCCTTTTGACACCACAGAGTGCAATCCTGATGCAGACAACAAAATTTTTGACATCAACTGGGGAGAGCCTGACAATGGCAGAAAGAACTTTGCCTTAATGGCATTTGAGGGATGCTCCTCAAAATCTGCCTTGTCACATAGAGTTTCCAGAGGCTTGAATAGCATTTGGTATGTAGACAGTGGAGGCTCAATGCACATGACAGGATGCAGATACCTGAAAAACAATTTTATCAGTCAAAGAGATGGATCTGTGTCCTTTGGGAACAATGTTAAGGGATATGTGCTAGGACATGGCAATGTCTCCTCTGGCAAAATACAGTTTGACAAGGTCAATCTGGTTGAAAACCTTGAGTACAACTTGCTTAGTGTGTCACAAATGTGTGATAAAGGATATTCTTCCTTTTTCACAAAGACAACATGCAAGATCATATCACCAGAAGGCCAGAAAGTTGATAGAGAAGATCATTGAAGATCATACTTTGTTAATTGCCAAAAGATGTGGCAATGTCTATGCAGTGGACATTGAAAAGACAAAGTACTGAACAACACTGCCTGTTTCTTCTCAAGGGCATCAACTTCAGAAACTGATCTCTGGCACAGGAGACTCGGCCATGTGAACTTTAAAACCATAAATAAAGTCACAAAAATGGGCTTGGTCAGAGGTCTACCCTTAAAAGTATACCAGTGTCAAGAACACTGTGTATCCTGTTTAAAGGGTAAACAACATAAGTCCTCCTATAAGTCTATTGAAGAATCAAAAACAACTGCATGTCTTCAACTACTCCATATGGACTTATTTGGGCCTGTAAAGATCATGAGCCTTGGTAAAAAGAAGTACTGCTTAGTCATCATTGATGACTACTCAAGATTTACATGGGTATTCTTCTTATTTTCCAAGGATGAGGCTGCTGAAATCATCAAGTTCTTCATTCTACAAGTAGAGAAGCAATACTCTCTACCTGTCAAAACCATTAGAAGTGATAATGGGACAGAGTTCAGGAACAAAACTCTGAATGACTTCTGTTTGTCTAAAGGGATTATTAGACAATTCAGTGTTGCCAGAACTCCTGAACAAAATGGTGTGGTAGAAAGGGAGAACAAAACTTTAATAGAGGAGCAGGAACAATGTTAGCTGATTCTGGCCTACCTTTATACTTCTGGGCAGAAGCAGTTAACACATCATGTTATGTTCAAAATAGAGTTCTTGTTGTCAAGAGACATTCAAAGACTGCCTATGAAGTTCTTCATGGCATGAAGCCCCTTATCTCCTTTTTCAGGGCTTTTGGATGTCAATGTTTCATCTTGAACATCAAGGAATCTATTTCAAAGTTTGCTGCCAAAGTTGACTCAAGTTACTTTCTTGGTTATTCCTCAACTAGAAAAGCCTACAAGGTTTTTAACTCAAAGACCAGGATAGTAGAAGAAACACTGAATGTCAAGTTCAATGAGTCAAAACACACTCTCATTCCAGCACATCCTGCTGAACTCTTTGACCTTGACAACTTTCATTTTGAACCTGAAAAGACTGTCACTTCATCCAAACCTACTTATTATGGTGATCAAAGGTTTGACGATGAGGATCCAGCACCATGGACTCCTCAAACAGTCATTAAGTCAACTTCAAAACCATCAGAAGTTTCACAAACTTCTGATTCAACAAATACTGAAGGCCAAACTCAAACATCTGCTTCAGCACCTGCAACTACTGACGACACTGAAACTGCTGAACCAGATATAATAGACCTCAGTAGTTTGTTTGAAGAACATGAGCCACCAACACCTGTCAGTGGTTTACAACAACTGATCGAACACAAAGATCATCCACTTGATCAAATCATGGGTGATATTGCATCAGGTGTTCTTACAAGAAACCAGCTTTCCAACTTTTGTCTATTCTCAGCATTTATTTCACAGTTGGAACCAAAGAAGTTCCAGGAAGCCCTCAAAGACAACAATTGGGTGCAGGCAATGCAAGATGAATTGCTTCAATTCAACAAGCAACAGGTATGGGAAATCTGTCCCTTACCACCAAACAAGCAACCAATTGGCACAAGATGGGTTTTTAGGAACAAACAAGATGAAGCTGGTATGATAATAAAGAACAAGGCAAGACTGGTAGTACAAGGTTACTCTCAAGAAGAAGGCATTGACTATGATGAAACCTTTGCTCCAGTTGCAAGGCTTGAGGCCATCAGGTTATTTCTGGCCTATGCCATTTCCAACAAAATAAAAGTTTATCAAATGGATGTCAAAAGTGCATTTTTGTATGGAAAGATAAAAGAGGAAGTGTATGTTTGTCAGCCACCTGGGTTTGAGGATCCTTCTCATCCTGAGTGGGTGTACAAACTAGACAAAGCTCTTTATGGGCTCAAACAGGCTCCAAGAGCCTGGTATGATACACTTTCAACCTTTTTACTCAAAAGTAACTTCACAAGAGGTGCCATTGATAAAACACTTTTCATAAAACATGTTGGAAATCATATCTTACTTGTTCAAATATATGTTGATGATATCATTTTTGGTTCAACAAACACAAAATTGTGTGATGAATTTAAGAAACTCATGCAATCAAAATTTGAGATGAGTACAATGGGGGAACTGCAGTACTTTTTGGGACTGCAGATTAAACAACAAACAAATGGAACTTTTATACATCAATCAAAATATGTTAAAGAATTATTAAACAAATTTTCTTTACAAGACTGTAAATCATGTTCCACCCCCATGACACCAACCACACAAGTTGAACCAGATGATCAAGGAAAACAGGTTGATCAAACCATGTATAGATGTATGATAGGTTCCCTTTTATATCTAACTGCTTCTAGACCAGATATTATGTTTTCAACATGTGTCTGTGCTAGATATCAATCAGCTCCTAGGGAATCACACCTTATTGCAGTCAAAAGAATTTTCAGATATCTGAAAGGAACTCCCACACTTGGAATTTGGTATCCTGCTTCAAGCAATACCAAGTTATCAGCTTTTTCAGATAGTGACTATGCATGGTGTAAAATGTCAAGAAAATCAACATCTGGTGGTTGTCAATTCTTGGGAAACTGTCTAGTGTCCTGGCAATCAAAGAAGCAAACATCTGTTGCAACTTCAACTGCTGAAGCTGAATACATTGCAGCTGCAAATTGTACATCACAGATACAATGGCTCCAATATCAACTTCTTGATTATGGAATCAAAGAGACCAAGACACCATTGCTTGTAGACAGCAAATCTGCCATTAGCATCATTCAAAATCCTGTTCAGTTTTCAAAAACTAAACACATTGAAATCAGGTATCATTTAATAAGAGATTGCTATGAAAAAGGCAAGATTGAAGTGAAACATGTAGCAACAGCTAATCAAATAGCTGACATTTTCACTAAACCCCTTGACACATCAACATTTCAGAAGTTAGTATCCATGCTAGGGATGCTAAATTTGTAAGTGTTTCTATTTATTTTTCTGCACATTTTTTGTTTTTCACTTACATCTGTTTTCAAAACACTTGAAAAACTTCTGAAAAGAGAGAAACTACTGATGAACAAAACATCAGTATGGGGATAATTTCTGAAAAGTGATTAACTTCTGATAAAATAACCTTCAGAAGTTATGAATAAAAGTATTTATCAAGTATTTCTCATCAGCTGTTAAAACTACTGAAGAGGAAATGGGAACTACTGATGAAGATAATCCTTCATCAGCAGTTTAGTCAAAAAGGGCAAATCTGACTTTTCCCATCATCAGAAGTTTGACCTAGTCGGTTTAAAACTTCTGATAAAGAGATTTTTTAACCTAGGCGGTTTAAAAACTTCTAATAAAGAAGATCCAAGCGGTTAAAAACTTCTGATAAATATCTTTTTTTTCAACACTTTTCCTTTCAAACACAAAAAATTCCCTCCTTCTCTCTCAAGAAAGCTCTCAAACCCCTGAACCTGCAACACAAAATCACTGTTCGATTCATCAACACACACAAACCACATGGCTTTAGTTCTCAAACAGGGACACAATCTCAGAGCCTACTTAGAAAAACAAGAAGGCTGGTCCCAATACGATGAGATCATTGATCTCGTCGTCAAATCCCAATATTTCACCGCTCTCACCGTAGACCCACTAATTCATCCTGAAACTCTAAATGAGTTCTGGGCTAATGCTGAGACAGTGATGGTGGATGATGAAGTTATCTCCCTCAACTCAACAATTAAAGGGAGACAAATGGCCATTACACCGGCCATACTTGCAGTCAGACTGGGGTTGAATGATGTGAATGCCCCTGAGAAGTTTGACAACTCTGCTATCCACCTAACCATGACTGAGTGTGGTTATCAAGGTACTCTCTCACAAGCTACAATCTTTAAAAAGTATTTTGAACCAAAATATAAACTTTTGTTTTATTATATTATTATGTGCTTGAGTCCTAAAACTGGGTCTTATGACCAGATGCCCTCAACCTTTCAACCAATATTTCATTCCATTGTGAATGAAACAAATTTCAGGGCATCAAAACTTTTCTTTAATGAGTTGGTGTTACATCACAATAACACTAAGAAAAAGTTTTTGTTATATCCAAGGTTCATTATGCAGTGCATAATATCTGAACTGGGTAATGAGGTGCTTGTGGGTAAATTTGAAATTGTAAAACCCTTAACCTTACAAGCATACTCAAGGCACAACAAACAGGCTGCCTGGCCAGAAGATGACCAAGGGGAACCAGAACCAGTCCCCATGGAACCCTCATCTTCCAAACCTACTCCTCCAAAGGCCAAGAAACCCAAGATAACAAAACAAAAACCCACCAAACCCAAAAGAAAAGCTGTTCAGGAGGTTGAGATGCCTGAACAAACTACTGTGCAATCTGCACTTCTTAAAGATGTGACTGAAACATCCTCTCAGTCTCATCCATCTCAAACCCCACCAAGAGCACCAATAACTATCCTTTTCAAAAGAAAAAGACTTAGAAAAACTATTCCAATAGATTCTTCTTTTGAAACTGCTGAACCCACTGCCCAAACTACTGAACCAGCACCCCAAATTTCTGAACCAGACATCGAAATAGCCAAACTTCTCTCCGGGCTAAAAGAGAAAGTCCCATCAACACATGTCAGTCCCCATCAACCACATCAAACAGGGGACATAGACTCAGACAGTGACATGGATGTGGACACTCATAGCCCTAACCAAAGAGATGAGGATGAACCAGGGTCTCTAAGCCCAAACTTAGAAACCTTTGGTACTTTTGAGGCTGCTACTACTCATTTACCACCTAGTGGTGGACCTGAGGACAGAAGTAAAACAGCTAAGACCTCAACTGTGGCAACTACTGATGAAGGCTTAATGCCTGAGGTAGGAAATCCTCTGTACCAAGAACAAGAGGTACATGAGACAACTGAGTTGGGCTCAGCTCATGATGTAACTGATACAGTCCTCATTGAGGATGTAATCAGGGATTCAGATGATTCCATTAATTTGGATGATGTTTCAACACTCAAAACTACTGAATTGACGGCAATAAGTGAAGGTCCTGCACCTGGTGTCTCTAAGCTCAAGAAGCTAGTCACACCATCTCAGGTTAAAGCCCACTCAATCCATGATTCCCCTAGAGTGGCATCTCCTGTACAACAAGGAGATCAACCAAAAACACACCCCTCACTACAAATGCCTACCCAATTCCCTGGGCAACCAAGCATAGACCTGAACCAACTATGCAGCCCAGATGGTCCCTTGTATCACTTGATGAACACCCTCATCAGAAATCACATCCAAACATACACAGCTGACTTGGAGCTGTCCATGAAGAATCCATTTGGAGTGATACAGACGAAGATGAATGATCTGTCCAACAAGATTGATCACAACAGCAAACAGATTGCTCATCTTCAAGGTCATTTCTCCCAAGCTTCAACTTCCAAAGGTGATAAAGCCAAAAAGGGGGAGAAAATCAAGGTACCTATGGATACACTTGAAGCCAGAAGAAAGGCAAGAGTGGCTATCCTAGCTAGAGATCAACAAGATCAGGCCAGAAAAGAGAAACTGGCACAACAGTTTGGTGTCTCTATTCAAGAAATAGAAGATGCTGAAAAGGCTGATGAATCCCAAGGGCATAATGAAGAAACCTATGATGGCCAAAGTTCTGATGAAGAATCAGAAAGCACTGAAGACAATCCTTCAGTAGTTGACAAACCTTCAGAAGTTGTCAAGCCATCAGAAGTTAACACTTCCAAGACTTAAACTGCTGACCCTTCCAGAACAACTACTCCTACTCAACCAACCTCTGCTCCTATCAGGCCTACTACAACAGTTACAACAATGACTGTGCTAAACCTTTCTCCAATCTCTCAATCAGCTGAATTACTAGAGAAGAGTTTAGTTGCAGCTCAGAAGAAGGCTAGAGAAGATCTGATCTGGAAAAATCTGGAAGAAAGGGATGACTTAGACCTGAGCCATGGAGAAAAACATCAGGCTTATGAAGCTGAACTACAAAGGCAGGCTAGCCTAGATGAGATTGCTGAACAAGACAAAAGACATCAACTGATGTCTTACATTATGAACAACAGCAAAGTCAAAGCCCATACATTGAAGAGACTCTCTGTGGAAGAGCTGACAAGAAGAGCTCAACTTGTTGCAGATAAACTTGCAACAAGTAAAGAAACAAAGGCCAAGAGAGCTCAGATGATAGAAGAACTGGTAGCCAATGGTTATGGTTCAAAAGCCTCAGTGTCCAAGTGGAAAGAAGAAAGATTGGTGGACACATACAAGAAATACAAGGCTGCAAGGGCTGCTAATCCAGAGAAGTTTCAAACTGCTGAAGCTTCAACTTCAGTAGTTAGAACTTCTGGTGTTCAAAGAAGACCAGCTACCCAAAGAAAGAAGACACAGGAAAAAGTAAAGACTGATTTCAGAATGGTACTACTAGAAGGTAGTACAGTAGTACAATCTGATTTTGACATAGAAGAGAAGCCTCTGCTCACACAATTCAGGGATCCTTCCACCTTTGCATATCAAATCCAGAGGACCATCACAGACAAACTGCATACTAAGGTAACAACTGAACATCATTTGCCAACATTTCAGATACCTAATGTGACGGAACAACAACAAGGAGGTGAATCCCACCTGAGAGTCACTGAAGTTGAAAACATTCAACACTCAAGAGAAACCCAGGGTACCACCATGGTTCCCTACACTGCAGACTTTGACAAGTCTAAAGTACCAGTCATCAGATGGTCCTTTACTGATAACAACTCAGTACTTGTGACAAGAAGAGATCAAACAAGCAGGGAATATAGGTCGATGAAAGAACTGAAGAAACTATCAACCAAAGACCTGCTTACAATCCAACAGTTGGAACCAAGACAAGGGTCTCTTACTGATGATCAACTCAACCAGCTCAAGAATTCCAGGTTCAAAGGAATATGGAAAATTGTGAAGGATAGAAAGGAACAATAAGGAATTAGTAAGGTTTTTGCTTCATCAATCCAGGGGGAGATTGTTAGGACAAAAAGGATTGGTGAAACCAATTTTGCAAACCTTAGTCTAATTCACTTTCTGTCAAAATACTCTAAGTATGGAACTGCTGAAGACAAGGAATCAAACTGCTGAAGAAGAGATTCAGAAGTACTGAAGAAGAAGTCATCAGAAGTTCTGAAGTTCAAACCAGACACTTCAACTGAAGAACTGCTGAAGACAAACTACTCATCAGTAGTTTGTCATTCATCAGTACTTAAAGAAGATCTTTTCCACCGCCCTTGTATATCAGTAGTTTAATACTTTAGTATTTCTTTTTATTTTATGTACAAGTTCCAAGACTGCAACTTGTTGCAACTTGTTTCTGAACTTGCTTTTTGGCAAGGTTCATGTATTTGTAAAGTCTATAAATAGAAGGATTCATCCTTCTGTTTTAGACATTGATTTTAATACAAGAAATCCTTCAACTCTTATTATTGTTATTTCTATTTCGTGTTTACTAAGAATCTGTCAAAGTGTTTCATTCTCATTTAATACTTAGATTCTCAATAAACACTTCTCATTTATTAGTTCTTGATTCCAGGGGGAGTAATAACTCCTGTTGACAAAGTGTAGCTATAAAACTTATAAACATTCCGCTGTGCAAACACTCATCAAAGAACTTGCTAAACACTTAAGTGTCAACTAGCAAGTTCAAACTAAAAGAGCAGCTTAATACTGATCCAACACTATAACTCGCTAAAACGACGAATCAACCATTGTTTGACTCCTTGTTAGACTACGAAAATCAGAAGCTTCGTGTCTGGTATGCTTCAATCTCTTTTTCTATCATATTATTCGGCACGTTTAGATCATTAACCCTATGGTTAATTAGGGTATAATCGCGTATTAAAACTGATTAAGAATCTAGGGTTTATATATCTTATTTGTTGGGATAAACTACTGCAGACTTTATGTATTTATTTAAAACAGACACAAGACAAACACAACCACTGATCTAGATCAGGTGGTTGTGTCTGTGTGTTTGAAACCGGGGGAACGCGGGTTCGACCCTCAGCATCCCCAAAACTCTCTTTTTCTTTAAAAACAAGTAAACATATATATATATATGTATATGTATATATATATATATGTATATATATATATATATTTCTTTAGTTTTTTTTTAAAATTCATTTTTAAATACCTAAACTCTTTTAAAAATTCTACAAAAATTATATTATGTTAATCTAGCAAAAAAGTTTAACATACAATTTTTAGTTTTCAAAAATTCATTTATTTAATATATATAATAAATAATTCAAGTTTATTCCATTTTATCTATAAAATTTTATAAAAATATCAAAACGACTTTATTAAATTCCACAAAAATTATCCTAAACTTATAAAACAATAAACATTCCAATAATTTTTATTTCTGAAATATCATTTATTTAATATTTTTAATCAATTTTTGTTAGTTTTGATCATAAATAAATCATAATAAATTCATTTTTCAATATTTTTGCACCAAAATTTTATATAAATTATTTCTATCCAATTAGAACAGAAATACAATTTTTAATTAAATAATTCTTTAATTTTAGTATTTTTAAATATTAAAGTTATATTTTGACAATTTGTAATAAATGGATTTAATATTCTATTTTTAAGAAAATAATTTTATAAAAAATATTTTCATACTTTAAACTTATTATGGTGACCATCTTTGATTTAAAATTTACAAAAAGACTTTTGTTTATTTATTTATCAAATTTCTCTTATTTATTAAACGTTTAATTTATTAATCAAACGAACACTTGTCCCTAATTCGAAACCCTAGAATATATTCGTAGACTAGAAAGACTTAAACATATTTATTACCTTAATTATAGGGTAATACTTGGCATCATTGAACAACACATATTCTATTTTGCGAGACTTAACATTTTGCTAATGTGAGTTTACATAGCCCCTTTTCTCTATTTTCACTATTTTTTGGGGTGAAACATGTTTAAACATTTTATACTATCATTTACTCATGTTTACTTGTGATTCAAGTACATCATCATTCTATCATTTGACTGTAACAAAAAGACACAGTACAATCATTAACAATGATCAAGCCGCCTGTTTAGATTATAGCGCTATAGGTCTGACAAACCCATCCCCCGCATAAATTCAGGGATGATCGAAAACAGTAACAACATTAGACTAACTTGCGAGTTAGGCCTCAGTCGACACAAGGTTTGATTGTACAAACACGCATTGTTACATGTCGGACACATACTCTATCATTATACAACTGTGATTGTTGTACAAACTATTATTATCTATCATATTCCAAAAACCTATGTAATTCTCACCAACTTTTGTTGACCCAAAATATTTTCAACTTAACATGTTTCAGGTTCTACTTGCTTGAAGATTTGAATTAATGCTTGAAGATGTGTGCATAGTTTTATTCAATTTGATGTACGAATTCTTGTAGAACAATTGTATGTAATTTATTTAAATCATTTAATGAAATTTAGTATTCACCATGAGCTACTGAACAATTATCAATACGTGACATCCCGATGTTTCCGCCATCGGTTGGGGTGTTACAGATTGGTATCAGAGTCATGGTTATAGGGAATTAGGTTATTAGAAAAATAATCTAGTCTATAACCATAAGATTTAACTAGTACTTGCTTCTTTTACTTGCTATTCTCTATCTCCCTCCTACTTCTTATCCCTACTTTCATCCTTACAAGAAGGTTGCTCTCCATCACTGGAACTACTCTTAGACTAATAGGACAAAATCCTCAGGTTTAACCTGAACCATCTTGAGATCTCGTCGAAGTTCTAGATTTTAATAACGAACACGTGCAATCTGGAAGGGTGAACGCCTGTATTCTGAGTCTTCTGTCTAGGCTGGCATTGCGCATATATCCCAATCAGACGAGGGACCCGGATGCCTACCTGGGAATTCTCGGGATGAGTGTTCACTTATAGGCTAAAGCATGTCTTCATATGTTATTAGAATCTAGAATCTTTGATAAGTCAATGTTTTCGTTTATTCGTTTTAATTAAATGAATAAATTATTACATTCCTTATATAACCTCATTCATTTCATTGTGTCTCCTACAGATCATGCCTCCACGTCGCAGCACTCGCAATAACGGGGGTGGAAACCAAGAGGAAAGTAGCAACAACCACAACACTAACCACAACAACAACAACAACAATGGTGTTGATGCCCAACTAGCTGCGATCATTTCCCAACAAATGGCACAACAGATCGTGACTCTGGTTCCTAATTTACTAGCTCAAGTCATCCAGATGAACGGAAACGGCAACGGAAACGGTCATGGAAATGGGAACAGTAATGGAAACCCCAACGGAAACGGGAATGGTCTCCCAGCTTGCACTCTTAAGCACTTTAATTCCTGTAATCCCCCTAAGTTCAGTGGAGAAGAAGGAGCTACGGGACTTCTACAATGGTTCGAGGGTGTTGAGAATACCTTCATTAACAGTGAGTGTCCCAATAACTTTAAGGTCCGTTATGCTATGAGTGTTCTTCACAAACGAGCACTCACTTGGTGGAATGAGGAAAAGCGCACCCGAGGAGATGAAGTTGCACTTACTATGACCTGGGATCAAGTCAAAGAGATAATGAAAGATGAATTTTGCCAACGTAACGAAGTCAAAAATTAGAGGACGAGTTCCACACCCTTGCTCAGGATAGTGGGGAAAACCTTGCTTATAATACCCGCTTCCATGAGCTCAGTTTGTTATTGCCCCATAAGGTCACTCCGCTACCTGTAGCCATCGAAAAGTATATCGGTGGTTTGCCCATGCAGATTCAGGACACGGTATGGGGAAGGAACCCTGCTACCCTTGAAGAGGCCAAACGTTTAGCAGCTACCTTAACTGACAATCACGTAAAGAACGGGACCTTAGTTCGGAAAGGCAATAAAGCAAGTATTGTAGCTGCGGTAACTACTGAGAACCAGAAGCGTAAGGCCAGGGATCCTGATTTCAACCTCACTACACAAGCTTCTAACAAGAAACCCTATATAGGAAACTATCCATTGTGTAACACATGCAACCGACATCATCCCACTGCTTCAGCGTGTCGCTTGTGCACCAATTGTGGAAAGTATGGCCATCTGGTCAACACGTGTCGTGAGACCCCAAATCCTAATGCCAACCAACTCACCAACCCTGCTCAGGCTACTAATCCTAATCGATACAACTATGGTCAATGCTATGAATGTGGAGACCCAAATCACTTCCGTAACCGATGCCCTAAACTAAACAGATCAAGACCCTCCAGCTACCTAACAGCAAGTCTCACCATTTGACTATTGGTTGCTTTTATTCTATGTATTGACGCTATTTGATTCAAATAATAAATTCTAGTATTGAAATTTTTGTCTGAGAGTTGTTTACATGGTATAATCATAACACTTGAATACATATTTGTTTGAATGTGAACTAATATACTGTGCTTGTTAAACTTGCTTGTATAAACATGCTATCAATTTGCAATCTATGTGTATAATAATTGCTGCACTTAATAGAGGACATCATGCCTTTTCAACAGTCGGGAGAGGCCCTACAACCTGCTCCACGACTGGGGAGGTTATCGAACCTACTCAACGATTGGTAGAGGTCATTATGCCTTTTCAACAGTCGGGAGAGGCCCTACAACCTACTCCACGACTGGTGGAGGCTATCGGACCTGCTCAACAATCAGTGGAGACATAGAAGGACGCAAAACTTTAATGTAAAGTAAATTGGTGATTGCGGTCCGGAACGTAATCATGAATTTACAGGTACGTTAAGGTAGTGTGAAATTATATCAAGGTTACAGTAAATAACCAATTATGAACTCTAGTTACCTGGCAGATCACTTAGTCAATCAACTCGCACATAACACGCTTTTATCCAAACTATTCGGGACAATATATTCTATTCACGTCATGCTACAACTCGAATTCTCCAAATCACAAT